>CM052658.1:10319527-10423674 GCA_028533165.1 Leontopithecus rosalia | reverse complement strand
TATGATATATAGTATCATATATAATACTATATATAGTATTATATATGATATATAAGATAAACTTATATACATATACGCATATAACATGCTTATATACATATATAGTATTATGATATATAGTATCATATATAGTATTATATATGATATATAGTATCATATATGATATATAAGATAAACTTATATACATATATGCATATAACATGCTTATATACATGTATATACACATATACATATAGCATATATAAGCATGCTATAGGTATAAATGTATATACATGTATACATTATGCCATATGCCATATACTATATAGTATATATAAGCATGCCATATGTATACACAATACATATGCCATATATAATATATAATACTATATCTGTGTCATAGTTATATATAAAATGCTATACATAATATGTGATATATAATATGTAAAATATGATATAATATACAGATAATTAGATGTATTACATTACATATAATATATAATGCTATATTTATAACATACACATATATGTTAGAGTGTTTGTGTGTGTGTAAATATATATGTAGTATGAAGTTGTGAGCTAGTCAAATTGTATTCATATCATTTAATATCTGAAGTTTATATATATGAAATATTTATAATGAAATCCTTTGCTACACACTAACTCTGAGAGATTTGAAAACTTATAAAATCAGGCTTATTTTTTTCTCAAAGTTAGGAAAGCACTTTTTGTTGTTTATTCATAAACAAGTCACATGTTTCCAAGTTGATGCCTTTTGGTTTGAGAAAATCAAATGATTTTCTTACAAAAAGTGTGTTGAAAATTATAGCATCTTTAATGACTTTGTGTGTTATCCGACTCCTAGAGCTGTTATCTGTGTATGTATCCCTTTTGTCTAGGCTGGGGGCTGGGAAAACAGTACTGTGGGTCAGGCATCTCCAGTTTCTAGGCCATGGACCTATACTGGTAGGTCCATGGCTTGTTAGGAACCAGGCTACACAGCAGCAGGAGGTGTCCAATGGGCAGGCGAATGTTTCTGCCTGAGCTCTGCCTCCTGTCAGCTCAGTGGCTGCATTAGATTCTCATGGGAGCCCTAACCCTATGCAAGTAACCTAGAAAGAACACTCCTTGTGAGAATCTAGTGCCTGATGATCTGAAGTGAAACAACTTCATCCCAAAACCCTCCCCCCAACTCTAACCTGTCAGTGGTAAAATGATCTCCCATGAAACTAGCCCTGGTGCCAGAAAGGTTGGAGACTGCTGCCATAGGTAATATCTCTCCAAAAACCATATACTTATGGTTTTAAGAGGTAAAATCACATAGACGTAACAAGTTGAAACATTTTACTGTGTGTTATCTGGCCAATTCTTCACAGCTGATCATTGTATATTTTTAAATTCTCTTGTCTTCCTATTTTATTAGTGTATTTCTCCCCATTTTGCCATTCTGAAACCCTTTTGCAAGTTATCCTCTGATCCAGTGATCTGATGATACAAATGACTGATAGCAACAAACATATCATTTACATCTGCAATCCAAATGTCCTGTGTTCCTGTAGAAATTACATAGCTAAGACAAGCACACGAAAGCTCTGTAAGTCAAAGAGCAGCGTCGTGTTTTTCAAATAAATTTTTCTTTAAACCTTGGAGCCTCATTGAAGCACCACTTGAGATGGCAGGAAAATCCAGTGAAGCATGTCCCCAAATGCAGTTTCCTACTGCAGCTTCCAAGAAAACTTCATTAGTGTTTCCAACTTTAATACTAATCAATGGCCTAAACTCTAAGGAAATTTTATATTGTTAAAAGAGTATTTTAACGTGAATGGAATAAAAATACAAAATCATATTTAAATAGGAAAGAAAGGGATATCTCTTGGCTCAATGAGTTTTGAAAGAGGAGAGGTTTGAAGAATAAATATGAGTTTATAGAAAATAAGAATAAGAAACAAGAAAATAGATAAGCAAAAGTGTAAAAATAGCAACAATTTAAAATTTTTGTCTATGCTCTTTTTGATACATCCAGAGAAAATGTTTTTTATTTTTCTTTTTTTACATTTATTTTTTATTATTTTATTATTTTATTTTTTTGAGATAGGTTTTCACTCTGTCACGCAGAATGGAGTACAATGGCATGATCATGGCTCAATGCAGCCTCAGCCTCCCAGGCTCAGACAATATTCCCACTTCAGCCTCCTAAGTAGCTGAAAACATGCATGTACCACCATATCCAGCTAATATTTTTTAAATTATTTCTGTGGATACAGGGTGTCTCTGTTGCCCAGGCTGGCTCAAACACCTGGGCTCCAGTGATCCTCCATGTGGCCTCCCAAATTGCTAGAATTATAGGCATGAGCCAATTAGTCTGGATGTACAGAAGATACTTAATCTTAGACTCCCTCTCTCATGTAACATGTAGCACTTTCTCTAACTACATCAAATAATGACTGGGAAGCAACGATTTTAAATCTTCAGTATGGTATAATTCTTGTCAAAGCAAAACAAGATGAAACTTCAGAAAAGTCTACTACAGAGCTTCAGAAAATTCAAGACAAGGTTAAGTTTTGCACCTATTAGTCTCTCATAATTTGAAAAGTTTCATGTTTGCCTCTGTTGGGCTTATGAAGGAAAGTTGTGGTTTGTAGGAAAATAGTCCTGGTTAAGTGTAACTGTATCTGAAATTTGAAGACTTCACCAGTGTGGCTGATTCTTATCTATATGGTGGACCTACAGTGACTGGAGGACCTCTCTTTACAGTCAAGCTGTCCCTTCATTAACTGTCCTCTGGGGCCTCAAGTTCCCTGTGCATCATTTATTTCCCCTTGAGTTAAGTATTGTTCCCATTATTTCTTAGAAACTTTAAGCATCATTAGATATAATATCTCCTTGTGAATTATGTTACCAGATTCTTTGCAATGTGTCTGTTAATGAAAAGCATATTGAGTGGCAGAGAGGGAAGTGGAAAATCACTGAAATTAGAGGATACCAAAGAGAAACATGCATTTTCTTTGTTTTTTTTAACAATAGTCTGCCCAGCAAAGATGTAAGTACATTAAAAACATTTGTGTGTAGTGAAAGTGGTGAAATTCTATATGCAACATATTTATAAGTCATTATTTGTATCTCAGTGGCGTGGCTTATTTGGCCCTATAAATTTTGGCTCCTTGTCTAATGACATTTTCTATTTCACTATTTAATGGAATTTGCTGTAAAATGGCTACCAGATACTACAGAAACAGCATTTTATTTTCATTCTTGGTAGAATCATTCTAACCAAAAGTTGGGGGGGGGGCTCCTAACAATGGTTGCTTGTACTTTATTTATAAGAAAAATCATGAAGGCCAGGCATGGTGGCTCTTGCCTGTAATCCCGGCATTTTGAGACACCGAGGTAGGGGAGTCACCTGAGGTCAAATTTTGAAATCAGCCTGGCCAACATGGTGAAACTTTGTCTCTACCAAAACACACAAAAATTAACTGGGCATGGTGGCACATGCCTGTAGTCCCAGGTACTCAGGAGGCTGAGGCAGGAGAATTGCTTGAACCGGGGAGGAGGTTGCAGAGCCGAGATCACACCACTGCACTCCAGCATGGGCAACACAGCCAGACTCGGTCTCAAACAAACAAACATAAGCATCAAGCGGACATGGTCATCTTTTGCCTGTAGTGAAAGAGAACATTTTAAAGCACAGTTTCGGCCTTACGTGGAAATTCTTGCTTGCGTTAATCAATCCCCCTAACCTCAGGACTCTAACTTTCATTTTCCTGATTCATATTCCAAAACCTTTCTAAATTTCAAGAGGAAATGATTTATCAAATCATCTAACTGTTTCAAATTTTGGAGAAATAAATCTTACTTGGATCATGAAAAATAAAATGATCGCTATGGAATAATGACCCTTTAACAGAAAAAGAAAATATTTCTAACATAAATATTAGAGCTTCTCTGTGGTAACTGTCAAACCCAGAGGTTTTGAAATTAGAAAATAACAAAAAATAGATTTTTTAAAGTCACAAATCTTCTTTTTCACCCTTAGATTTAAAAATTACAATCCATTTAAATTTTAAGGTATAAAATCAGTTTCTAAATCTTAAAACTGTATTAATTACAAGACTATTCAAGTGACAAAATACATAGTAGTCACTTGTAAACTAAATCAGTTTCTAAAACATTATGCAAAAGCATGTGACTAAAGGCCTGGTGATTGAGCCTTGAGGGTTGTGCCGGGTCTTCTGCCTGCTCTCAAAATCAAGGCTGAAGCTGGGTCCATTCCTGCCTGTCAACCCAACACTTGGGAAGACCAAGGCAGAAAAATGGCTTGAGCCTAGGAATTCGAGACCAGTCTGCGCAGCACAGAGAGACCCCATTTCTACAAAAACATAATATAATTAGTTGGACATGGTAGTGGCTCCCTGTAATTGTAGCTACTCAGGAGGCTAAGGCAGGAAGATTGCTTGAGCCCAGGAGTTCAAGGCTGCAGTGAACTATGGTCATACCACTTCAATCCAGCCAGGAAGACAGCAAGACCAAGAAAGAAAAGAGAGGGGAGGGGAGGAGACGGGAGGAGAGGGGAGGGGAAGCGGGGGTGGGGGAGGGGAGGAAGAGGCTTCCTCTCCCCCTCATGTTGTATGTTGTCCAGGCTCTGGTTGTCCACCCAAGATTGGTTAGATGAATGGCTGACAAGGAGTTTAGTTTCCCCTGCTGTCACATGGGAGCTACATTGCCCCACCTGTTGCTGCTGCAGAGAGAATTACTTGTTTGTTCCGTGTATCCATCCCACCTCTTCAACATCTTGTAGCAGCTCCACTTGCTGAGAAGTTTCAGGTGATCCGATCCACTTTTTGTCTCCATAATCCCTCCACGATCACTTTTCTGTCAATGTCTATAAAGGCTCTCTTTGCAGGGCTTCTCATGCTATATAAAAAACCTTTATAAATAGCATCCACTGCGACTCAGACAGAGCCACTTGGAAAAACATTTTTGTCTTGTTTTTCTCACATATGTCTAAAATTTTACACTTTTTCCTTTATTTTCACTTGCTAATTTATTCTTAACCACACCATTGTGATTTAGTAAATGAGGCACTTTCTTCATTTTGAGCCCCAGAATCTCATCAAATTTATCTCTCATGAAATACAAAAATTGGAAACAAGTGTTTGTTATAAATCTGGGTTTGGGTAGAAGTTAACTAAATTTGGTAGTTTGAAAGTTATAGAAATTGAAGTTTACACTGAATACATACAGTCAACCTGGAGTTATGATACCGAATTCTTATATTCAATAAATATTAGTTACTTTCTGAGCAGCAAATTCATAAACTATAAAGAGATGATGGCTTATATTATGCTTGTGTGGACAGAATCACAGGTGATAAACTTGAAGGTGCTCAGATAAGCACATGTCCTCACTCTGCACCAAAGGTTTCTCAGGGCATTGTGAGGAGGCAGTGCCAGAAACCTCCAAAAAACTTGTTTCTCTGAAATGTTATTCAGTACAGAAAGTAGTGGAAGCAGAGTAGACTGAATTATGTATTTTTCCCCTGTCGCTTTGTTTCTACATTTTGCTGTCTTCTTCACTGGGGAGAAAATAAGCTAGCTACCTCAGGGAAGTCAGCACAAACATAGAACAAGGGAGGTCCCTCAGTCACCAAGCAGGATGCCCAATATGTCCCAAATCCACTCATGCATGTTAGGGTAAAAACATGTCCCTGTTCTTTTTCTAGGCCTGAGTCAATGTTGCTAAGTGGGTGGATTAGAATATTCATTATTTCAAACCAATTAAACAAATACTTAATGTGTTACCTCTCCAGCTATTATGAACAAGATCTTGATTTAGTAAAGAAGACTGATATAGAATAGATGTGTGTGTGTGTGTGTGTGTGTGTTACAATTCTCTGATATTTACAAGGATTGTACCATTGTGTGAGGCTAAGTATTAGCAAAAAGAGAGGGAAACATGACATGTTTTAGCTGAATGGGATACAATCTTATTTTACACTTGCTCAAAGTTATACATTTATTCTCACTGGTCCCGGTAATTGCAGCCATGAATATTTTTCTTCATTCATTCAGATACTTCCCACTGGAATGAAGGCATGTACCATGATTCTAGATTTCCCTTAAAGAAACTCAACCATTTACTTTTTTTATTTTTGAGACGCAGTCTCACTCTGTCACCATGCTGGAGTACAGTGGCACATTCTCAGCTCACTGCAGCCTCCACCTCCCGGGTTCAAGTGCTTCTCCTCCCTCAGCCTCCCAAGTTGCTGGGACTACAGGTACATGCCACTATGCCTGGCTAATTTTTGAACATTTAGTAGAGACAGGGTTTCACCATGTTGGCCAGGATGATCTCGATCTCCTGACCTCATGATCTGCCTGCCCCGGCCTCCCAAAGTGCTGGGATTACAGCCATAAGCCACAGTGCCCAGCCAACCATTGACATTTTGAGGACTTAACCACCCTAGTATAAATAGCACTTGTAACGGCATTGTATCTGTCATGCCTTGGGTAATACATAAATTGTTAAGATTGACCAAAGCTGTAAAAATGCAAGAAGGTGAAAAACAGGTATGTAGACACTGCATCAAATGTATCCTGTTTCCAAGTTTAGTACCTTTCTCAATGACCCCTCAAAAATGTTTTTCTAAAATTAATTGGATTTGTGATATATCTGTTCCTATATTTTCTGAATTCAAAATTATTTCCTTCTTGAAGCTACAGAATTTTGTAACTTTGCAAGAGGTTTCTAATATTTTCAATATCTTAGGCCTTTATTCAAAAGAAAATGCCAGATCTTTTCAAGAGAAACCCTGAATTTGTGTTAGAGAAATTCAAGCTATAAATTATACAAAAAAAGTCTAAAATTCTTATAGTGTAAGAAGTCAACTTCATGTTTATTTATAGCCTTAAAGTAGTAATTTAAGGTTTAGAGAGAAGAGAGATTAATGTTCCTATTCTAGTAGATGCAATAAATATTTGCTTTTATGTTGCAAATTTTAACCAGAATATTTTCTACAAAGTCAGAAAAAGTAGGCAATCATCAAATAGCTTAAAAAATATTCTGAGCTTCACCACAGAGGGAATGTAAATTGGAAAATGTGATTTGGATTCTGTGATTCTTCAGGAATTTAGGATTCTACATATCTCTGTACTACAGAAACTGAATTTACTATTTATACATTACCTAGTGAATTGTAATAATTAGATATGTAAACCATAGAGTTTAGTTGCAGCAGGCATGTCAGGAATGAGAGATTGGACTTTGTACGGTCTCCTTGTAAGGTGTGTATTCTAAAAGGCATGTCCATGCTGTGAAGGTAAAAGGTGTACTTATGTCAGATGGTACTATGTGGCATTATACTTATTTTTGAAGAAATTTGCAGTTTGTTGATCATTTTTCTCAAGGTTAATTTAAATATGTATTATATTCTGCTGACATATATGTGGTGGTTTGAAACAGTTCTTTGCTTTCCTGTGTAAAGGTAAATAAATGCAGTATAAACACAAGCAATCTTCACTATTGATAGTCTATTTATGTGCTTTACTTTGATAGATATATTTACGTGCTGTAAAGTTGCCAGGAACACTGATTTAGTGGATACGGAATTATTCCTCCTAGGAGAAGTATAGGGTTAGGTTTCAGTGAGTCTCTGGTCACCACCATTTCTGTCAACTAATCAGGACATAATCTAGATTTGTGTGTGTTTCTGGTTAAAGATGCCTTGTATCATACATTGCTGGTTCTCTGACACAGAACTCATGGTAAACAGCTCTGCTGTTCTTGTCTAAACAAAGTTCATCTAACACAGGTGTTGTCTCTATTCTGCATATCACAACATTCTTGTGCTGAGAAATACTGGCAAGCACTTCAGACTTACACTTGGGAGGGAGGCATTTTAAACAGCAAAATCACCCAAAAAATGCACAAAAATGTGAAAAATGTGGCAATAAATAGATTACAAAAAGGATACTTTTTAACAGTAAGAGAGCTGAAACAAGAAGCAGTATCATTGCCTTGTTGCACATTAGCTCTGGACACACACATCTGGTGACTCAACTTTTTCACGATTCTGCAGGTATCCACAAATGATGGCTGAAGTGCCATGAGCGTTGCGTTTGGGGTTACCAACGTATTTTAGCAAATAGGCAAATTCACAAATATAGAATCTACCAGCAAAGGATGGTCTAATCTGTTAGTTGGTGTCTTAGTTTAAGCGGCCATAGCAAAAATACCATAAACTGTCAGCTTATAAGAAACCAGAACTTTATTTCTCAAAGTTCTGGAGCCTGGGAAGTCCGAGATGAAGGCGCTGGCAGGTTCCGTGTTGGATACGAGCTCTTTGGTTAGTGAAAGACATATTCTGTGTCCTCAGGTGGTGTAAGGACTAGTTAGCTCTTTGGGGCCTTTTAGAAGGGCACCCATTTAGAAGGGTCTGCCCTCATGATTTAATCACTTCCCAAAGCTTCCACTTCTTGATATTATCACACTGGTAATTCGTTTTCGACAAGAATTTTGAGAGGACAGAAACACTCCTTTTATAGTGCTCTGCCCTGAACCCCCCAAATGCGTACACTTCTCACACACAAAATGCATTTATTCCATCTCAATAGCCCCAACAGTCTTGACTCATTTCAGTATCAATTTTAAATTCTAACTCCAAAGTCTCATCTAAGTAGCATCTAAATTAGATGTGGGTGAGACTCAACATATGATTCCTCCTGGGCAAATTGCTCTCCAGCTGTCCACTTGTGAAATCAAGCAACTTGTGTATTTCCAAAATACAATGTGAGACAGGCATAGGATAAACATGATCACTTTAAAAGGAAAAAAAAATAGGAAAGAAGAAAGAGGTAACAGGTCCCAATGTAAAGTCCCAAGCCCCAAAAGTCCTGCCACCTAGATGGTTCTCTGCAGTGTCCCCACCTCCATGGTGTCTGTGCCTGGATCACCAGCTCACGGCTCTTTCGGGTTAGAATTACACACTGGTGGCTCCTACCAGTTTTGGGATGGGGGCAGCCCATCCCAAACCCCATGACACCTCTGTACATTGCCCCAGAAGGGATTCTGTGAAGACCTTGCCCTACAACAGATCTTTTCCTGAGTTCTGCAGCTTCCCAGGGCATCCTTTGAAATTTAGGTGGGGGCAGCCCCACCCTTACAGCTTTACCTGGTGCAGCACTTGCCGCAGTCATACCTGGGATGGCTGAGGCATGCAGGGAACACAGCCTTAAGCAGCACTGAGCAGCAGTGCCACAGTCACACAGGGGTCTACAGTACCCCAAGGCCCTAGCTCTCTGGGTCTGGGATGGGAGGGGCAGCCCCCCTGACCTCTGAAATGTCTTCAGGATCATTCTTCCAATGTTTTTGGACAGTAGTTCCCAGTTTCCCTTGAAATGGCTGATTCATACTAAAGTCCTTATCAAATCCTTATTTGATCACACCCTTGTTCTCTCCCAAACAGCTTCCTCATTTCTTTTAGTATAGATAGGCTGAGAAGTTTCCACATTTTAGTTTTGCTTCCCTTGTTAACAACTCCACCTTTACATTATATCTCTGTCTTTGTTTTTACTTTAACCGCTACAGAGAAGGCAAGCCGCATCTTCAACATTTTGCTCAGAAATTCCCTCAGCCAAATATCCAATTTCATCATCCACAAGCTTCATCTTCCACAAAACCCTAGAATGCAAGAACAATTCAGACAAGTTTTTTGCCACTTTATGACAGAATTTGCTTTTCCTCCTGTTTTCCATATTGTCATATCCATATCCTCATTTCTGTCTGAGACCTCATCAGAATGGCCTCTCTCACCAATATTTCTATCAACATTCTGCTCGTGGCCACTTTGGTATACTTTAAGGAGATTGAGGTTTTCTCTATAGTTCTCTTTTCTTCCTATGCCCTCACCAGAATTATCTTTAAAAATCTATTCAGAGCAAGGTAGCCTTTTGTCTTTTTTTATAAGCATGAACTTCATAAGTCTTCCAGCCTTTACCCATTGCTATGCTCCAAAAATGTTCCTACATTTTTATTATTTGCCACAGCAGGATTATACTCCAGTAGCAATGTTCTGTCTTAGTCTGTTTGGGTTGCTATAAAAAAATAATATAAACTAAATAGCTTATAAATAACATGAATTTATTTTTGCAAGTCCTAATGGCTGAGAAGTCCAAAATCGAGGTGGGAACAGATTTTGTGTATGATGATGGTCCACTTTCTGGTTCTTCTTGCTGTGGGCAAGGGCAGGGCATCTTTCTGGGGCATCTTAGTTTTTGTTTTTGTTTTCTGAGATGAAGTCTTGCTCTGTCATCCAAGCTGGAGTGCAGTGGCCCAAACTCAGCTCACTGCAACTTCTGCCTCCTGGGTTCAATCTTTTCTCCTGCCTCAGCCTCTCAAGTAGCTGGGACTACAGGCATGCACCACCATGCCTGGCTAATATTTTTTTGTATTTTCAGTAGTGATGAGGTTTCACCATGTTCGTCAGGCTGGTCTCTCTCATATGGCTTGTCTCAAATAATCTGCCTGCCTCAGCCTCCCAAAGTGCTGGGATTACAGGCATGAGCCACCACGCCTGGCCTCTGGGGCAGCTTTTATAAGAGAACTAATCTCATTCATGAGGGCTCCACCATCATAACCTAATCGCATCCCTAAAACCCACCTCCTAACACTGTAACATTAAGAATAATGTTTTAACAGGAATTTTGGGAGGATACAAAGATTCAGAACATAGCAGTTAGTGAAATATTTGTAAAATTTTTATATACTTTCTTTTTAGAACGTTCTCTTCTTTCAAATCTCAGTAAGGTTCAGATGTATGTAGTTTCCTTGTCTTTCATTGTTTTTCTTTTCTTTTGAATCTGACATCACTGCAATATTGGTTATTGATTCTTCCTTCATTTGATAATTGTATGCCTTACCAAGCTACAGAAACGAGACAGAAAAATAATTTCCATTTCATTTCAGTACATCGTCCCAAAACTGGATCCTGGTTTGCTTAGTTGTTATTAACAACACTTGATGAGCTACTATTAATTAAAGAATTTCCTTTCATCTCAAATGTGGAGGTTCTTGCTCCTGTGAAGCTCACCCTTCCTTCAGTTTCTTTAGCAGCAGCAACGGCAAAACAATAAGCAGCTGCTCCCTTCATATGTGTCCTGACACAGGACCCCGTTGGACCCCTCTTAAAAAGGGGAAGTGAATCATCTTCTTTTATTTGCATTAACATTTCTTTTCTTAACTGTGTACCCTCTACTGATTTAGCATTGATCATGTTGTTTCCTATAAAATTTACCTTTTTAAAAATAAAAACACATGTAGATATGTACTGGTTATTCACAGGTAAATTAGGATGTAATTATTAGTAGACTTATTATTTCATATTTATTATGATCCATGCAGTCTTGTATTTTGACAGTTTAAAGAGATATGTAGCCAAGAAGACCTACATATGGGTTATTAGCTAGCAGCCTCTGCATAACACAACTCCAAATCAACTGTTGAACATTTAAATTAGAGCACTTAAATTAAAATTTTGAATTTCTGGCCTTCCTTGAAAATGTATTGTTTGAATGACACCAGCATTCCTGCATATTGTAAGTTACGTTCATGTGAATAGGGACTGCCCCTTTATATCCACAACATCTCCCAAATACTATTAATTCTCTGTGATCATGGCTGAGCTTTTAATCACTTCATTAGCATCTCTTTTTTGGTTGATTTTCTAATCAGGGAGATATGTCTCTCTCACCCATATATATCACTATCAAAAGTAAGAAAGTAAAAGACCAATAGAAGAACTACATGATTTTTATAATCAGCCAGCATCGAACTTTTATACAAACTGCTTGTCTTCTTTGAGCACTGAAGTTGTGACTTTAAATTTTAGGTGCTTCAAATCATTTTATCTCTGTCAGGACTGGTTCTCTAGACAAGTGGTGTGAGCATTGCACATTTATGAAAATAAATTAATTCAACCTGTTCATTGTAGCCCCAGTGAGCATGCAGGTGTCATGTAGTAATGGACAGCACCCAAGTTCACAGTGAATCAGATTCCCTCCAATGCCCAAGTCACTGAGGTGTGTTCATGAGCAGACCATGAGAGTACCATTTAGTGTTTTACCAGACAGGACCCAACTGCTTTAGCAGAGAGGAGAGAGCACATTATCTCACAACATGTGTACCTTTTGAGCTTTACTAAGCCAATTTTACGGTTGAGGTAAAATTTTCACCCCAAGGTATATGAAATCAAAACAAAAATAAAGAATTGTTGTAATGTATTGCACCATGTGTATAAACTCAAAGGATACTGCATGCATATTTCCTGATCTCTTGCAAAGAAGAGAAAATCATTTGTACCAACTAATTTAGCTTTCAGGAAAGCACAGAAAGTAAAATAAATAAAAATGACATTTTTTTACTAATCACTTATTACATATGGCTACTTGTCTGGAAAAATTGTGGGAGTTGTTGATGAATGTATATATTCCAGAGCAATAATAATTTTACATTTTTAAAGTAGTGGTGTGTGTTCATGTACATATATGTGGATGGATGGTTGTATGGATGGATGGATGATGTATTAGTTCATTTTCTTGCTGCTGGTAAAGACATACCCAACACTATGTACTTTACAAAAGAAAGATGTTTAATGGACTTACAATTCCACCTGACTAGGGAGGCCTCACAATCATGGCGGAAGGCAAAAGACACTTCTTACATGGCAGCAGCAGCAACAGAGAGAAGAGGAGCCAAGTGAAATGGGTTTCCCCTTATCAAGCCATCAGATCTTGTGAGACTTATTCACTCCCATGAGAACAGTAGAGAGGAAACCATCTCCATAATTCAATTATCTCCCACCAGATCCCTCCCACAACACCTGGGAATTATGGGAGTACAATTCAAGATGAGATTTGGGTGGAGAAACAGAGCCAAAGCATACGAGATGAATTTGAAAAAAAATAGAGTATAGAAATTTTACATAGCTAAAAAAAGTAACAAACTAAGATTCTGCCTAAAAATTAAGATGGTGGGAAAATGAATTTGAATATTTAGCATGTTTCAAAGAAGAATTTTTCACATTTTGTTTTTGTTTTCAGGGTAGTGTCAATTTCATGTTAAGTTCTGAGGCTTTGTAATACTGGATTTATCATATACCTGGAGTCAGCTATAACTGTAAATATTGATCTGAAATTCTTCAGCCAGTATAAAAGCCTTAACTGCTTTGAGATTCTGGGTAGCAAATGCATCATCAGAATGCTTTGCATCCTTTAATGACATAGCTGTCTTCTGAATTCTGGCTTTACGTAACTGTTGTCAACACTATAAGAATATCAGCTCCTTTGAGGCTGGGTCTTTGTTCTCTCTGTCTTGGGACTGCCTCCATACCCTTCCTCCTCTCCCTCACCAGGACAGGAGTTATCTTTCCAATGCAAACCTGGACATGCATTTTCCACTTAGAATACTATCATTACACACATAGACTCTCAGCTCCCACAGGCCGCATTAGGACTTTAATCTTCCAATTCTCACCCTGCACATGAACTGTGATCCTTATGTAGTAAAGTCACACAGAACTGAACTCTTTTAGGACAGCTGAATGTGCTATTCCCCTGTCTGTCTGAATTTATCTTGCTTAGTCTTAATTCTCTTTTCACAGGAAAGCTTGTGTATTGTTGCTTTATTTTTTTTAACTCACCCCATTACTTCCACAACCCCACAGCCTTGACACAATGTTATGAATGCAGAAGATATTTCAGAGTCCAGAAGTTGATCTCACACATTTAATAATGGCTTCTAACATTTGCTTTAAAGGAGCTTTTTTGTAGATCTATGAAATAACTTTTGCCAACAATTCTTAGACTTTTGTCTGATCAAAACTGATTTTCACTTCTTTTCTTTTATAAGATATGATAAAAGAATTTTCTGTACAGAGTATTTTCTAATATAGTTTATTAGTAGAAAATTTGAGATACAGTAAGGCCAACATACCAGAAAACACCTATCATGAAAAGGTACCTAATATTTTATTACTCACAGTTCCCAACAGCAGGGGGCAGGCCATGCCACAGGGTGTAAGTCGGGAGGTGGGGAGCTCAGGGAAGCACCAGGCTCTGTCAGGAAGCAGAGGGCAAGAGGGATCCATAGGCAAGATCCTTGATTGTAGTTTCCATGGGAAGGAATGGGTGCAGCAGGGTAAGCAGGCTTAGGTCTGGGCTCTGGGGCATAGAGACTGATCCTAGCTGTCTTGTACCTGACCCCGGGATGGTTAGGGAAGATGGGTAATCGCTCATAAGAGAAAAAGCTGGATAAAGGAAGCAACCAGGGTACGGACTCTGGCTTAGTTGTTTTATATTTGGAAAATGTGTTTACTATCTCTAGAAACTGGCTAACCCTGGAAAGGGCAGTCCCTCTAGGGTCAGCAAGTCCCCAGATGTGAAAGCACTGGAGCACAGAGAGTAAACAACATGGCGAGGACAGATGGAAAACTGAAGCCAGGGCAGCTTCAAGAAATGACACAGGTGGCTGCCATTACCCCCGCTCCAACCCTCCACAGCTACCATCCTCCCTTTACTCATAGGGATAATTGACTTTTTTCCTCAATGCTGTATAAATTGCTATGAAAAGAGTGCCTCAAAACAAGTTCCTTATCTCTATTTGCAACCAAATGGCTATTTTTTACCCCATATAGTATCAAAATTTGGACAGAAGACTGACAATGATGTTTTAAATGGAACTTGAAGGTGAACCGAATAGAGATTTTTAAAATTCTGAAATAAATGTTGGGAATAATTTAAATCAAAAGATATTCTGAGGAGTTTCTTGATGTCTGGTTTCTTTCCTCATCTGTGTAGCCTTTACTTAGGTTTTATAATTTTAAATAACCTTTTCCCTAGGAAAAATAAAAATAGATTTTGTATGGTCAAAAATTATTGAGCTATTTTCAGTAAACAGCAATATTATCACAGAGAAGGCAAGTCTAATTCATTTGACTTTTTGATTTACAAAAATAAATAAAAACAGCTTCCACATGGATTTACTACAAGTAGATTTATGCTACTTTTCAGAAACTGCTTATTATTTCTGCATTATGAGATATATGAGAGTTATAACCCTGCTTAGAAATAGATGACTGATTTTCTGATGTCCTGTGGGTCATGAGTGGCTGAGAGAGAGGACAGAATAAAGGTGTGTGTGTGCGTGTGTGTGTGTATGACTGTCCATTTTGAAAGGAATAGAGTACATCAGTGAGCTTTTGTGTCTCTTTGGGTTGAATAATATGATATCTAATGCTAAAACTTAAAAAAATTACTAATATTATCCTGTGTCTTCTTTGATTCAATGGGACAACCTGATGATTGGGTGGTTTATCATATTTACAGTTTCTGTGGATTAATTCAAAAAAACAAAAAAATTTTTATTGTACTTTAGGTTCTGGGGTACATGTGCAGATCATGCAGGATTGTTGCATAGGTACATACATGGCAAGGTGGTTTGCTGCCTCCATTCCCCTGTCACCTATATCTGGCATTTCTCCCCGTGTTATCTCTCCCCAAACTCCCCAAACCCTGCTGTCCCTCCCCTAGTCCCCCACAACAGACCCCAGTGTGTGATGCTCCCCTCCCTGTGTCCATGTTTTCTCATTGTTCAACACCAGCCTATGAGTGAGAACATGTGGTGTCTGATTATTTGTTCTTGTGTCAGTTTGCTGAGAATGATGGTTTCCAGATTTAACCATGTCCCTACAAAAGACATGAATTAATTGTTTTTTAAAGCTGCATAATGTTCCATGGTGTATATGTACTACATTTTCCTTGTCCAGTCTATCATGAATGAGCATTTGGGTTGGTTCCAGGTCTTTGCTATTTTAAACAGTGCCATTATGAACATATGTGTGCATGTGTCTTTATAATAGAATGATTTATAATCCTTTGGGTATATGCCCAGTAATGAGATAGTTGGGTCACATGGAATTTCTATTTCTAGATCCCTGAGGAATCACCACACTGTCTTCTACAATAGTTGAACTAATTTACACTCCCACCAACAGTGTGAAAGTGTTCCTATTTCTCCACATCCTCTCCAGCATCTGTTGTCTCCAGATATTTTAATGATCGCCATTCTAACTGGTGTGAGTTGGTATCTCATTGTATTTTTGCTTTGCATTTCTCTAATGACCAGTGATGATGAACATTTTTCCCTATGTTTGTTGGCCCCATATATGTGTTCTTTTGAAAAGTGTCTGCTCATATCCTTCACCCACTTTTGAATGGGCTTGTTTGTTTTTTTTTCTTGTAAATCTATTTTAGTTCTTTGTAGATTCTGGATATTAGCCCTTTGTCAGATGGTTGCAAAACATTTTTCCCATTCTGTTGGTTGCCAATTCACTGTAATGATTGTTTCTTTTGCTGTACAGAAGCTCTGGAGTTTAATTAGGTCCCATCTATCTATTTTGGCTTATGTTGCCAGTGCTTTTGGTGTTTTGGTCATGAAGTCCTTGCCTATGCCTATGTACTGAATGGTTTTGCCTAGGTTTTCTTCTAGGGTTTAATGGTATTAGGTCTTATGTTTAAGTCTTTAATCCATCTGGAGTTAATTTTAGTGTAAGGTGTCAGGAAGGGGTCCAGTTTCTGCTTTCTTCACATAGCTAGCCAGTTTTCCCAACACCATTTATTGAACAGGGAATCCTTTCCCCATTGCTTGTTTTTGTCTGGTTTGTCAAAGATCAGATGGTTGTAGATGTGTGCATTGCCTCTGAGGCCTCTGTTCTGTTCCATTGGTCTATGTCTCTATTTTGGTACCAGTACTATGCTGTTTGGAATACTGTAGCCTTGTAGTACAGTTTGAAGTGTATGCCTCCAGCTTTGTTCTTTTTTCTTAGGATTGTCTTGGCTATGCAGGCTCTCTTTTGGCTCCATATGAAGTTTAAGGTGTTTTTTTTCCAGTTCTGTGAAGAGGGTCATTGGTATCTTGATGGGGATAGCATTGAATATATAAATTACTTTGGACAGCATGGCCATTTTTATGATATTGAGTCTTCCTAAGCATAAGCATGGAATGTTTTCCATCTGTTTGTGTCCTCTCTTATTTCCTTAAGCAGTGGTTTATAGGTATCCTTGACGAGGTCCTTTACATCCTTTGTTAGTTTTATTCCTAGGTATCTTATTCTCTTTGTAGCAATTATGAATATTAGTTCACTCTTGATTTGGCTCTCTGTTAGTCTTTTATTGATGTATAGGCATGCTTGTGGTTTCTACACATTGATTTTGTATCCCGAGACTTTGTTGAATTTGCTTATCAGTTTCAGGAGGTTTGGGGCTGAGACAATGGGGTCTTTTAAATATACAATCATGTTGTCTACAAATAGAGACAATTTTACTTCCTCCTTTCCTAATTTAATGCCCTTTTTTCTTTTTCTTGCCTGATTGCTCTGGCTATAATTTCCAATACTATATTGAATAGGAATGGTGAGAGAGGGCATTCTTGTCTATTGCCAGATTTCAAAGGGAATGCTTCCAATTTTTGCCCATTCAGTATGATATTGGCTGTGGGTTTGTCATAAATAGCTGTTATTATTTTGAGATATGTTCTGTTGATACCTAGTTTATTGAGAGTTTTTAGCATAAAGGGCTGTTGAATTTTGTTGAAGGACTCTGCACCTATTGAGATGATCATGTGGTTTATGTCTTTGGTTCTGTTTATGTGGTGGATTACATTTATAGACTTGAGTATGTTGAACCAGTCTTGCATCCCCAGGATGAAGCCTACTTGATCGTGATGGATAAGCTTTTGATGTGCTGTTGCAGTTGGTTTGCCAGTATTTTATTGAAGATTTTTGCATCTATGTTCATCATTGATATTGGCCTGAAGTTTTATTTATTTATTTTTTTTTGTCTCCGCCAGGCTTCAGTATCAGGATGATGTTGGTCTCATAAAATGCTCTGGGAAGGTTTCCCTCTTTTTGGATTGTTTGGATAGTTTCAGAAGGAGTGGTACCAGCTTCTCTTTGCATGTCTGGTAGAATTTGGCTGGAACCTGTCTGGACCTAGACTTTTTTTGGTTGGTAGGCTATTAATTACTGCCTCAACTTCAGACCTTGTTATTGGTCTATTCAGAGTTTCAGTTTCTTCCCGGTTTAGGCTTGGGAAGGTGCAAGTGTCCAGGAATTAATCTATTTCTTCCAGGTTTACTGGTTTATGTACATAGAGTTGTTTGTAGTAATCTCTGATAGTAGTTTGTATTTCTGTGGAATCAGTGGTGATATCCCCTTTCTCATTTTTTAATGCATCTATTTGATTCTTCTCTCTTTTCCTTTTTACTAATTTGGCTAGCAGTCTGTCTATTTTGTTCATCTTTTCAAAAAACCAGCTCCTGGATTTATTGAGTTTTTAAAGGTTTTTTTTGTTTGTTTGTTTGTTTGTTTTTTGTCTCTGTCTCCTTCAGTTCGGCTCTGATCTTAGTTATTTCTTCTCTTCTGGTAGTTTTTGAGTTTTTTTTATCTTGCTCCTCTAGCTCTTTCAATTTTGATGATAGGGTGTCAATTTTAGATCTTTCCTCACTTCTCATGTGGGCATTTAGAGCTATAAATTTCCCTCTAGACACTGCTTGAAATGTGTCCCTGAGATTCTGGTATACTATGTCTTCATTCTCATTGCTTTTGGAGAACATATTTATTTCTACTTTTGTTTCATTGTTTATCCAGTGGACATTCAGGATCCAGTTGTTCAGCTTCCATGAAGTTGTGCAGTTCTGAATTAGTTTCTTAAGCCTGAGTTCTAGTTTGATTGCACAGTGGTCTGAGAGACTGGTTGTTTTGATTTCTGTTCTTTTGCATTTGCTGAGAAGTGATTTACTTTCAATTATGTGGTCAATTTTAGAGTAGGGGCAATGTAGTGCTGAAAAGAATGTATATCCTATGGTGAATTTGGGATAGAGAGCCCTGTAGATGTCTGTAAGGTCCACTTGCTCCAGATCTGACTTCAAATCCTGGATTTCATTGTTAATTTTCTGTCTCCTTGATCTGTCTAATATTGATAGTGGTGTGTTAAAGACTTCCACTCTTATTGTGTGGGAATCTAAGTCTCTTTGCTGGTCATTAAGAACTTGCTTTATGTATCTGGGTGCTCCTGTATTGGGTGCATATATATTTAGAATCATTAGCTCTTCTTGTTGCCTTGATCCTTTTACCATTATGTGATGCCCTTCTTTGTCTCTTTTGATCTTTGTTGATTTAAAGTCTATTTTATCGGAGATGAGAATTGCAACTCCTGCTTTATTTGCTCTCCAATTGCTTGGTAAATCTTCCTTCATCCCTTTATTTTGAGCCTTTGTGTATCCTTGCATGTGAGATGGGTTTCCTGTATACAGCACACAGATGGGTTTTGGCTTTTTATCCAATTTGCCAGTCTGTGTCTTTTGATTGGGGCATTTAGCCCATTTACATTAAGGTTAATATTGTTATGTGTGAATTTGCTCCTGCCATTTTGATACTAACTGGTTGTTTTGCCCATTAGTTGACACAGTTTCTTCATTGTGTCGGTGATCTTTACCATTTGGTACATTTTTGGAGTGGCTGGTACTGTTTATTCCTTTCCCTGTTTAGTGCTTCTTTCTGGAGCTCTTGTAAGGCAGGACTTGTGGTGATGAAATCTCTCAGAAGTTGCTCGTCCATAAAGGATTTTATTTCTCCTTTGCTTATGAAGCTTAGTTTGGTTCAATATGAAATCCTAGGATGCAAGTTCTTTTCTTTAAGGATGTTGAATATTGGCCCCCACCCTCTCCTGGCTTGTAGGGTTTCTGCCAAGAGATCTGCTGTAAGTCTGATGGGATTCCCTTGTGGATAACACAACCTTTCTCTCTGGCTGTCCTTAGCATTTTTTCCTTCATTTCAACCCTGGTGAATCTGACGATTATGTGCCTTGGGGTTGCTTTTCTTGAGAAATATCTTTGTAGTGTTCTCTGTATTTCCTGGACTTGAATGTTGGACTGCTTTGCTAGTTTGGGGAATTTCTCTTTGACAATATACTGAAGAGTGTTTTCCAGCATGGATTCGTTCTCCCTATCACATTTAGATACACATATCAAATGTAGATTAGATCTTTTCACATAATACCATATTTCTTTGAGGCTTTGTGCATTTCTTTTAACTCTTTTTTCTCTAATCTTGCCACCTCGTTTTATTGCATTGCGTTGATCTTCAATCTCTGATATCCTTTCTTCTGTTTGACTGATTCGGCTATTGAAACTTGTGTATGCTTTCTAAAGTTCTTGTGCAGCTCCATCAAGTTGTTTATGTTCTTCTCTAAGCTGGTTATTCTAGCTAGCCTTTCCTCTAACATTTTTTCAAGGTTCTTAGTTTCTTTGCATTGGGTTAGAAAATGTTCTTTTAGTTCAAGAAATTTGTTATTACCCACCTTCTGAAGCCAATTTCTGTCAATTCATCAGACTCATTCTCCATCCAGCTTTGTTCCCTTGCTGGTCAGGAGTTGTGATCCCTTGGAGGAGGAGATGCTTTCTGGTTTTTGGTGCTTTCATCCTTTTTTTGTTGATTTCTTCCCATCTTCATGGATTTATCTATCTTTGTAGTTGGTGACTTTCAGATGGGATCTCTGGGTGGACATCCTTTTTGTTGATGATGAAGTTATTTCTTTCTGTTTTTTAGTTTTCCTTCTAATAGTCAGGCCCCTCTGCTGTAGGACTGCTGGAGGTGCACTCCAGACCCTGCTTGCCTTGGAATCACCTGCAGGTGCTACAGAACAGTAAGGGTTGCAGCCAGTTTCTTCTTCTGTTATCTTCATCCCAGAAGGGTACCCACCAGATGTCAGCAAAAACTTTCCTTTATGATGTGCCTCTCTGGATATATGGAGGTTTGGGAGCTGCTTGAGGAGACAGTTTGTCCCTTATCAGAGTTCAGGTGCTGTGCTGGGAGCTCTGTTGTTCCCTTCTGAGTTGCTGGGCAGGTACCTTTAAGTCTGATGTGGTGGAACTCATAACTGCCTTTTTTCCCAGGTGGTCTGTCCTGGGAAGGTGGGGCTTTACTTATAAGTTCCTGACATTCTGCTGCCTTTTTTCATAGATGCCCTGCCCAGCAAGGAAGTAGTCTAGTCACAGTCTTCCAGCAGAGGTGTTGCTGAGCTGCCACAGGCTCTGCCCAGCTGCTGTGTAAACTTCCTTGTGGTTTTGTTTACAGAGGTACACTTAGAACTGCCTCCATAATGGTGGTCTGCCTCAGTAATCTTAAATATAATCTTATAAATAAATCCATTTATCTCAGCATTTTGGAAAGGTGTGGCGGGCAGATCATCTGAGTTCAGGAGCTTGAGACCAACTTGGCCAACATGAAGAAATCCTGTTTCTACATTTCTAGGCTTCCAGGGGGTTCTGGTGTCTTAGCTGTGACCTCCCAATATCTGCAGGTCACAAGGCCACAGAGACCTAGAACTCAGGCTGCAGCCAGAGACAAAGGCTGCACCAAACCCCCTAATTCAAAAATTAAAAATAAAATTTGTAGGAGTCACTTGATATTATCTCTGAAAATCAATAATTACTTTAGGTTAGCATACAATGACTGCTTTAAAAAGTATTTAAAACTTAGTAACTTTAATCTTAGAATAGGCAAGTTTCTCATTAATGCATTCAATTAAAAGGAAGTTATATATTTTGCATTTAAACTCATACAGGAGTTCCATGTTTTGGCCTTTGACTTATAAACAAATAACTCTAGTATAAGTATAATAAAAGCATGTTATGCTTAAAACCATTTATTTATATTGGACACTTATAAGAGTTGTATACCATTAAATCATGTATAAGCCTGTACTCTTAGAAAGTAAGCTTCACATTGGCAGGTATAGTTTAGAGGACAAATAATAACACAGTGGAATTCTCCTCTGGCCTTGTTTCAAACATAAATGATGTTTCAATCAGTTTGGGTGCTGTTTACGCTGCCACAGATCCAAAATTGAACAATACAAAGCCTGTAGCCTAGTAAAGCCTCAAGTCCACAACAAAATCAGACCCATAAGATAACCTCAATGTAACATGAGAAGTAATATGATAAAATTATGCAAGGATCTAAGGGACAAGAGGCCAAGACTGCTTCACACAGGCAAGCTTTCTAGTGGTGAGGCTTATCTGAGGCTTAGAAAATGCCTAAAAGTAAGTTAGAATAAGAAGAAATGGCTGCTCATTGAAGAAAGTGGGCATGGCCTGAGGAAAGGTACTATGTGAAGACTGTGAGGAATTCAGTCCATTTGCCATCATTAGCACATAAAAAGAAAGATGGAACTAAAAATAAGCCTGGACAGGAAGGCAGGAGCTGTATCACTGAGGGTGGCAGAGGCCACACTGAATTACCTAAATTTTGATCTTTTTGGCAAAAGAATTTATTTCACAAAGGTCATTTCAGCTTCTGTGTGATGGTTTTAAGATGGAAGAGTTCTCTGGACCCCTTCATAGAACTTGCAACAGGGGTGTGGCTTGTTTGCTCAACTCAAACCCCTTTTGGGAGGAAGAGCATACAAGTAATCCAGAGCAAGTGATTTTGGGCTCTGGTGCCACGACAGTGTCTAGGGGTGTTACAGTGCTCTTTTAGCTTTGCCATCTGTGGACAGTTAAGTGTTAACCAGTTCAGTGGAGAGTAAGGGTGACAGCCTCTATACCCTGTCCTCTTGGTACCCAGGTCCTTGTCAGACATTCAGGAAGAATCAGGTCACATGGACTTGAAGGATGGTGAATTACTGAGTGATGGAGGTGGCTCTCAGCAGGATGGATGGAGAACTGGAAAGGAGATGGAGTGGGAAGATGATCTTCCCCTGGAGTTCAACCATTCCATGGCCAGTCTTCTATCTGTCCCCAGTCAATTTCTTCTTGATGTATAGAGGCTTCCTCTCTTCTCTCTTTCTCTGCTGTGCCGCTCTTCTGTTCTATTGCTTGTCTGTTCATGGAGCCTGGGGTTTGGGGTGTTTATGGGTATAGGATGGGGAGCATGGAAGGCCAGGGTGGTTTTGAAAAAAGCAACAATTGGGCTAGAAAACAAGAATAGCTGTTCTCATTTAGCACTGCGGTTTACAGGCTTGAGGGTGGAGCCTTTGCCAGGAAACCACCATTTTGCCTTCTGTTAATATCAGTTAGATTTGAGAGAAATAAGACCAAAGGATGAGAATTTATCATATAGCAATGTTAATACAATAGGCAACATGTGAGATAATGGTAGGCTTATGGTAGTACATGTAAAAGTAGACTATGAGTTTTAAAAATATTAAAATGCTAAATATCAAATAATAATCATTGCACCTCAAACCTCATTGGCTATGATACTGCCACTGCACAAAGATCTATATTTCACAGGTCTTAGAACAGTCTAAGTGTGGGTAGGTAAAAAAAAGAAGCTCAAAAAAGTTCCAGATCTCTGACTTGAGTGAGTGGATAGTGGATATGATAAACACAGTGGGGCTCAGAGAAATAATTATCTGGTGAGCAGGAAGAGTGAGAGATGCCTATAGAACATCCATGTGGGTCAGTCCTCCAAGTTACTGAACTGGAATCTAAATGGTATGCAGAAATGAAATCAGTGTCCCCTGATATTGTGGTCATTGTCCTAGGAGAGGCCAAGCAATGAAGGGCAAAGCAACACATTTTAAGCAGAAATGTTGAACAAAATGTGAGATGCTGGCCTTCAGGAAAGAAGAGCCTTGATGTTTATTTGTTTTTTGTTTTGTTTTTTTTCCATTTTTTTCAAAGTAGAAGTTATTTTCAGATTCTATCTCTAGATCATTTTTAGAGGATTTGGAGAAGGCTCATTTGCTAATATAGCTATACTGAACTTTTAAAATCTATTTTAACTATTTAGGTTTATATCACAGTTACAACAAAGGAAAGCCATAGATTAGAAGAAAGAAAGTATTCAGATCAAAGCAATGTGCAGGTGGAATGAGATAGAGTCCACCAGAGTTGTGTCTGTTCTAGGACCGAGTCAATTCAAAATAATGCAATACATTCTTGCCTACCACCACAACCCCCCAGAAGTAGCCTAATATTTCCAATCTTTTATCTGACTGTTGAAACCCCAAGTATATTTATAGTTGTAGCACCAAGATGGATTAGAGAGAGTCTTAAAATTTCTTCCAATCTATTAACTCTAATTATTTAATGCAGAATGAAATTATAGTGTTTATTATAACTTAATCAAATTAATTGAAATATGAGTGACAACATTCAAATATTCAACAGATATTTAGTGAACATTGACTGTTGTCAGGAACTCTTTTAAGTTCTGAGCTTTAGAATGGAACAAAACAAAGTCTCAGAGGAGATATGCTGTAAACGTACAAACATATCAATATATCAGGCAGAGATCAACGCTATAAAAATGAATAAAGCTGGATGAATAGAGAAGTGAAGATGGAGTCATCAATTTTGTAAGAATGATCGGTGTATCTAAACTATTGACATGTGACAATAAAAAGAATACATAGATTTGCATGTGTGTGGAGTTTGCAAAATAAGAAGATTCTACCTTCTAGTATTCTTAAACTACAGTTTCAAATATAAAATATATTTCAAACTCTTAAAGTGATTTGGTATTTATTTGCATAAATTATGTAATATTAGATTCTGTACTAACTGGTTAATATATATTTTTACTATTTTTTCTAATTACATGCTTTATATGTATTTGTGAAATATATATGCCTTCATCACAAAGTATAAATTTCCAAATTTACTAGTTTTTAATTATTTTTTTTAAAAAAAACTCTTGTTTTTTTGTTTTCTTTTATCTCTAATTAAAAATCTATATTATGTATATTTTTCAATTATATAATATACATTATATAATTAAAAATTATATATATTAGAGATATATGATTCTATAACTCTGTGATATTCTCCTCAAATATCAATATGCCAGTCTAGTCCTAAGAAAACATCAGACAAATCCAAACTGAAAAAGATTCTACAAAATATCTGGCTGGTACTCTTTCAGAGGGTCAAAATTACGACAGACAAGGAAAGAATTGGAAACTGTCACAGATTAGAAGTGACTCAGGAGGCATCATAACTAAATGCAATGTGAGATCTTGGATTGAGTCCTGAAAAAGCAACAAAAAAGCCTTAGTGAAGCACTGGTGAAATCCAAGTATAATCTGTATTTTAGTTAATACCACTTTACTTAAGTTAGTATTTTAGTTTGGACAATGTACCAGGTTATGTAAAATGTTAATATTAGAGGAGGCTGGGTGAAAGGTTTGGGAACTCTATCTTTCCAACTATCTTTTCGACTTTTCTCTAAATCTAAATTTTTTCCAAAATAAAAAGTTTATGAAAATAAAAACGAACTTTGACCACAATTTTTATTGAAGAAGTTGTACACTTAAATGATGGTATCTTTTTAGCTAATCAAAATCCTGTTTTGGAAAACAAAACTATGAGATAAAGTTTAAAAAAATTATGTACAATAACAAAAACCAAGCACAAGACTGTATATAGTATTATCTATATCTGTATCTATGTACATACATAAAGATTCTGTATATGCAATTTGAAATAATCAGAAACAGTGTATTATCACTAGTTATTTTAGAAAAATGAAATAATGCCTTTTAAATTTTTTTCTTTAATATTTTTTGTTTCTTTTAGATTGCCTATAAAAGTAACTGAAAAAAATTCATGGGGAAATGGTATTAAAAGTAACTTTTGAATCCTTATTTGTTGCTGTGCCACATTCAAATACTTTTGTTTTCAAACATATAGACAAATTACAGTTACAAATTATATATATTCTCACTTTTATAAGGACCTTTTATCAAGATCAATAAAACATTTTAATTAACTAAAACATCCAATTTCCCTACACTATAAATATTATACCACCCCAAACTCAAACTACTATTGTGTACTTTGGACCAAGATTAAATGAAATAAAATCCTCCCTCTCTCATTTCCACTCTGTTTATTCTTCTCCCTTCCCCTCTCACACATATATAAATACACACACACACACACACACACATATATGTATATGTGTGTGTGTATGTGGGTGTATATCTATTTGAATTATTCCATACATGTATGGAATACGTACAAATATGTACATCCATACATATATATATATACATGTATGTATATATGTGTGTCTGTTTCTATGTGTGTGTGTGTGTGTGTGTGTATGAATTATTCCATACCTTAGATAGTTGGATAGATATATAGATAAATATGTAAAATCTAGGACATGCACCAACTAAGGACCCATGAACACTGGTGATCTCTTGTGGTTGGGATTTACTTTCTACTTTCTATATTTCTGTATTGTTTAATTTCTTTTGAGCAATAAACATAGTTTGTAATAAAATATATAGCAAAGATATCTTTTAAAAGTAAAATATTAAACGTAAAATTTAAATATTAAAATATATGATAAACACTTCAAAATATCGTATTCAAATTTACAAAGTATGTTTTTGAAGATGCTTTTTCTATCATGACAATTTGATGAATTGGGCATATTTCCAGCTTGCTGAAATTTGTTCCTATTGTTAGGAACAAAATTGTGGAAACACTATGATTTTGCATTCACTTTTTGACTAGCCATTATTTTTCAGATTGCTTAAACAGTTCAACCATACATATTTAATCACTGCATAGAAAACTTAATTCTAGGGAGTGATAAGCAATCAGAATAATAGAAGAAAAAGTGGCTTGTCCCCAAATAAGCACAAAAGGTTATTAGATGTCATATGAAATTTTAATGTATTTTTGTAGGAAACAGAGCTAAACGGTGATGGATGTTCTTTACATTATTGTAGAATATCTCAGACTTTTTGAAAAGTGCAGGATGTGTTAAAGTGCATATTATATGTCATAGATTATTTCTGGAAATTTTATAATTTACAAGCCAGCTCTGAGCTTATATCCACAAGAGGACATGCTGATATTTTGGAAGCATTTAACCCAATCAAAGAAAAACAACTTTTAATTTTGTTTTAGATAGATGGATAAATAGGTGGAAAAATACATTTACACTTTTTGTTTTTCTTTGTGAGCAATCTAGTTTGCAGACCATTCTCTTCTCAGCTGACCTTGACTACTTACCATTTGTAAAGTGAGACTTGGTCTACATGAATAGCTTTCCTTCCTGTTTTTATTAATATTGTTGGATTGTCTGAAAGAAAACAAACCATCTTTATCTTTTCTGTCACTTTTTCTCATTGCTCTAAAAGTAAGACAGAAATACGTTAACATTTTCATAAATTGCTATTCTGTACCTAGAACTAAATGTGTTTTGATTTAGAAGAAAGTATAGAAGAGGTGATTCTTGTTCCCTGAGAAAAAGCTCAAGGAACATTTACTGCCTGAGAGATGAATTAGAAATATTTTATGTCAATTAAAATATGCTGAAGGTGTATAAAACAATGATGTGTCTATTATTTAACTGTCACTGATGAAATTGACTGCAAAATTACTGTCTAGAGTTCAGAATTTACTCCCTTCTGTTTTTCTTTTATTCACTTCTCAAGGCAAAAAGTATCTACCAACTGCTGGACTGTAAGTTCAACCTGAAATCTGAAAGTCAGATTCCATTTTTTCTCTCCTTTATTTCTCATTGCGGATGATAAAGACATTGCCATTGAAATTCAGCTGTGACAGTGTGTATGATTAAGCTAAAGTCTAATTGGCTTTGCAGTGTTAGCAGAAGCCAAAATTTAATGGTTGATTTTTTTCCCCTCGTATTAAAATAAACCTCTGTGATTCACAGTCTCAGAGAACAGAACTCTTTTGATTAAGAAAGTCTTTTTATGGGCAATAGAGAGCTGATTATAAGAATTAAAACTTAAAGTTTAAAGTCATAATTTTTTCTGAACGTTTTATACTGTGACATTGTACAAACTTATTTAAAAGCATAAATATTTGCTATACCAGCATAGTTTCAAAGTATGTGAAAGCCATCAATGATTTGAAAGGCCAGCTTAGGTTTAATTTTAAGTAATTCGAAGTAACTGTGTTCAGGACAGTTCACTTTATAGAATTAGGTAAAATCTACACATAAAAAGATTGGATGTGGTTCTGGTAGCTCTGTATCTCTACCGTGGCCACCACAGGGATTTATCTGGTGGTATGCTCCACTTATAAGGCAAACCAAAGTGTTCCTGCTGGTGATTGAAGTAAACAAGTGCCAGAGAACTAGGACATGAAATGAGAAAATATTTCTCTGACAGGCTTTAAACTGGCTGTTATTTTTCTCCAATGTCTCCCTCTGGAGTTCTTTAGCCAGACCTTGCCCAAAACCTAGAGGCTAGCTTTGTCCAAGCTTGTAATTCTAAAGTTATTAGAGCTGTTCAGTTTGACTAAGCTTTCTGTGATTTTAAAATGAAAAGCTTACAGAAATAATCTATTGAAAATATTTTTAACCACGAAGATTTGATAATGGTAATGAAGCTTCTGTTTGAACTCAATATTTGATCTGAATGGGTTACATTACATGTTTGAATCACTCTATGACTTGAGAGCCCATTGCCAGTAGTCCCTAATACATATCATCTCATTTTTATTCCTGCTGTGAAATAAATAGTAGTTATAAAATGAATCCTCACAATCATATATTTTGGATCATAGTGACAAAATTTCGAATTTTTTTTTTTTTTTAGTCGGAGTTTCGCTCTTGTTGCCCAGGCTGGAGTGCAATGGCGCAATCTTGGCTCACCGCAACCTCCGCCTCCTGGGTTCAGGCAATTCTCTTGCCTCAGCCTCCGAGTAGTTGGGATTACAGGCATGCGCCACCATGCCCAGCTAATTTTTTTGTATCTTTAATAGAGATGGGGTTTCACCATGTTGACCAGGATGGTCTCCATCTCTTGACCTCGTGATTTACCCACCTCGGCCTCCCAAAGTACTGGGATTACAATTTTTTAAGAAGATTACATACTTTCCTTATTTTAATCTAATCCCCTAAAACTATCAAAGGAAGGTTTAAGATAAGAACAGAGGACTGTCAATTTCTCAAGAAAAACTCCTGTTTAATTCCCATTTATTCTCTGCAGACACCTGTTGGAAGTGGATGGTAACATACATGACTCAACTAATATGTTATTATTTTTTTTTAGGGGCTGATGTTATCAACTTTGATGGCCATGTTGTGTTACCATATAGATTCAGAAACAAGAAGATGAAAACCCTGAAAGATGTCGTTGCCTTGAAATTTAAGACTTCTGAAAGTGAAGGAGTAATCTTGCATGGAGAAGGACAGCAAGGAGATTACATTACCTTGGAACTGAAAAAAGCCAAGCTGGTCCTCAGTTTAAACTTAGGTGTGTTATGATTCTTGGTACTATTCTTTCCATTGTGGATGTTCCTATTAGGAAAAAAATCATGTTGCTCAATTCTTTAAAATGTAAATTATAAAAAGAGCTTATATTATGTCGTCAATGATTCTTAATATATAACAGTTGGTAAGTAATGAAATACCTATTCATTCAAAAATATTTATTAAATGTTTCTGCTATACAAGGTACTATACTTTGGCATATAGCAGGGAACAAATGGACAAGATCCTTAAGCTCATTAAGTTCATGACCTAGTGGAGGAATCAGACAATATAGCATCTATTATTCTTATTTTAAAACAACTAAGCAAAAAGGAATGACTTCAAATAATAAATATCATGAACCAGTTTACTAGGTTAATATAATAAGAGGAATAGGTTAATATGTCCTGTTTAAAGGCAACAGGGCCAACATTAGAATGTGTAGTAAAGAAAGCCTTCTTTGAGGAAAAAATTGCTGTTGTGAGTAGTACCACAATGAATATATGTGTGGATGTATCTTTACAATAGAATGACTTAGATTCCTTTGGGTTTATACCCAGTAATGGGATTTCCAGGTCAAATGGTATTTCTGCCTCTAGGTCTTTGAGGAATTTTCACACTGTCTTCCACGATGGTTGAACTAATGTGTGCTCCCACCAACAGCATAAAAGCTTTCCTTTTTCTCTGCAGCCTTACCAGCATCTGTTGTTTTTTGACTTTTTAAGAATAGTCATTTTGACTGCTGTGAGATGGTATCTCATTGCAGTTTTGATTTGCATTTCTCTAACGATCAGTGATGTAGAGCTTTTCTTTTCATGTTTGTTGGACACATATATATCTGTTTTTGAGAATTATTTGATCATGTCCTTTGCCCCCATTTCAACAGGGTTGTTTTTGTCTTGTAAATTTAAGTTCCTTGTAGAAGCTGGATATTAGAACTTTGTAAGATGGATAGTTTGCAAAATTTGTTTCCCATTCTTTAGGTTGTCTGTCCATTCTGATGATAGTTTCTTTTACTCTGCATAAGTGCTTTAGTTTAATTATATCTTATTTGTCAATTTTTCCTTTTGTTGCAATTGCTTTTGGCATATCCATCATGAAATCTTTGCCTGTGCCCATGTCCTGAATGGTATTGCCTAGATTTTCTTCTGAGGTTTGCATAGTTTTGGGTTTTATATTTAAGTCTTTTATTCATCTTGAGTTGATTTTTGTATATGGTGTAAGGAAGGGGTCTGGTTTCAATTTCTACATACGACTAGCCAGTTCTCCCAGCACCATTTATTCAATTAGAAAACCTTTCCCCATTGCTTGTTTTTGTCAGGTTTGTTGAAGATCAGATGGTTGTTGGTGTATGGTCTTATTTCTGAGTTCTATACTCTGTCCCATTGATCTATGATTCTGTTTGCATCAGGGCCATGCTGTTTTGGTGACTGTACCATTGCAGTATAGTTTGAGGTTGGGTAGCATGATGCCTCCAGCTTTGTTCTTTTTGCTTAGGATTGTGTTGGTCATTAGGCTCTTTTTTGATTACATGTAAATTTTAAAATAGTTTTTTAAAATTCTCTGAAGAATGTCCATGGCAGTTTAATGGGAATAGCATTGAATTTATGTAATACTTTGGGCAGTATGGCCAATTTCGTGATGTTGATTATTCCTGTCCTTCACATCCATGAGCATGAAATGTTTTTCCGTTTATTTGTGTCATCCTGATTTCTCTGAGTAGAGGTTTGTATTTATTCTTGACAAGATCCTTCACTTCCCTTGTTAGCTGTGTCCTAGGTATTTTATATTATTTTTATCAATTGCGAATGGGAATTCAGTTATAATTTGACTCTCTGATTGCTTGTTGTTGGTTTATAGGAACACATGTGATTTTTGCATTTAATTTTGTATCCCAAAACTTCACTGAAGTTGCTTATCAGCTTAAAAATCTTTTGGGCTGAGATGATGAGGTTTTCTAGCTACAAGATTATGACATCTACAAAGATAATTTGACTTCTTCTCTTCCTATTTGGATACCCTTTATTTCTTTCTCTTGCCTGATTGCCGAGGCCAGAATAGCCAATTCTATGTTGAATAGTCATGGTGAGAGACAGCATTCTTAACAAAACATCTGTGTTGTGGTGGGGAACTGCCTCTGCCCCATCAGCTTGGACTCTCCAAAGCCCACAGGCTGGAATGACTGGATCTTCCAACCCAGGTGGTAACCCTCCCCTCCCTTGGTTACTCCATCCCAGAGAGAGATCATAGGTCTGCCATGCAGGCAAGTATGGCTGGAGGGCCTGGCTGGGAGATCCCACCCAGTAGGAGGAATGGATCAGGGCTCTGCTTAATGAAGCAGTCTGGCCACAATCTGGCAAAGCTACTGTGTTATGTCAATAGGGAACCCATTCCTACTCATCTGGACCCTTTGGACTCTCCAAAGCCCACAGGCTGGAATGGCCCAGTAGACCAAATAGCAGAGATGGTGTCCTCACCTCTCTCAAAGGCTCCACCTGTTCTCAGTCGGGCTTTGCGGTATTTCCAGTGGCTGGCTGAAATTCCAAGCCAGTGGGTCTTATCTTGTGAGGTTCCATGAAAATGGAGCCGCAACAATGCCACTTAGCTCCTTGGATTCTGCCCCCTTCCTAGGGGTATGTGCAGACCTCCCACCTTGCATGAGTTGCAGATACCTTTGTTGGGAATCCCAGGGTGGGGTTTGTAAAGCTCTTAGGTCTCTGTGCATGCCTGAACAGTTGCTCTACCAAGACTCTACACAGCTCTGTGTTTCAGACCCAAGGCTCTGGTGGCATGGTCTCACAAGGAGATCTACTAATCTGTGAGTTGCAAATATCCATGGGAGAAGCATGTTTCTTGGCATCACATAGTCACTCGGTGCTTCTCTTGGCAGGGTTTGGGGGTTCCCTTGGCTCCATGTCGTTCCTGGGTAGGACATAGCCCCATCCTGCTTTTCTCCATTCTCCTTGTATCAAGTTGTTTCCTTCATCAGTCTCAATGTGGGAACCTGAATATTTCAGTTGAAAGTTCTGTATTCACTCATCTCTTTCATTCCTCTCTGTGAATGCTGCAGACCTCAGCTGCTTCTAATCAGCCATCTTGGCTCCAATCCCACCTGTTTCTCTTGCTTGGCTAAAAATTCTAGGCTATTTGGCTTATTTGCCAATTACCAATTTGAGTGGTCCAAACATTCCTGAATATGATGTGTATCCCTTTTATTAACTTTACTTACTTTGAAATTCAGTATTACACTAAAAATTGCAACTTCACTTAGTTAATTTTTATAGGTAATGATACATCATCTTAAAGATATACCCTTGATTCTAAAACTTTTCACATTAAAAATCTGCTCTGATAATCACAATAGCTTCTACAACAAAGAAGAAAAGTCACACAAAATCTTCATCACCTAGTTATGCAAAATATTTTTACATTAAAATTAAAATAACATTAAAACACACACAACACCACATGTTCTAACTCATAAGTGGGTGCTGAACAATGAGAACATGTGGACACAGGGAGGGGAACATCACACACTGGGGCCTCGGGGGTGAGGGGCTAGGGGAGGAATAGCAGCAGGTGAGGGATTGGGGAGGGATAGGATTAGAAGAAATACCTAATGTAGATGACGGGGTGATGGATGCAGCAAACCACCAGCATGGTACATGTATACCTATGTAACAAACCTGCACAATCTGCACATGTACCCCATTTAAAAAAGTATAAAAAAATGCACACAAAACCTGGGAAAATGCAAATGTCAAATATTACTGGTTTAATATCAATCATGAATAAGAAATTATACCACTACATAATAATACCAAGACAGTAGAGAAAATATAGGCAAATGTTATGCAAGATAATTCATAAAAGAAAAAAATATTATATGAAAACCAAATGCTCAACCATAATAGTTATGAAAAATGCACAATAAAATAACAAAATACTAATTTTTGTCAAGTAAGTAAACACATTTTAAAGTGGTCCTATTAGTGTTGGTGAGTATTTGACAAAAAGAATCCTTTGTATTGTTCTGCAAGTCAGAAAATATTTTCAGGAAAATAGCTAGACAATATGCCTTCAGACATCTGAAAACTCTTATAATATTTTGGTTCAATAATCATAAGGTTAAAAGAGAACTGGCCACTAGGATTTAAGTCCGAATATATAATTTACAACATTAATTACAATGTCAAAATTTGAGAAAAAAGTTAAACCATAGGAATATGTTGATAGCACTTAAAATGTCTATGCTAACTTTCAGTCGTATAGGGAGATAGTATTTAATATTAAATAAAACCTGTAGGATATAAAAATCTATAAATCTAATTAGGTCTATGTAGTCTTGTGTCACTTTTAAATGGGGATGACTTCTGAGAAATTCGTTGTTAGTTTCAACACTAGGTAAACACAATAGCGTGTACACGGACAAACCTAAATTGTATAGCCTGCTGCACACCTAGGCTACGTGGTAGAGTCTACTGCTCCTAGTGTACAAATATGTATAGCTTGTTACTGTACTGAATACTTTTGTCACCTGTGAAGAAAATGGTATTTGCATATCAAAACATAGAAAAGATAGAGTGAAAATACAGTGTTCAATTTGATGTTACCACCATCATATATGAAGTCCATCATTGAAAGAAATGTCATTATGTGGTGCATGACTTTTTGTGGACAACATCTGGAAGAAAATAGATCAAATTATTGTTAGGGGTGGAAATATTTTTATATTACATTTCATTTGTTGTTTCTTCATTATATTCTCTACTTGTAATAATGAACATGTATTCATTGTGCCACCTGGGGGGAAATAGCCTAAAATTATTTTTAAAATAAGGCCTAACAGAGGGAAAGAAGGAAGAGCAGGGGAGACTAACCAGAAAGAAAATATATGTACTTCCATAAAATTTGCACAGATGCACATGTGGAGACACACACACACACACACACACACACACACACACACACACATTGCAGTTGAATTATATCTAAAGATGTTTATTTTTTCAAACTTTTCTTTTTTTATCTTAAATGAAACATGTAGAGTAACCTTTGAAAATCAACTGTGGCTTATAGAGGTGTGACATTACTGTTTCAAAGAAATGACTGACTATGTGACCTTACCAAGAAAAGTTTATTAGCTTTGGACTGGAAAGCAGTTTACTGATGGAGTTTTACTGACTGGCTGGAATTTACAACAGCCAGAGAAATGTATCCACTCAAATATCTACTGCCGTTCTTTAATGCGGTTACCTAAATATCAGACATACCTGCCTGTTGCTCCGTCTTCTAGTGTAAATATTTAAAGTAATAAAACTCAGTGTGACCTTTTCACTTAGCTAGTTCCTATTTTTCTTTCTTTCTCTTCCTCTTCCACCTCTTGCCCTTCCTTTTCCCTGTCTCACTTTATACATACGTACTGACTCACCATCACACATCAACAGTTGATTTCATCACCAGAAGTGAAGAAAAGATGTTCTAGGAAGGTACTTGAAAATGTAAGGTATGGGGGCATTAGCATACAAAGAAAAGAAAGGAAGAAAGGAAGAAGGGAGGGAAGAAGGCAGAAAGGCAGGAAAGCAGGGAGAGAAAGGAAAGAGGAAAGAAAGAAAAGGAAGAAAGGAAGAAAACAAAGAAGAGAGTTTAATGTGAGAGTTAATTGTTCATCTCTCATTTCCATTATGCTATTTGTTCTGAAACCCTATTATATTTTTATAGTGATTAATTTTGCCTGACCATAAAAAGCATTACTTGATTAGAAAACATAGATGAAACAAAATATATAAACTTCATTCAGAGATCACCTTAATGAACATGTTGGATTCTAACAATATTTTGCTTTTATTTATAGTTTTGTTGCTATAGAAATCTTATTTCAAAACTAAATGCTACATATATAATTCTGAATGTTATCATTTTAATTAAAAGATAACAAGTACATTTTCTATGCCATTAACAATTACATAGTGTTCTCTTTACAACAATGGCTTTTGGAGTCAATGAAAATTAAAAATGGTCATGCTATGTGGTCTTAATCAATAATTGTAACAGTAATAAAAGATTAACAGGTAGCAGTTATGCTCACTATATGCCAGAAAGTATATTCCAAGCTAACAGTGAAGCCAGCATCAGAACCCAGCAGGCTGATGTGAAAGCCCATGTGACACTGACTTTATAACAAACCTACCAAAATATAGCAGAATTCATTGCACAGACATAAAACACTCATTTTCCCCCTGTTTAAAAGAGCAGACTTTTTTTCCCCATCTTCAATAACTTGTATGTACTTTGCACATAGAGTATTCTTAAGTGTAGTAACTTACTGGTATCTCAGGTTAACTCGAATGGATAGAGCTTTGATGGAATGTCAGCCTCTAGACGCTGTAAAAGAAAGAGCCTGTGCTTCGCAGAGTTGTCCATAGCATCATTACATTGTTTCTTCTTCACTCCTGTGTACCCAGGAAGCAACCAGCTTGGCCCCATATATGGCCACACATCAGTGATGACTGGAAGTTTGCTGGATGACCACCACTGGCACTCTGTGGTCATCGAGCGCCAGGGGCGGAGCATTAACCTCACTCTGGACAGGAGCATGCAGCACTTCCGCACCAACGGAGAGTTTGACTACCTGGACTTGGACTACGAGGTACGCATGATGACATGTAAATTGTGATAAAATGTCGAGCAACTGCGTCACTGTCTTACTGTATTGTATTATTGTTAATTCTATTACTACTTATACCATTTTTATTTTCTTCTCTAAACAAAAAGAAACTGACAGTTTTAAAAACCTAATACATTTGTGTCATTTTGTTTCTAACTTTACAATCGTCAGTACTCGAAATATTATGAAAATCTTAGTACCAAAGTATTCATTGGAAAAGAAGGACCATGCTGTCCAGGCCCTTTGATAAATTCCTGATAAATTTAATTTGTAATCCTTTCATTAGTAGTTAATCATGTCACCAATTCTCCTTGAGAGTGTGTAATACATTATATCCAGAGGGTTGTCTAATATTTCTTATAAAGTATTAAATAAGAAATCCTAGTTTCTGGTTTATACTAAGCCATTCAGAAATGCGTGGCTGTATATGGGTCTTTTGACAAGTTCTGTTTTCCCAGATGTCAATATCACAAATGCAATAGAATAAAATACAGAATATTTTAAAGAGATTATTCATGAAGAAAAAGATATATTTTACCTTCACAATAATTAGAGATTAAAAATAATCAATGATCATGTTTATTCAAATAAAAAATCTATTCTCATAGCTTAAGAATAAGTATATCATATTTTTAAATAAATTATTTGTGGACCAATTCAACCTTAAAATATCCATTAAAACTATTAATCATATATGTAGGTGAGCTCTTTAAGATGTTTGTCACAGTATTATACATCCTAGGAGAAGAGGATAACACTAGACATACAAAAGTGGCAGAATGGCAAAGTGAGGCAATGCTATAACTTAGCCAGAAGTTTCCCAACTTTCTTAGTTCATGGAGCCCTTAGTGTCTTCAAACTTTCTCTACAGCAGCCCTGGGCCATTAGGTCCAAACAACTTAAAAATTTACATCCTAAAACTTTGGTATCTGATTAGAGAAATAAACATAAAACAAGAGTGAAAGTACGTTTTTATTTCATTCTCAAACAACAGCAATTATTACTAATGGGTTGTGTGTTATTGCACTGTACGTTTGTCACAAATGGGAGTCAGATTTGCCACTGGCATCCTAATTTTCTGTTCCATGTTTACTCTACGTGATACTCTGTTTTAATCAGAGTAATGACCAAATCCCAAATTCACAAAGACAGCACATCATTAAAAGGAATGTCACATTATCTAATACTGGAACAGTAAATTACCTTAAGCTAGCGTTTCACACAGTGTCCAAATGACACTTTGAAGCCCATTGTTGTGTTTTCTTTAAAAACGTTGAACATGCCTTGGCACTCCTCTTAGTTTTCTGCAGCACCTTCATGTTCCTTGGCACCCAGATTTTAAATTGGAGGTGTATTCGTGTATAAATGTGTGTTATGTATATTTATGTATAATTATATAAGAATATGGAATATGCTCATCATAAAATAAATAGAAAAGACAGGATTCGTTTTCTATTTTCTTTGTGTTTAAATAGCTTCTATTTCTTTGCAATATGAATATACTATATATATTCCTAAATAAATAATTTGTAATAGAATATGCTATATAAACACTGATGGAGACTTTATTAATGTTAAATGAATTTAAGGTTATTGAAAAATATTTTGTCCTTCCCCCAAAAAAAACATCTCTTAAAAGCAAACTGATTGCTAAAAGGAAATGTAGGCGGAAATCCCAGAAATTTCTATCTTCTCTAAATTAGTATGTGTCTTGGCTCATATGACTGATCTCCCAATGTATGAGAGATCTTAAAGATGAATTATTCAGCCTTCGTTAATAAACTTTGAAGTACCATAGAAGAGGTGAAAATTCTGGAACATTTGGAATGAGGAAATATAATTCTAATTTTCAAAAAAACAAATTAAAGATTTGGGGTCATACACTCTGTTGAGTATGTGATGAAGTCTATGAATATTCATGCACACACAACACTTTCTATATTGGGTCAGCAGTTTCATGGACACTTTGAAGCCCATCTATATACACTGCCATGTTTGAGAGCTGCAGGCATAGACTAAAATACCTGGGACTTATGTATTAAAGAGAAACACTGGGAAGAAATTTAAATTAATTGACAAAGAATCAGGATAGACAACATTTCTGGCTACTGCCAGATTATTGTCCTCTTAGGGACAGCAATTATTGGCATGAAATGTAATACAAGTGGCGATGCCTACCTTTATATTTCTACACTTTTGTCTTAATGGAAAGGGACTGCTTTGCTTATTTATTTAAAAAAAAAACCTCAGGGACTGGGTGGGGCATGGTGGCTCGTGCCTGTAATCCCTGTAATCCCTGTAATCCCTGTAATCCCAGCACTTTGGGAGGCTGAGGTGGGTGGATCACCTGTGGTCAGGAGTTTGAGACCACCCTGGACAACAGGGCAAAATTCTGCCTCTACTAAAATACAAAAATTATCTGGGTATGGTTGTGGGCTCCTATAATCTCAGCTACTTTGGAGGCTGAGGCAGAAAAATCTCTTGAACCCAGAAGGCAGAGGTTTCAGCGAGCCGAGATCATGCCATCGCACTCAAGCCTGGGCAACAAGAGCAAAACTGTGTCTCAAATAAATCAACAAATAAATAAATATTGAAACCTCGGGAACAATCTTAGAGTCAGTCTCTAGTTTTAATGTACTTAACTGCTTGATACATCCACACACTACACTCAAACCTCATAGACTGCATGAAAATTAGCTTCAAACCTAAAATAATACAAATTATATAATGTTTATTACTAACCGTTTAAAGTCTTTGGCCTAAAGGAACAGAAAGCTGGTCTTGTTATCTTCACAAAACCTGAAAATGCAACGTCCTGCTTCCCCAAGGTTATACTGCCTTAGTTCTTCCAGGGTACACTAAGGTCAAAGGCATTGAGGCCCCAAGAGTGGGGATATGCTGGTAAATGCTTGACAACCAGCTTTCTCCAGAAAGGAATGGTCAGAGGAATGCCCTGATATGGAGAATTTTTTAATTTTCATGGTGTGAATTTCCCACCGTGGTTGATTTCATGCTACCATATGGAAATGAGCAGGGAGCTGGGAAGAGTTGCCTAATAGCACACAGTTATATGGGTATTTCCATCATATAGTTGCAATCAATGTAAATGACCCCAAGAACATATATGAAAGTAAAGTGTAGAGAAAAGTTCTGAATAGTTATTAATTTTGTGTTTCATGTGATTTATTTAATGTATCACTTATGTAATGGGATTTTTAATTATAGCTCTGCTTAACAATCAGTTCTTGTAAGCCAGTATGAGTGGGATTCAGCACAGATCTGCTGGCGTTATATTTACCACAATTCCTAGAGATGAACATCATGAAAGAAGTGATAGAATACAAGTTGACTTCTTTGGCATAATTCTATGTGGACATTTTTTGTGACCTAGTCATAAGAGTTTATCTCATGCCCTCCTCTTGTAGCTGCCTACACTGCAAATTGGCCCATCGCCACCTGCAGTCAGGCTGCTAGCTACAGAGTGACTGGAGACCTGTGTGGTGATATATACATGCCACTTCGCTTCATTTTTCCTCAGCATAGCCAAAAAAAACCAAAGGGCAGAGCAGCAAAATGGTGTTTGGCCTAGATTCTCTCTGTTCTTCAGAGCACCCCCACTGTGGATATTATGCTATTATCTCTTGCAATACAGCTCTGCTAGGGAAGTAAAGGAATGACTCTCTCTTGACCATTACAGAACCACAGACTGGCAAGGAAGAAAATCAATCACAGGAGAAGCCTGAGTTTGAATCTGTTTCTGCCCTTTAATGGTTGTATGATAGTGAACAATTCATATTCCCCTTTTATGAAATGAGTCTAATCAAATACTTTGCATAGGGTTATGTGAGGAGGCAACAGGAAGTAACAGAAAAAAGTATATATATGTGTGTGTGTGTGTGTGTGTGTGTGTGTGTGTGTGTGAGAGTTAGATTACATAGGCTGCCTTTAATGGATGCACGTATATTCTTCTTTACATAAAAAAAGTTTGGAGGCAGGTGGCCCTAGGTTCAAATGGCTGCTCCATGATCTTTAAGATCACAGTCCTATTTAATCTTGCTCTACCTCTATCCCTGTTGCAAATCACTCCAAGATGGCTGCTAACAATTTGCACTCCAGCTAGCAATAAGAAAGAGTAAACCAGACTGTGCCCTCCCCCTCAATGACAGTTCTTAGAATCACATACAAAGAGGTTGATAATTTATTATATTGATTGGGGAGCAATGTGACCAGCTGAAAAGCATTATTTTTTCCCTAATGAGGGTAGGAAGAAAGGATACTTAGAGGAATCCAATAGTCCCTACCACACTGTAAACACCTGAAAGCTAACAAAATCACTAATGCAGTTATTTCTTTAGAGGCAAAGTTATTGGGTGGCAAGATCATTAATAAATGTATCATATGAGCCACAGGAATAACTGAATATTAATCTGACAACTGCAACAATAGTTGATACTATCAGCTTCATTAAAAGGTCAGAATATATGCTGTGGTCCAACCACTTCATTTTACCAATGAGAATATATAACTAGAAAGAATAAATGACAGCCTAATTTCCTATCTATCCCAATATTCTATCCCAATTATTCTATCCCAATATCCTAATGTTCTATTCCAATTACCTTGGGAATTGGGTTTAGAACTCACTAAGTTGTTAGCATCTGTTAACTTGAGACTGTATTGCTTTTCCAGAGAATCTTGATGAGATAGGTCTGGTGCCTAGAAAAGCAGAGAAACTATAAGGATAATTTGAATCCCCCTGCAGAAAGTGAAAAGTTCAAATTAAAGAAATATGCACACAGAGGAATATGTGTTTAATAATATCAAACTCAATGTTTAATAATATTAAACATTGAAGATATTATTACGGCCAGTTGGGGAAAAATTGATCAAAGAGATTGCAAACAGGAAACGTAGTACTCCATTTTAGTATCAAAAATGATTGCCTTTGGTACTGTGTATGCTTCGGTAGTAGCTAATATGTTCATTTCAGTGCAACTTGAAAACATTTTCCCAATAATTCTACTTTAGATCACTCTATTTCTTCTTTGTAGTTTCCTAATCCTTTGGGATATATATTTTCTCAGTTTTCCTTTTAACTTCTTTTATATGAAGTCTGTGGCCAACAATACATGTTCAGCTAACCATTATTAATAATAATTAATTTTATTTTAAATAAGGTCTTTTTTTGTTACCATCACCTCATAAATCATAATTTGTGTTTTTTCCCTAAAACTAATTAAGCATTTAAGATGCCATAACACTAAATAATAGAACGTAATTTGTTCATGGACCTTTCAGAACACAAAAGCTTTGACTCATGTTTCAAATATGAAGTCTTGACTTCTAAAAATATCTTCACCATTGCTTTCATTTCACCTCATTAAACATGTTCTCAAAAAGTATCCTAGGCTCAAGTTAACAGATCCTAACAATTTAGTGAGTTCTAACCCCAATCCCTAATTTCACTAATAATTGGATATTACACTGTCATTGATTCTTTATAGTTATATATTGTCACTGGAAATCAAGTGGTTAGACCACAGAATACTTTTTGACATTTCAATGAAACTAATAGTAAAAAAAAAATCAATGGTATTATTGTATGATACTTTAAAAGATATATATTACAAGTATTATATATCTTGATATTATAATTATAATTAGCAGTTGGCTTCACTTACTAATTTACTATTCATAGCAAATATCCTTGACCAAGCAAATACTAAATGCAATTTTGTATTATATAGATTTAGTGTTATAGTGTATATTGACCAAAAATATAAAATACATAGATATTTTATTTCAATAGGCACAAGCAGCCAGAGGAACACAGTAAGTAGTGTTGTCTTGTTTCTTAGGATTTGAAAGATCTGAAATATCTTTAAGTCTACATTGCTCAACTTAGAGCTCCCAAATTCTAAGTGGTCCCTAATCAATATTGTAATAATATATTTTGAACTGTTTTCTACATCCAAAATAAACCTAATGAATTTTTGACAATAATCATCATTCGACTACAAGTCTACATAGAGTAAATACGATATCCCTCGCTTTGGGCTGTAGTTTTATCAACTTATTAAATTAGTACTGATTATCTTATGCTTACCGGAGGCATTTATTGATAGTATGTCTTTGAATGATAAGCATAAAAAATATATTTCTAATATTATTTGATAAAAGACGTTTCTGAATAAAAATCTTTTAAAATATTCTCAAGAAAATTTATAAAATGCCTTTGGGGTAGTAAAATTGCAAAGGATCATTGCTTTTTTTGTTGTTCAAGTTATAATCTAATTATCAGAATAAATTACTCCATTAGGGACTTCAGCAACAACATAATTTAATATGCCATAAGTTTCGGAGGCAGAATACTATAATATTTGTTTATTTTGATTGCAGTAAAGGTACTTGACCTTGGCTATAGTCATGGTTTTGTCTAGTTTATTACAATACAATGTGGATGTTTACATTTAATTTCTTTTCCTCAAAGATAACCTTTGGAGGCATCCCTTTCTCTGGCAAGCCCAGTTCCAGCAGTAGAAAGAATTTCAAAGGCTGCATGGAAAGCATCAACTACAATGGCATCAACATTACTGATCTTGCCAGAAGGAAGAAATTAGAGCCCTCAAATGTGGTAAGAATTTTCACCCTCAAAAGATTGGTCTGTAAAAAATCAAGTAACGTTTTTGTTTTTTGGAGTATTGAACAACAATAAAATCATGACGTTTTTCATCTTATTTGCGTTTAGGCACAATGATGTAAAACAAACTTCAGAGTTATCAGAAATACCGTAGATAATTAGTATTCTTTGAGAATAGATAATGGGAATAGTCTTAGATAGGTGATAGGTTTCATTTCCACGGAGCACAGAATGTTAGACTCAGTATTTCTGGATTACTCATGGCAGGGGAATGAATACACTTCAGCACATGCTTCAGCCCAGCAGTTCTGCAGCCCTTAAACTGGCCGCATCATGTTTTCAAATATCTCATCATATATGCTCTAAGTTTCTTGTTTATGTTTTAATTTAATATTTTTAAAGTTTTTAAATCAGGGAGTTTATTTTATTTACTCCTGCGCCTCCAAAGATGATTTTTTTCAATATGTAAATAAATACCCTTTTAACAAATCTCTAACAAGATTAAATATTATACAATTAAATACAGCTTGATTTCCACTGCATAGCAGAAGCTGTGCTGCAGAGGTTCACAGTGATTCTCTTCTGCCTCTATGTGATTTGGTGCCAGGTTTCATTAGTTTTGGGAAGAGAGCAAAAATCAAAGAAAACCGCCGCATACCTGCCTTCTCACGACACTACTCAACATCCCTAAAAGACATTTTGTTTAAAATCTTGGTCTGGGGCCGGGCACGGTGGCTCAAGCCTGTAATCCCAGCACTTTGGGAGGCCGAGGCGGGTGGATCACGAGGTCAAGAGATCGAGACCATCCTGGTCAACGGAGAATTGCCTGAACCCAGGAGGCGGAGGTTACGGTGAGCCGAGATCGCGCCATTGCACTCCAGCCTGGGTAACAAGAGCGAAACTCCGTCTCAAAAAAAAAATAAATAAATAATCTTGGTCTGAGGGTTCCTTATCACTCTGCAAGACCAGGAGCTACTTTAGCCCAGAGGTGTTATTTGAGAGAGCCTAGAATTCCAGAGACCCATACAATAAGAAGATATTATGCACTGGAAGTAGAATAATGTCAGGAGTGTTTGACTGTGCTCTAAAAATGCTCTTATGGTCTCGTTGCCTCAATTTTGAGCATAGGGTTTCATAAAATGACTCGACAAGTGGATATCCCTGAATGAATAAAGAACTCAGGTTGGATATGAAAAACTTTAAAACAATAACTCAATGCAAATGATTAATAAATATTTTTCTTAAAGTAATTATAACTTTACACTAATAAGCAAAAGTTGAACTTTGATTAAATTTTCTCATAAAGTATATTGACTATATGGAAATATAATAGCTCCATTTATATGCAACATGTCCTGTGCTAGGCATGTTATATTTTACATGTATGGTACTCTAACAGCAATACTGCAAGAAAGATGCAAACATTTTGTAGGTGAAAACATTGAGATTTAACATGGAAAAAATAATTTATGAGAAAAATAGCTTTTATGAGAAAAATTATTTTATTTTATAAGAGATGTAAATTATAGATTTACAGCTGGGCATGGTGGCCTGCTTCTGTTATCCCAACACTTTGGGATGTCAAAGGAGGAGGATCACTTGAATCCAGGAATTTGAGACCAGCCTGGCAACATAGTGAGACCCCATCTCTACAAAAAGTTAAGAAAATTAAAATTTAAAAAAATAAATTAAACTGAATTAAAAAATTAGCTGCGTGTGATAGTGCATACATATAGTCCCAGCTACTCAATAGGCTGAGGTAGGAGGATTAGTTCAGCCCAAAATTTGAGGCTACAGTGAACTGTGATTGAACGACTGTACTTCAGCCTGGGCAACAGACTGAGACTCTGTCCCTACAAAAACTAAAAAAATGAAAAAGATTATGAATTCACAATATGTGAGTTTGATTATAATTATATTTTATTTTAACAATTCAATGAGAAAACATAGGATAAACTTTTGAATCAAAATGTACATACATATGGAAAATCTTAGGTGGGATAGAAACAAAAGGACATTTTGCAAGCAGCCCTACAAAGGCAAGTGTTTATATGAGAAATTTACTTTCAAACATATTGGGTACTGATATTTCAGTGAAATTGACTCCACACTCATTCTACCTCCTCTTTCCCCACACACTCATTCCCTCATTATGCTCTGACTCCAGAGTCAGCACCATTACTCTGGAAGGATCTTTAATTTTGTTAGGGAGACAATCCCCTCAACAATGGTATGTGGTCAGTTATAAAATCTCAGTTATTATGCATAGGCAGTTCTTTTCATCAGTAGAAGTGAGCATTTTAAAATAATCATCTGTGATGGTACAGAGCAAATTTAATTTGAATATTAGTTCAGGGAGACAGCCTGCCTTAGATTTATTGGTTAATGTGCTTAAATGGAAGAAATCAGTATCTGGTATATATATGTGGTGTTGTAAAAGATATAGAGAGCAAAAGAAAGATAGAGAGATAGAACCAATGAAATATTATCCAATTACATTCCTTAAAATATTGTTATAGGATAAAAGAAGTTAGAAACAAATACAGATTTTTAGATCTGTAAAGAGAAGTTAGGCACTAAAATATAAAATTTAGTGCATCTGAATGATAAATCAATGTGAATTTTTTTGCTTATATCAAGGAGGAGGAGTATGGAAGGGGAAGGACAAGCCTGAATTATTAGAAGTTTTGTTCCCATTTTGCCCATTTATACTGCTAGTTCCACAGGAAGGAATGCATTGTGATATAAGCACATTTCATGGGAATTTAAATGGGATTTTGAGTTGGATAATAGAATACTCTGCAATAACCACAATTACATTAACACTAAAAACAATATTTATCTATCTATGCATATATAAGGTATATAAATAAAAATACATAAGGTGTATAGATAAAAATCCAAAAATATTTTTTCTAAAATATCAGTTTCACAAATAGCAAACATATGATCATAGAACGTACTGAGACCAGAGTAATATGTTAGTTAATGCTAGCATTGACTACTCAGAATAGGGCAGAGCATCTCTCTCCCTGACTTGCGTTCGGTCAGCAGCAACTTTGTTGTCTTAAGAAAGTCTAGTGATCTACACTCATGCCCACAACACACATACACACTTTACAACTCATGGCCAGCTTATCTCATCAGGCTGTCAGGCTGTCAGTCCCATGGTGGAAGCTGCTTATTATAGTTAGGCAGCCACTGCTGTTCAGTGTTAGGCCTCACACTCCAAGTAGATTCATGGTGGTGCTTCCAGTTACTGAATCCACACCCTGCAGCTGGGTGTGAGTTTAGCTCAGGCTCAGGCTCTGCTTCAAAACTTATAGAACTCTACCTTCATCAGTGGTCTTACGTGGACATTTATTTTATTCTATGTCTTCCTCAGAGCATGCCTTTTTATTTTATAGGGAAATTTGAGCTTCTCTTGTGTGGAACCCTATACGGTGCCTGTCTTTTTCAATGCTACAAGTTACCTGGAGGTGCCCGGACGGCTTAACCAGGACCTGTTCTCAGTCAGTTTCCAATTTAGGACGTGGAACCCCAACGGTCTCCTGGTCTTCAGTCACTTTGCAGATAATTTGGGCAATGTGGAGATTGACCTCACTGAAAGCAAAGTGGGTGTTCACATCAACATCACACAGACCAAGATGAGCCAAATAGACATTTCCTCAGGTCAGTGAAACCTATTTAACATTTGTTCCTGAAACTGCTATTGCAATTTCCAAAGCTAATGTTTTGTTTTGTTTTGCTGGTGTTACATGCTGAGGATTAGGTTGTAATTCAGATCTTCAAGACACGTAGTTGTACTATGTGCTGACTGAGTAAGGAAAACTTGGAAGTTGCTGAGAGGGCAAGGCATGAGTAAGGAAGAAAGTTGGTTGAGATTGGAAAAGCAAAATACATTCCTCACCAATGCTAGCTTATATTTAATAGAAAAATTGCTGTTCTTTTAATATATTAATTTATATTTAAACACCAATAATTTTTTTAAAAAAAACACAGTTGTATCTGGTATCTTTTGACTTTATGAACATTCAAGTACCTTTTACTTAGAGTAACAAGATTATACTAATTACAACTTTAAGGAATATTCCACTGCTGGAATCAACTTCAGAATGATCTTGCTAAAATTATGCTAATGTTTGGAAAAGAAAACAAAAGTGAATACAAAGCAGAATGACAAGATTTGTATACCAACTGAAGGAAGACTGGCTTACCAAAAATAGGATAATTTAAAATTTGGCTTTGTAGGGACATGACAAGTGGAAGCTTAGGTGGTATTCTTTCTATTTGAATAGACTGAGCAACCTTGGAATGTTCTTTGATAAATATGATACAAAGAAAGATGATATTTTAAATTGAGATGTTATAAGCAAAGAAAAAATAGTCACAATATTGGAATGATAAATAGTAACTGTTTTCATCTATTTTTCTTGAGATATTCTTTGTAATAGTCGTGTGTGTTTGTGTGTGTGTGTGTGTGTGTGTGTGCATGTGAAGAACTACTTACAAATGGGAAATGCAAAGAAAACTAACATTTACTGAACACTTAGTATAGAAGTAGCAGATACTGAAAGAGGTCATGACAGAGAGCTCAATTGGATGACCATGGCCTCTATTTTCTGAATATGCCAGAAACACTCATGACACCCTATGCATATACCTGACATGTTTTCAATCACACTGTGATTTGTGTTCCTCTCATTTCCTCTCTAGGCTGCATGCTCCTTGAGAGCAGGGGCCATGCTCCTTCTTCTGACTTTAGCATATAGAATAGTACCTATAAGAGATACTCTAGAATATTTGTTGAGTTCAATACTCTGACCCTTTAAACTAACAGAATACCCCCTGCTATAGAGCATACATTTTCTTGTAAAATAGGCTTTATGTCTGTGTATGGCCTGAATGTATGGTCTATTGCTGAAATGGATGCAAGGAAGACAGAAGAACTGTTATGTCACAGATGTGCCTAAATTATTAAAATCTAAAGCTATCGGGAAATACCTAGATATTTATTTTCTCCATTTCTCTTTATTAGTTTTGCTTTTTCCTTGAATGTCCATGGTTGATAAAATCAATCATATTTTCTCACTATATTCTTTTATAAGTATACCTAGGGAGATTTGCAGCAAATAAAAAATACCTGGAGAGACCAGAAAAACAGATAAAACTAAAACAAAATCAAATGTTTACCACAGTTGAAAAACTCCCACATTACATTCTGTTATGATTAATGATTATTTTCTAATGACTAAACATATAAAAATATTAGTATGAAGGCCTCTCTTCTTGCATTGTCTGAGCAAATGCAATTTGTCTGTAGGTTTCTGTGTAACAGGAGCCAATATATTTAAAAGAATAAGATCTTAAACCTAGTGGTCAATAAACATGTATTAGTTTGATTTTGGTAAATTTTAGTACTCCAAGATACTCTCACCTAATTTAAGCTGTGTTTATTTTGAAAATTAAAGATAGAATGAACAAAGGAAACCAATATGTGACAATTAATTCACCTTAATATAGTTGCTTAAATATAATAAAAATGAACTGAAGAATTTTTTGTCAATTTAGCCAAGAATCTGTGCAAATTAATTGAAAATGATATGAAATCCAAATATTTTCATAGTTCTACCCTCATATAATCCAGTGAAAACACCTAATGCTTCAAGCATTTTTTTCTATATGCCTTGTGGAAACTAGCTGATCATATTTGAGAAAGATTAGTTGAAAAAAAAAAAAGAAAATCCAACCATTTTAAAAAATTCTATTTTATATTCATTCATTTAATCTAAAAGTATATATGGAAACCATAGAAGATAATGTCCTCTTTTAATGTATTTTATCTAATTCAATTAAATTATAAATAATTTAGTAAAGCTTCAACACTGTGAAAATAGTTAGCTCAAGATTCTAATGTTTGCCTTAACAGAGGGAAATTTATCTGTATCATAGCTATTCCACTCTTACCAGCATAAGCAGTGAAGAATGTCAGTCCATTTCTCCTCTTGTTTAATATTTTGATTGAAAAAATTTAGAAAATGCAGAAAATCTAGAAAAGAAATATAACGACTGATAACATGCTTTCGTACACACACAAAGTAGTGCATTGAGAAGGTAATATAGAGACTCTCAGATAATGTTCATATATACTGGTAACTTAGTTTTTATTTAATAAGTTCCATGGTCCAGGATGAGGGTTACTCAGTTATATCAAAAACATTTTTTTTCATCTTGGTCAACATTGTTCTTTGAGAATTAACTCAAAATATTAAATATATCTTACAAGTAAAAGAATGTTTAATATATTGCTCACCCTCTCTGTGTATCATTCTTTCCAAGTTGTGATTACTGTTTTCAAGAGTCTCATTAGTAATTGACAGTAGACTTGAATTACAAAATTCAGTCAAACTCAGTAGGCTTGAATTTGTAGAGTGGCTTATCATTCCATGAAAATATTTTTCAAGTTGCAACATCAACTCTTTCTGATGGATAGCCAAACAAACAAACGACAAAAGCCTACATACCTTAACTCAAAATGTTTCACTTTTATCCCACTATATCACTTTCTTTTGGACAGCAGTTGCTGATTTATGAATAGATATTTATACATTACTTTTAACTAGGTATAAATGGTAAAAGAAAATAAATCAGGTGCTGAAAAGGGTCTAATGAATAATAGCTGTTCATTCTGGGCATAATTTGTTGTTGTTGTTGTTGTTGTTGTTGTTTTCTATATTTTGAGTTGGAGTCTTGTTCTATTGCCCAGGCTGGAGTGCAATGGTGGGATCTCAGCTCACTGCAACCTCAGTCTCCCAGATTCAAGTGATTCTCCTCCCTCAGCCTCTGGAATAACTAAGATTACAGGTGCCCACCACCACACTCAGCTAATTTTTGTATTTTTAGTAGAGATCAGGTTTCACCAGATGGCCAGGCTGGTCTCGAACTCCTGGCCTCAAGCAATCCGCTGACCTTGGCCTCCCAAAATGCTAGGATTACAGGTGTGAGCCACTGCTCCTGGCCCATCCTGGGCATAATTTTCATTTTAACTTTACAATTCAAAACCCTAGGGAAGGCGTACCTAGAACTATGTTTTCAAATAATTTTGACCAAAGCAAAGTGAGAAAATATTTTATGCCATGCCCAAAATCTAGTGATAAAAATTTAATGAAATAAAACTTATCTTTCTATTTTAGATGCACTATGACAATTGTAGTATTTTCTCTTCTTTTACTTTTATCTTTAAAAAAAAATGCCATGACACACTATAATGATTTTATGTCCTAAATACAGTTTGGAAAAACTGACCTGCATTCTTTTTCATATTTAAAGTTTTGAAATTTTAAAAAGTTTTAGTTGCCTGGAAGTATTAACTCCATCACTCTATGTTGGAAAACTTAATTTATCTTATAGGGCCAATATTATACTATTGTGATGGTGGTAAAAAGAAGCATTAATATGCATTACTATTTGATGGGAAACAAAACTCTACCTACTTTTTGAAGTAAGATTTTATTTCAAAATGCCTCAATTTTATGTCACTAAAATACAAATATTTAGGACAATACTCAGTTGCGGTTTGCCAACATTAATAAGGTAATACGATGTGTGATTCAGCATTTACTATAGTGGGGAAAAAGTGAGTTATCTTTACAGTCTCTCACTTATTGGAAAATAATTAACTTCTATCCTTATACGAACAAAGCCTTTCCAAAAAGCTATTCAGAATATGTCTTGTCCTAAATCATCTATTTTCTTATACCCAAGTATTGGAACCTCCTTGTTTTGTTAACATGGGTTTTGCTTCAATTTTAGAATGGCTGTTCAGTGTCCATACTGTTTCAAAACATGTACTCAGCAAAGATTATCTCTGTATGTATTTTCATCTCCAAAGGAAATCTTTTGTGGCCTTGTTTTATTTGCTTCTTGGTAAAATGTTCTTTGTAAATCATTATGTCCCATTGGGTGTGTGAGGGGAGGAGGGGCAGTTTTCGGTTCAGTGTGTGGCTGGGAGCATGCTGGGAAATAGTTCCCAGTTCAATCTGGGCAAATGTGTTTGGTAACACTCCTGGCACTGTCTATCCTAAGCAATTAAAATATCTCTGTTCTTAATTTTGAGCATATGGAAATGTAGCCAGCATATTAATATTTCTTAAAAAGTTTATGCCATTTTCCAACATTCAGTGATAATTTGCACCACAAGACATCCTTTTCATCATATAAGAAAAAAGGTCTCATTTGAAATACAATTTTTTGTTTCAGTTGTTTACTGGAAAATTATTATCAGTTCTATGCTAATATTTCAAGATGTCTTAAAATAAATTCTTATAACTCAAAAACTAAATGCTTAGACATTACTACAAACACTTTAAGGGATTTATTTTATTATATTTTACAGCAAAATACTTGGAGACTTATTTACCAAGGTATATTCTTTGATTCAATTTTAAACCATAATTATTAGAAGCCTTAAAAGATGTCACATCCCTTTCATCCATTAAATTTAAGTTATTCTGATTCTAAGAAAATAAAGAAGCACCCAGAGATATTTATCACACCATATGTACCATAACAAAAGTATCTGATAACAAACTACTGAAAATGGACAGGTGATTTTAAAGAAGATATTTTTGTGTGGAATACTATTATGTCACTACAAATCATGTTTCTTAAATAAAATTTAAAAACATGATAAAATATAATGCTATCAAAATTTTTAACAAAAGCTTAAGTAGACTATGACCCTATTATTATTATAAATATAAAAATTTTATTTCCTTATAAATCAGAATGAAATAAAATGAGTAATACTAATGGTGACTATCTCCAGTTGGTGAGTTATCAGTCCATTTTACTAATTTTTTCATATATTTTCCCTAATATCTATATTTTCTACAATAAACATCAATAGTTCTTAGAAATCAAAAAAGATATACTATAAAACAATCGATGATAAAGTGAGATTTCTGAGAAGTATAAAGCTTAACAATGTTACAAAGGGAAATTAAATAGCATAAGTTATAGCAATTTAAAAATTCTAGTTTCCTTACTTAGAAATATGTACAGTCAATTTCTTAAAAGTCTGTCCTTAAATAACAAGCTTCAACAGAATTAAAATTGCATTTGCATACAAATAGAGAGTTTTATATTCAGGTGTAGAAATTTGGGGGTTGTGTCTATAATGTTTCATTGTTTGAAAATATTCGTAACTCATTCTGAACAAATCTCATCCCATCTATGAAATTTTAAAACTATTTTTTAGCCTGGAAAAATAACTAGACAGATAAGTAGATAAATGGTTGGCAGATAGATAGATAGATAAAAGCATTTTCCCTTAAAACTATAGCTATCAGGTAACAATATATTTCTTTTTTATTAATAAATAAATACTTTGAATAAACCAATAAATCAAATCACTTTATTCCCAAATAATCTACATACACTAAACTTCTACAAAAGAAGTTGCTGGCAAATAATTTTTAGATTGTTGCACTTTTTGATGGACTTGCAGATACCTAAAACTTTCCAGTAAACTCAAATCCATCATCTTAAGACACAAAAGATAAAACATGGCTCTGTATTCTTAGGGGGAAAACAGAGCCTGTGAAAATCTGATTGTTAGAACACTGTACTCACTTTAATTAGGCGCCTACAATTGAGCTAGAAGGGAATAGATTCTATTGTTTAGAGGATCCCAAAAGTGAAGTAGATAAAGACCTGAGTTCTAGATCAAAATAGATAGATAGAAATAAAATATCCTTGGACATATTTACAACACATTTTGTTGATTTTATTCCCCCAAATTCACAAACAAACTTTCTGTGAGAGCCACATGGTACCAAGTAAAAGACATTAAAGTGAATGGTATGTTGTTCCTAGGTAGCTTCACTCTGCTGACTTTTTATTGTATTTCAATTTCCAATGTGGCTGTACCATCATCATGCCAACTGAGTGGAAATCCACTTTTAATTACACTTCAGTACATGTTGGTGCACATTTTACATCAATAGAAGCATTATAGTGCAGAATGAATGAAAAAAAAAGGATTGGGAGAGAACTTTATGATATTAGGTATTAACTTATTCTTTAGAGAGCTAGAGGGACATTTTAATTTATCATCACACTCCAGGATATCATTTCCTTTCTAGTTTCTACAAGATTTCTGAGCCCTTTAAAATGTTCTATGCCTTTTTCAGGAAGATGAATAAAACTTGTATATGTGTGTATAATAATTTTTTTAATTGCAAGGAAGAAGATAAAGTTTTAGTAAATTTGATGGATAAAATGGAGGCAAAAGGTGCCAATGTGTTTCAAAAGCTTCAGTTTACTGTACAAATAAATCAAAGATAAAAAAAATAGGATATCACTAGTTGATACTAAGAGTAAAAATGAACTATAAAAGAATAGCAAATAACATAGCCCAGGAACTCCAAAATTAATATATGCATGTAGTTGAAGAAGCTTCTAAGACAAGAACAGGGAGGACATAGAAGCAAATTAACTTTGCTGAAAAGCGAGTATATTTCTCCTTTAACAGATAATGTATGCACAGCATGATGTTTTGAAATATAAATACACTGGCTGGGTGTGGTGGCTCAAGCCTGTAATCCCAGCACTTTGGGAGGCAGAGGCAGGTGGATCACGAGGTCAAGAGATCGAGACCATCCTGGTCAACATGGTGAAACCCTGTCTCTACTAAAAATACAAAAAATTAGCTGGGCATGGTGGCATGTACCTGTAATCCCAGCTACTCAGGAGACTGAGGCAGGAGAATTGCCTGAACCCAGGAGGCGGAGGTTGCCATGAGCCGAGATCACGCCATTGCACTTCAGCCTGGGTAACAAGAGTGAAACTCCGTCTCAAAAAAAGAAATATAAATACACTGTGGCCCTTAACCTTTCATTTAAGTGTAAGGGCTGAAATTTCATGTAAGGTTGAAGCTTGCTTAGTGGATAAACAAGGAATTGGTAAGTTTAAGCAATAAGGTTTTTTTAAATTGCATTTTAGGTTTTGGGGTACATGTGCAGAACATGCAAGATAGTTGCATAGGTACGCACGTGGCAGTGTAATTTGCTGCCTTCCTCCCCTTCACCCACATCTGGCATTTCTCCCCATGCTATCCCTCCCCAACTCCCCCCCGACGGTTCCTCCCCTATTCCCCCCAACAGACCCCAGTGTGTAGTGCTCCCCTCCCTGTGTCGCAATAAGGATTTATAGAGTAGAGATATATATAAGTCAACTTTAGATATTTTTGCAATTGAGTATCTAATTTTGTTTCAAATAGTTAACAAAATAAATAATGTTGGCATGAAATAATCAGGGATTATGTACCTTTATAATCAGAAAAAAAACAAAGAAGTCATTGGATTGGACCCTCTGCCAAACCACTCCCCACTGCCCCCATTAACCTCATGTTGAGAATTACCAGGGATGATTAACTTGACCAGGAAATTAAGACTGTGAGATAGCATCATTGCCTAGCATCTACCTTCCCCCCATCCCCACCTTTAATTTTTAAGTAATTTGGGAAGGATTTAGGTTCATTGGGTTATCTGTTACCTGGTTGTAACTAGATGTGTAAACCAGCCTTCTTGGCAGAGGGATTCTACAGATTCTGTGAACCTCTGAAAGTGGCTCAGGATCAGCTGAAAGAATTGACCCCTTTGGAAACTCAATATCATTATTAGCCACATATATTTCTTATGCTCTTTCCTTTGTTCATCAACATTTTTCACCAGAAAAATTTGGGGGACTCATTCTACATGCTTATAAAGTAGTTAATTTTGGTAAACATAGTATCAGGAAATAATTATAGTTATGGCCCCATTTGCAATCATAACTACCTCTTATGACTTATTTTATTTGGATACATTTCCCTTGAGGCTTTTCTTATTTATTTATTTATTTATTTATTTATTGTACTTTATGTTCTGGGGTACATGTGCAGATCATGCAGGATCATTGCATAGATCCATACATGCCAAGGTGGTTTGCTGCCTTCTTTCCTGCTTCACTTATATCTGGTATTTCTCCCCTCATTATCCCTCCCCACCCTCCCCACTCCCACTGTCCCTCCCCTAGCCCTTCCTACTGACCACAGTGTGTGATGCTCCCCTCCCTGTGTCCACGTGTTCTAGTTGTTCAACAACCGCCTATGAGTGATAACATACAGTGTTTGGTTTTCTGTTCTTGTGTCAGTTTGCTGAGAATGATGGTTTCCAGATTCATCCATGTCCCTGTGAAGGACAAGAACTCATCGTTTTTTATGGCTGCGTAGTATTCCATAGTATCTATGTGCCACATTTTCTTTATCCAGTCTATCGATTATGGACATTTGGGTTGGTTCCAGGTCTTTTCTATTGTAAACAGTGCTACAATGCACATATGGGTGCATGTGTCTGAGGCTTTTCTAACCTGATGACAGACCCTACTTCTAGGAACTAAAATTCTGTGCTATTTTTTAGTTCTCTTCTCCCCAGTCAGTGCTTTTTTCCTTTCATTTATTCTCTATGATTCAGTTTTACAATTACAGTTGTGCCTTGATTCTTACTGTAGTAGTTGGTAGAATCTGGTGTTTTCTGAAAGATACTGATAACCTACCTAGATGTCTGGTCTCTCTATAATCACTTCTAGTCTTTCTTCTAGTCTTTCAAGGCTTTCTGAGATTCCTTCTGAGATTGGATCCCTATTGTTGAACCTCCATCCAGAGGCCAAGATCTTGGTGCTGCTAGACATATGAGCCTGCTGCCAGTTTCCTGCTTGGATATCAGAGTATGGCTCACCTCTGATTTCCCAGGATTCTCTCCTTCCCTCATTCTAATCTTCTGCTATTTTATTTATAACCCTCACATGGGTGACTTGATCATTCTAGGTCATAACTTCCTCTTGCCTATTAATATTGCTTACCCCTCTGGGCATGAATTTTAACTACCTTCCAGTCTCAAATGCTTCTATCAATCCTGTGCACATCTGTGCCAAATCTCAGCCACCCCCGTGTTCTTTGTCATCAAATTCCTATTGCTTCTTGGCATGCAAATCTACCATATAGTGTACCAGGGAAAATTACAAGCAGAAAAGTAGTAAAGTTCACAGAGTCCCCTAAGATTTTAGCTTTTTTTGAGCATAGCTTGTCAACTAATGCCATGGCCAAGATCCTAGGAGTGACAGACCTGCATCTACAATGCTGTACATAATTTTAGGGGCAGAGGCCAGAAAAGTTGTCCTGTTAGAAAAGGAGAGCCTCTGGAGCTCATTGGCAGAAATCAGGCAACTTCTCTTTTGTGCTCCCTCAGATCTGCTGAGCTAGCTCCCTGCTGTACTGCTATAAAGGCTGGAGAGAATGAGATTCTGGGGACATCCAGATGTGTCTATCATCTAATCCTAAGATTACGATGACAACTCTATAATAGATAATAGCTATTGAATGTATTGAATGCTTACAATATACCTGTCACTGTGCTAAAGCCTCACCAGGTCTCTTCCAGCTAGTGAATAGAAGAGCTTTAAAAAGAGCCCAGAAATTTTCTTAGCATGCCACACAAGAACATGCCACACAAGAGTCCAGAAATTTTCATCTAAAGTTAGTACCACCCCTGGCCACTACATCTCATAGTCATGCAACAGTTTGGTGTTACATGATCACATAGGATCAGGTACTATTGAATATGACAGATGTGAAATATTTGTTGAAGGCAGAACCTGACATCAATGATGTCCTTATCATGTCCATTTGGAATTCTCACAGGAGCATTTTAAGCAATCTCCGTTATTGTTCTAATTTTTCTCCCATATCATGAAAATTTCTATTTCTAAAATATAGAAATGATAATTCAATTCTTTCCTATCACTAAATGATAAGTCCTGATTTTTTATTATGTCACACAAGAATATGCACAAACTAAGCTCCGCTGGAGTATTTGGCCTCATTTCTCCTACTTTGCATCATAGTGATGATGGTCCCTAACAAGGATTTCCTTCTCTATATTCCATCCTGGCAAACTACCACTTATCATTTATTCTCCAATTTTAGTATGCTTTCCTTCCCCAAACCCCGGGAAACAATCTACCATCATTACCTTGTATCTTGAATAAATCATTTTTTGTTACATTTTAAATCACATACTCCTCCACTGTATGTCTTCCTCACCTCTGTACTCCTAACACCACTCACTTGTCGGAAAATAGGCAATCAATACTCTCAACTTTGCTTTTTCGGTTTGATTTACACTTAGACTGCTGCAGAGTTTCCTTGCTCTTCTCTCTGCCTCTCTAAACAAGTCCATTCCATACATTTTCTCCTGATTAAAATTCCAAAATGATTACTTCCATTGAGTCATGTTCCCATTCAACAATCTTTCATGAACCCCCAAGTTTTAAAGATGGCCTCACATGTCCTCTGCAGAAAGCCTGAATACCAATTCCATGGCGATCTCAAATCCTTTACAAATTCTGAATTATCTTATTGTTTACGTTTGTTTGACATGATGTATTATATTGTTCAGACATTTGATTACTCTGTTTGAAAATACTTTATCTTCTAAAAATGTTTTTTTTGAGACGGAGTTTCTCTCTTGTTACCCAGGCTGGAGTGCAATGGCGTGATCTCGGCTCACCGCAACCTCCACCTCCTGGGTTCAGGCAATTCTTCTGCCTCAGCCTCTGGAGTAACTGGGATTACAGGCATGTACCACCATGCCCAGCTAATTTTTTGTATTTTTAGTAGAGACAGGGTTTCACCATGTTGACCAGGATGGTCTCGATCTGTTGACCTCGTGATCCTAAAATTTTTAAGAACGATAATCCCACTCTTCCTTTGTCTGTCCACCTCTGAGTTGAGCACAATGTATTACTTGTGGCATGTTTCTAAATACCCAGTGGGTTGATTTTGTTTTAAATGAACTGCTATCAAGATGTTATAAACTGAAACTTTACAATTATGTTATCTTCATCAGTTTATATAAACCAAATTCATTATAAAAGGAGAGTAACAAATATCTCAAAGGAAATAATTGCCTAACTGTAGGAGGCTAATGTGTGTGAAATTGATCAGGACTTAAATTTTAATCTGATACTTTTAGAGTAAGAGTTTTTTTAAAAGATATTAAAGCCTAGAGCTGTACTGAGTAAACTATTTCATAAATAAAATGAAAGTGTGTGTACATTTGCAAAAAAAATGTATTCTCAAGAGCATAACATGAAGTAAAACCTTAAAATTAGTCATATTCCCTTTGTATTTATTTTTTTCACACAGAATACAAAAAATAAATGTGCATGATTAAAATTAATTTAGTTTTATTCTTCAGCCTTGGGAATGCATTTGATATGATTCACTCCAGAGAAAAATAAGAGAATAAAAATTTTGGGACCTTCTACTTAAGATCTCTGATCTCTAGTCAATTCTACACTTCATAAAAACACAGACTGTCCATTTATGGTAGGAGTCTAGTCTGACTTGCTTTGTTAAGAGAAATGGCATCTATTGATGATCAAATCACGTTGTCTCTGAAGTCTTCTATTTGAAAACTCCAAGCAATAAGATTATTGTTTAGAAACCAAGCAATAAATCTTAAACTTTAAAAACGGTAAAGGGAAATCACCACAGATTCCATAGAAATTCAAACCATCATCAGAGAATATTACAAATAACTCTATACACATAAACTAGTAAACATGGAAGAAATGGATAAATTCCTGGACACTTGTGTCCTCCCAAGCCTAAACCAGGAGGAAGCCGAAACTATGAATAGACCAATGATAAGGTCTGAAGTTGAGGCAGCAATTAAGAGCCTACCTCACAAAAAAAGCCCAGGTCCAGATGGGCTCACAGCCGAATTCTACCAGACACACAATGAGGAACTGTTACCATTCCTTCTGAAACCATTCCAAAAAATCCAAAAAGAGGGAATCCTTCCCAAATCATTTTATGAGACCAACATCATCCTGATACCAAAACCCGGCAGAGACTCAACAAGAAAAGAAAACTTCAGGCCAATATCCATGATGAACATAGACACAAAAATCTTCAATAAAATACTGGCAAGTCGATTGCAACAGCACATCAAAAAGCTTATCCGCCATGATCAAACTTTAGAGTAACTTTATATGAGACACCATGAGTGGACATGGAGGAGGAAATCGCACTTCTACCATTCTTCCATCCCGACCCCCGCACATTTATCTTAGGTTCACCTAAGACCATACAGCATATACTTACGACACTTCCAGCACATTTTATTCAGCTGTGGTTGACGGAACAAAGCTAACATATTCTCCACTTGTACCACATATTCTTTATAATGCAATCTTCTACAAGGAAATGTGAAATCTGGATCACATATAGATCTACAACAAAATACAGCAATTCCTACCATTTCTAATTTCCTTTTGTTCTCTTAATGAAGCCATGACAAATAATACAGGCAAGTAAGGAGAAGAAATATTGAGGGAAGAATCCTTTATAGCAGTGGTTCTCAGCCTGTAGTGATTCTGACCCCCAGGGAATGTTTGAATATATCTGGAGACATTTTTGGTTGTATTAACTGAAGAGAGAGGGGTAGGTACATTTCTAATCTTTTTTCTCCAAAAAGCTACTGTATCCTATTTCATGAAGGATAATCAGTGCCATCGGCATACATAGCAAATGATTTGTTCATAAAAAAACCTTGATGAGAGAAATAAACCCTTGATAGTCTCTATAAGAATTATTTCTACTGGGAAACTGAAAGAAAAAGAGGGTGTTCTATATGTATTGTTTTACTGCCCAGAGCAGTTTTGTAATACACAATGAGTTTATTACATAGAATAGCCAATAGGTATCAGTATTGGAAAAAAAAAAACCTAAAGAATGTGAGCTCTATTCCTGAACATGAGTGCATTCTCAGCAGCGTTGTGTGGCTGATAGGTATTGTGTGAGTGAGTGGGTGTGTGCAGGCATACATGCATACTTAAAAAAAATCCTCTAATCTTTGATGAAATTAAAACCTTAAAATTCAGTGATTTTAATTGAGTGCTATAATGTCTCCATTTGTCACGTTTGAACGATTTAGAATAGAAGAGATTAAATCAGTAAGATGATATGACATAAGACAAGTCAGAATTATAGCTCATCTAAAGCTTGTATTCAGTGTTTGATTTCTTTCATTCCTCTTCTCAAACATTTGCATATTAACTGTTAAGCAACAAAATATAGCAATTCCTACCATTTCTAATTTCCTTTTGTTTTCTTAATAAAACTATGACAAATAATACAGGCAAGTAAGGGGAAGAAATATTGAGGGAAGAATCCTCTACAGCAGTAGTTCTCAGCCTCGAGTGATTTTGACCCCCAGGGGATATTTGGAAATATCTGACAATTTTTGATTGTCACAACCGAAGAGTTGGGGGTAGGATGTTACTGGCACATAAAATGAATAAAGGCCAAAAATCCTAGTGAATATCCTGCAAAGCACAGGACAATACCCACCCACCTGCACCTTCCACCAAACAAAGGTTTGTCACCAAATGTCAATAGCAGGATGACAATTCTGACCTGAAGGAGATCCTCTATTGCACTCAGGAAGCTGAGTGCCCCAAGGGAAGAAGCCTAGACCCCCATCCTACCCCACTCCAGGGACTTCCATTTTCCACCATACGCAATAACAAGTTAACAATTTTAGACATGCTAATTCCTGAGGTCCCTTTTAGGATCATTTAGAGCTTTTCTCCTCTTTTATCATTTTGCTCTGTGTTGTTACAGGTTTTTTTTCCTTTCCCAATATACACACTTTGAAGAATCCCAGACTCCTTTTTTTGGTTTTCACTTTTGCTTTCTTTGTGGAAATTTTGCACTTCAAAACAATGAAGAGACATTGTCAATTTCTCTTAGGTATGCTCAGAAGAAAGCATATGATAAGGTAGTTCTCCTGGTATACACTTTTTATGTACTATTCTAAGGCATATTTTGTTGTTTCCTACAGTTGTCAAGCTCTATTTTTCTAAATATTTGACTCTCTAGTACATTGCATCACTATGACTTTTTCCTACTGTTTTTATCATTAGTAGATGCGAATATAAATTATGCCTCTTTTTGTGAGTTTGACACGAGGCAGCAGATCATTATTGCAATGGTCAAAACAACAGGTTACTAATATTAGGTTCAATTGTTATGAAAATTTATATTATAGCATGAGAAAAAAATTGAGAGGAGAAAAGAGCCTTAACTAACATGTGTCAGTCTGCAAAGTGTGTTCTAGGGTCTCCTTCTGCACTTTCTTGTTCTATGACTCTCTTCTCTGCTCACCTGCTTAGTATGCCGTGCCTTGCTCTAAAGAGGCACCCACCGTTTGCCCCAGCAAGCCACCCAGCCTATGGAACAGACTGACAAACAGCTCCACTTTGCTCAGACCTGGGAGCAAGCCATGGCCCTGACCCAAAGGTCCATGGGGGCCACAGGCTGTGACCTGGACAGTCCCTACAATTATAAAATACCACCAATAAAGAAAGCTCTTGTGAAAGCAGACATTCAGATAGCTTTTTCTTCTGGGTGTTACAAACCAGTAACTCCATGTTCTGGCTTGGCTACAAAACAGTTTATAATAGTTGAAGATTATAGAAGAAAATGTTGGTGTTATACTGTTTAATTTAGGCAAAGAAAAGTTTGAAGTTAAAAAAAGTGATCCAGTTGCATATCTCATTTGTGAAATGATTTTTTTATCAAAATATAGAAGAACACTGAAATGGGTTAACAATAACACTGAATAACACTGAAATGAGTTCAGAAAATTTGGGTTTCATTGGAAACAATTAAAATGTATTCCAAGAACAGAAAATGAGAATGTGTAGCTTTTTCTCAAAGAGGAAGAGTTTCTGCTTAGAATAGTTTGATGTTTTCCACTTCTGTAAACTTATTCACTTTACTTTCTAAAAAATTACATTTTCTTGTGATCAAAGAAAGAGTATTTCTATTGGGATCATATAGGAGCTTAATTTCTTATTTTCCTACAATTGATGATTGTGTGCATTCATCTATGTTCACACTGCTATGAAGAAATACCGGAGACTGGGTAATTTATAAAGAAAAGATATTTCATTGACTCACTGTTCCACATGTCTGGGGAGGCCTCAGGAAACTTACAATCATGGCAGAAGGCAAAGGGGAAGCAAACTTGGAACTTTTCACATGGCAACAGGAGAAAGAGATAGAGTAGTGAAGGAGGAAGAACCTTTATAAAGCCATCAAATCTGGTGAGAACTCATTCACTATCACCAGAACAGCATGAGGAAAACCACCCCCATGATCCAATTACCTCCCACTGGGTCTCTTCCTAGACATGCAGGGATTATAGGGATTTCAATTCAAGATGAGTTTTGGGTGAGGACACAAACAAACTGCATCAATATATAAATCTGCTTTGTGGTGATATAATGCAAACAGTTTGTTTTTAAAATAAAGTGTACATCAACTACATATACAAAGAACCTGTATTATTTGATTCAATAAATGATACCTTCTCAGCAAACCAAACAAAAACAGTGTGTCCCTTAGAGCTGTAAGTGGGAGACAACTGAAAACATAATACAGCAAAAAGAGCGAGCCCTGAACACCTTTGCCCGTCCATGGTTCAGCTTCCTCTGCATGGAGTATAGTCAGGATGATCTTGCATCTTCCTCAGTAATCAGCTTAGAAGTTCCTCTTCCTTGGCTGGGCATGGTGGCTCACGCCTGGAATCCCAGCACTTTAGGAGGCCCAGGCAGGTGGATCACAAGGTCAGGAGGTCGAGACTAGCCTAACCAACATGGCATAAACCCCAGCTCTACTGAAAATACAAGAAAAAAAAATAGCCGGGTGTGTTGGCCTGTAATCCCAGCTACTCAGGAGGCTGAGGCAGGAGAATCGCTTGAACTTGGGAGGTGGAATTTGCAGTGAGCTGAGTAACAAGAGCATCCCTTAAGAGCAATATTATAACTTTTGTTAAAATATTGTACAGTTGAGTGTAGTTAAGAATTACAAAGAAAAGGAATAGAAAAAAAGGTAATAAACCTAAGCAGGCAACTGCATAATAGGAAATTCACAACATGGACCTTGACTAAGTGCAAGGCAGAATTGAAAGTAGCATAAAAATTATTTTCCAGCATCTACTGCTTACTAATTTTATGGAAGGCTCAGACAGGAGAGATACTAATTTCACTGAATAGAGAAAACCTAGGCTAATGCTATTTGAAAACTGGGAAATATTGTTATACATATGAATTATGAATGTTGATTTATTGTCTACTACTTGTTCAACCCCTTGCTCGCCACTCCTTATGAGAAATCTGCTCAAAATAGTGAAAGTTCAAGAAAACAAAACAATACAACAACAAAGTAAGTAAGTGATCAGATTGCATAATACAGAAAATAAACTGGAACTACTTGGAATGACTATGGAGGGGAGATGGAAGGATCAGACAAAACCTACAAAGAGACGCAAAGGACTGTAAAGTAATAGAGCATCAGCCAAGGCATGTTTTTAATGAAAACCAAGAACCAGAAAGCCCAGAACTAATATCGACAAAGGGGCACTTTGTGACAACTAGGTGGTGCTTGATATATTTTACTTTGCATAATTGTCACAACCAATTAGAAGATGTATATAATCATTTTTTTGTAAAAAGAAGGCCAAAGCTTAAAAGGTCACACAAATTCTCTAAGTTTTACAGAGGCAGAGTTGGTACTTGAAATGAATTTGGCTTTATTTTTAAACTCCTGTGCTTTCTAGCACTTCATGCTAGTGAAAAACAGTGAAGTGGCAAATCTTCCAAAAGCCAGGGAATATGAGTTAAGTAAGGAGCTGGTATAAGGGAAACGATAAGCACGAGTTTACTCTTTTGTAAGCTTAGGCAGTAAAAAAAAAAAAAAGTGAGAAATAGGCAGACAAAATCATAATAAAGTCACATATATCTAGCATGCAAGCTATTGAATAAAACAAATAGCCAAATAGAACTAAATATAAACTTTACTTTTTGTCAGCTAATCCCTAGAAATAACTTAAAGATGGCAATGCAAATATTCACATCTTGTTTGGGCAATTCAGAGAAAAATCTACTTTAATGGACTTAAGTTTAGTATTTCTATTCTTTACTTCACTTTCACCTGTGTAACCATAATTCTTTTGTTTCTTTGCCAGTTATTTTATGGAAAGCTTTTTCTAAAGGATAAAACCAAAACCAAATATATATATGCACACATAAAACATAATTTTTATTTAATATGTATTTGGCAGTCTGTTTTGTTTGCAAATCCAAAAGGGGATAGTTCCTTTCAGGGATTTTTTAATGTGTTACTCCAATATGTTTTCACTGCTCCTGAACACTTGCAACCACAGCAAAGAGCTGGGAAGAGCAGCTGGGTCTATCTTTGGTGTTGATGCACTGATGTGGAAATGGAACTGCCTTTGGAAAGCCTTCTTTGTTAATTGTTAAGTTTGGATGTACTTTTGCATCCTAATTCCTTTTCTCTGATCTAGTTGTAGAAAAACTGTGCTACCTTGTACTTTACCAATGGAAAATAATAGGAAGCATCATATCTTGTGCCCCCAAATGTGTATTTTGAATTTGATGATTACAGCAGTGCTGACATAGCCAATACCCAGCCTACGCAGTTTATAGCAAAGATAATGACTCATGCACATAAGAGTTAAATCTGCTTCTGGAAACTACATAGTAATCTAGTCCTATTCAAAAACTTTTATAATCAGAAAAGCACCTAACTATTCATTGGTGGTGTTATCTGCCTTTTGCTTGCCTAAATAACTAAAATATATTGAGCAATACATTAAAAGCAAGAGGTTGTAGTGGTTGATTACGTAGACACTAGAACCTGAATGCCTAGGTTCAAATCTACTATATACATACATGCCTATCAACTACACTTAATCTCTCTGTGTCACAGGTTTTTCCTTTGTAAAATACTATAATGGAGCTAATAATGGAATCTGACCTCTTAGGCTAGCTATAAGAATTAGGTGTGAAATGATTAAGAGGGTAACTGGCTCTTACAAGTATTAGACTTTTTGTTGTTGCTATGTTATTGGTACTGATCTTGTGGTGGGGAGGGAGGGGTCTAATCAGGCTGGTGAGAAAAATTTCAGTCATAAAGAATATACACAAATACTTTTGGAAGCCCTGAGGGTTTTAATTAAAATACTTGGCTGAAGGCAGTCTTGTCCCCTTAGTTAAATAAATTAGAGTAGAAAAAAGGAATGTGGGGAGTTTATCTAACTAACTTGTTTACTCACATGGTCCTAAAACTAACCTTTAATCTTTCACAGACCAGATAACTTTCTCGGGGGAAGGACAACCAACTTTATCACCCACAAACAGTGTTTGCTTTAGTCCCAGAACCTGGCCTTTAATCTTTATGCATTAGTGGTGTTGACTCAAAGCCTCGTCATTTAATGTGTACTGAATAAAGGCCCGGAAGGCCAAGGAGTTGGGGCCAGTGGTCATTAACTTCTTCAAGTGAGACACCACAGACACCCCTAGCCCACTCTTTCACAGTATTCTGTGTTTGAGTGAATGGATTCATCTGTCATTGAGTCAGGGTCTACAGGACAGACCCCTGCAATCTTGATATTATAAACAAAAAGGACAATAATCAGTACTTCAAGTAATGTGTTTACAGTATAGCTGAGGAGATAATGAAATAAATGAACATTTAGCTTATCATATGTGTTTAAAAACATTAGTAGATTTGATGTCAAAATAACCAGTTTAGAATGCCATCTTATTAGACAAATATATACTGCAAGCATTGTGTTTAAATTATGCTTAAATCTGGAAGAGCCAGGATTTCTCTTCCAAGGAAGTGCAGTGTCAGGAGGTAAAGAAATTAATTCAAGGAGAAGATCTGAGACTCCTAAGATGCCAAAAAAAATTCAGAATTATCCACTAGGTGGAATAACGTTCATAATGATATTGATAAGAGAAAGCAGTTTCTATGGAGTGGTAAAGGTGAAACCTGTATAAAGTGGTTTTAATTGAAAAAGGGAATATGAAAAATAAGAAGAATTAGAGACAGAGTCATAAAAAATTAGAATAAAAGTATCATTAAAAATTAGAATAAAAAAACTTACAGATCAGAATATTCACTGTATTATTTAAAATGGGGAAATTGGGGCTCAGATGTTAAGAGATAAGCCCAGGATTATATGGCTATGCACTGACATGACCCAAAGCATGGAAGTCTGATTTTCATTCCTGGGCTTTTTCCATTGGTCCATGCTGGCTTTACAAATTTAGAACAAGGGTATCAGTGGGGATCAGGGTGGAGCTCTGTAGTACTTTTACAATTCAGCTGGGTGAGGGAGGAAAAGCATTTAAGAAGTAAAAGCATGAAGATAAGTATGCTACCATCTCCTCCCCCCCAAAAAAATGTAGGACATCATTTGAGGGAAGCAGAGACTTTTCATGGAGACTGAGCAGTTACACAAGTTTCTACACTCATGAAACAAATATTTACTAAACATTTTTTCTATGTTAAACCTACTATGTTCTGGGCGTTTAATATAAATTGAGGAACAGAAAGATTTCTGAACTACAGAGAGCTTAAACTGTTGTAGAAGTAGACACACATAGCTTATAATTGTAATATCTAAATAAAATATATAGAAATTATATAGAATGTTAGAAGATGATCAAATGAGAAGTACCATGAAAAAGAAAGGAGTAGAATAAGAGGGATTTGGAGTGTAGGTGGAGAGGGCCTTTAACTGTGCAAAACACATCAGCATAAACCTTATAACAAAGTTGATAAACCAATTTCAAACAGATGTGGGAGTTAGCTAAGTGGATAACTGGGGGAAAAAACATTCAAGGCAGAGAGAAAAGCCAAAGCTAAGGCCCAAGGATAGGAGCCTGCCTTAAGTGTTTGAAGCACAACAAAGAGTATATGTTTCCAAAACAAAAGTGAATGATGAGAGAATAGTAGCAGAAGAAAGGTAATGCAGTAAACAGCACACGTAAGGCTGAGCACAATGATGTCCACCTTGAAAATGCTGACTTTTACTCTTCGTGAAATTGGAAGCAACTAAAGAGTTTTGAGCGTAGTTGTGATATCATCTGTTTCACATTGTAAAAGGTCATTCTGACTCTGTGTTAAAAGGTAGATTTTCGAATCCAGGTACAGAAACTGAGTGTTGCTAAATCCAGTTAAGTGTTGATTGTGTGGTAGTAGAAGAAAAGTTGAAGTGTTGAGAAGTGGTTGGATTCAGAGTATAAGTTGAAAGCAATTTCCTGAGGGACTTTGCTGTGTAGGAGAAAGAGAAGAACGAGGATTTCTCTTACAAGAAAGTGCAGTGTCAGGAGGTAAAGAAATTAATTCAAGGAGAAGGCCTGAGACTCCTAAGATGCCAAAAAAATTTAGAATTATCCGCTAGGTGGAATAACATTCATAATGATATTAATAAGAGAAAGCAGTTTGTATGGAGTGGTAAAGGTAAAACCTGTATAAAGTGGTTTTAACTGAAAAAGAGAATAAACAAGATAAGAGGAATTAGAGACAGAGTACAACCATCTCATATAAGACATTGGGCATAAAAGAAATGAGAAGTGGAAGGGGAAATTTAGGATGATTATTTTTCAGTTAAATTAAAGAGAATGTGTGTTTGACAATGGAATCATAGGTTATACAAAATTATGAAGTACTTTTAATCTTTTCTGAATTGTTTAAAAGAAGTATAGATTTTTACCTCAAATTTAAAAACATTTAAATTTACTTTTTTATGATAAGCAATTGTATACACTGATAGATAATATTTGCTGACTTTTAAATAGTATTCCATTTTCTATATTAATTTTAGTGCATTCTAGTCTCTAAGAAATTACAGTCTGTCCTATTTCTTAGGACCAAAATGTAAAATTCAGTGCCTCATAACCAGCATCACAAAGCAAAATATAGGAGAAGTGATGAACTGAGAGACAATGATTTGTTATTCGACTAAAGGTGTCATATATGTATTTGGTCCATTGATAGGTTAAAATTCTGTAGAATTGCCACTTTTCGTATTATACAAATTGATGAACCCAAAAAAGATTCTAGTATCATTTGTGTGAGTTCAGCACCTACTGTATATGTGTGAAATATACTGAATAAACACAGAAATATATGATGTATTCTCATTTCTGACTTTTAAATAAACCTCACAAAGGCTTTACTTTGTTTGCCAGAGAAATATCAATGCAAAATTGCCAAATACATTAAAATGGTTTTTGTCCTTCTCTTAGGAGTTCTCACCTAACTTTTCTTGCTTTTGCTGCATTGCATAAACCCTGTCTATGCACAATGTGCTCTAAACCCTTCAATGTGTTTTCACTGATGTCACCTCATCTGAGTAGTAAAAGAATTTTGAGAGGCAATGAGAAAAGGTACAGCTCTTTTAGGAGGGCAGTGCAAGGGTATGTCAAGGATTGTCAATTATATGGTAGAGAAGATTTTTGTATTTAGGACAGATGACCTTTACAGTTCTTGCCCAACCTCGAGCTGTACTGATCGAGCTGTACTGGACTGATCATGTGTATGTCCTCATCATATCGTGTACCAAAAATGAAAGTAATTATGGCATCTTCCTAGAGGAGATCGTTATTTTTACCTTCACATTAGTATGGTTATAATCATATGTCACCTTTGATATCGTGCAACCATGAGCCCTATGTAGAGAATCACAAGAAAAGAAAATACTTGCACTTTTTTTCCCACCACATCCACCCTTCTGCTTCATTAAAAATCCCCCCAAAAAAATCACCCAAAAACAAAACAAAACAAAAATCCAGAAATGTCAGAAAGCCCATATCCTAAACCCACCTGGCTTCACTCTCCATTTGTCTCCAGACATGGCTTTTTGATGACCTGATAGTAGCCCAAGGAAACAGAATGTTTTCAAGAAACTCAACAGGAGTGACCTTCACTTATTGCTTCATTGGCATGTATTTCTTGGTAACCAAGGAAGGCTCTCCAGGTCCCCAAAATGTAATCATGGACACATGATGCCAGGAACATTCACATTAGAACATGATAGTAGCCCAAGAAAACAGAATACTTTCAAGAAATTCAACAAGAGTGACCTTCAATTATTGCCCCATTGGCATATATTTCTTAGCAGGAACACTCTCCATGACACCCCAAAATACACTGAACATGATGCCAGAAATATTCACATTAGAGCACCATTTCTTTCCATGATCATGATGGGGGTTTTGACCCCTGTTGAAATGCCAATATTTCTGGAAGAAGTTCCACATCTTCTTCCCTGAGACCCAATTTTGATGTGAATATTGTGTAAGAAATAACCACGAGGAAGAGGCTACTGAAAAGACAGGCGAAGAAGATAGCCTGAATGGAAACAAATATGTTTTGCAAAGGCCAGTGCCTGCCCATAGATGTGCTTTCTCAGAACAGTTGTTATGTTTCTTTTCAATCACGAGGGTCTAGTCCCTTCCTCAAAGACACTCTTCAGTAGTCAAGGCTCATCTTGATTTCTATGATCGCACTCTGCTCATTTCCTTTAACATCTATTTTAATAATGTGCAAGAGTCTTGTAATTTTCTTTGTTTCTTGTTTATCTCTATCACTAATATAAACTTTTTGGGAATTAAACTCCAACATCCCGGGTTTCTCATTGTTTTGCAAGATCCTAGGCCAGTGCTTGGCACAGATGTATGTGCTGAATGTACTTTGCTAGATGGATGAACAAGTGAATGAACAGATAGTATGAATAAGTGCCATATACTTTTTATTCTATCCAGATTCCAATGTACCATATTTATCAGAAATGATGCAAAAATTATTAAACTTTCATTCAAATGGGTATATTCATATTGATGTTTCTATTGTGAGTAATTCAATTAGTAGCACATAGTGGGACATTATATTAATTTTTTAAGGGATTTAATAATTTCACATTAAATAAGCAATAACAAAAACAATTTATATGCTTTTCATGTTCTAAAGAACTAATAAAAACACTCAGCTAAATGACAATTTAATAAGGTGAAGTTTCGTTTGCAAATCTCTCATTTCTTTGTGTTCACACTGACATAGTCTTCTGTTTCTCTCTTACCAGTGACTTCTTATCTTTAGTTTAAAATGGAAAAGTGATTAAACATGTCAAAACAAATAACTCTGCATTTTAGGTTTTCAAATAAATTAAAATTTTATGGACCTCTTGAAAACAGTCATATGGAAATATCTATTAATAATGACATAAGCTGCTAATGGAGCAAGTTTCCACCAAGCTTAAAAAATACCTTTAATGTTTTTGTAAAGCCATTTTGAATGATAGCCGACAAAAAATTAAGTTCAGTTCATTCCTGATAATGCTATTTATGATAATAGTTCTTCCATGGCTTTATTCTGCACCATGGATTACATGCATAAAAGGAAAACACACTGGCTACATTTATGAAAAGGAACTACTTTTCACCTGGCTAAGTTAAATCACATCTTATCCAGCTGACCTAAGATTCAACGCAATTAACCTATTCATTAGTTGCGGGTAAGATGGGACATCAAGTGATGGTTTAATGGAAGCATTAGCACATCTGAAGAATAAATGTAGGTGTTTGTGTCTCAGAGTGGTTTTTCTTCAATATCAAAAAGCACTAAATCTAAAGCAAAAGCTGAATGATGGAGTTTTCTGTCTCTATCATTTTCCCTTCCTATATGTGCCAGAATGAATTATGCCCTTGCTGGGCAGCTACTAGAGGCCATGCACCAAGCAACACACTTAGAAGATAAAGAGAGGAATGAAACAGGCTCCCTGAGCCAAAAGAGTTTATTCTCTAAAGGAGAGAACAGATCTCAAACAAAAAATTACAATGCAGTGTAATAAAATCCATAAAAATGATGTATAAAAGTTGTTTTATGTATAAAGAAAAGAATAACTTGCTTCCCTGAGGATTCGGTGGATATTTGACAAAGGAAGTAACATTTGATCTGAGACATAAAGGAAAGGCCAGGGTTCTTGATTTGGGCAAGGAGATGAGTCAGTGTAAACAAGCAAAGAAAATGGCACTGGCAAGGTATGAAATTGCACAACATTCTTCGGGCAAATTTAGAGGTTTCGGGAGCATGTGGGCCATAAGGAAAAAGAGCTGAAAGGAATTACATAAATTCGCATTGGGAAGTCATATGTTTCTCTAGGGGATTCAGATTTTATTCTATGGGTGGCTATTAGAAGTACATAGGTAAGAGAATCATGTGATCAAATTTGCATTTCAGAAATATGATTATTGTGGCACTGTCTAACTTTTATGTTTCTAATTTTTATTTTTATGTTTTTCTTATTATGCTTTAAGTTCTGGGGTATGTGTGCAGAATGTGCAGGTTTGTTACATAGTTATACACATGCCATGGTGATTGGCAGCATCCATCATCAAAGCTATATGCATTATTAACATATCTACACCTGAGATTAGAGTCGATAAAGATAAAATCAGGTATTTAGAAAGTCAGATATACCTGTTTATCCTTATGTTTAGCTATTGTTTGATTTCAATGAAATAGTTTAAGAAATAACATTTTAAAACATATAGCCAACTATATTCATTTTTAAATACAGACTAAATATATCACTTTATATTAATATTTTAAATATGCTAAATAAGGTAAAGTATGCTCATCTTGTTTTAGTCAACTGCATTTTCTGAAGGCCAGAATCAGTGCATGGCCTACAAATATTTTTTCCATTCTTACATATTATTTTATGTAATATGACTTACCATGGTAGACAAATAAATCCCGATTAATGATGGATCCAATAGACTGTCATCATTGTGAGTCAACTAACCCTATGGCCATGCCTCACAACTCACAATATATGAGTAGGCCATGTCACTACCTCCGAAACTGATAAGTGCAGAAACCTTACAAAGTGCAGAAACCTTAATTAAGAAATTGGTATATCTATTATTCTCTGTGAATCAGACTTCTTTATATGGTATGAATCAAAGTTTCTTTGGTACGAGATCTGCAAAAGAGAAGGTGACGTAAATTATCCAATGGTTTTGGTTACCTGGTTGAGAAAATATAATTTGTAATACTCGAAACATAAAAGGTTTGCTTGGGTAAGTTTAACATTATTTTTAACTATGCAGCCACTGAACCACTGTTACTGACAAATTGGTTTGTCAATATCACAAGCAATTGAGAAGAAAGAAAGCTGTTTTCTTAAATACTACCATAAAACTAGGAAGTATGACCAGGATAATTTCAGTTGACATAAAAATAAATATTCAATATATAGAACCATACGTGATGTTAGTGGATGCTTATCAATTATTATATCCAGGTCATTTATTTCATTTATGTTCATGTTCTTAGGAACCAGATTTGTCTATCAAATTATAGAAATATAAAATAATATAGCCCAGTTAACCTCTGGGTCAGAGGATAATAATGTTGCTGAGAGTTTATAACTGCAGAGGTTTTATCCAGGTTACAAACCAGATTCCTGGGTGCCTCTGTCAAGATTTTATTTTTTATTATTAAAGGTTTATTTTAATTATAACCCCCTCCTTTTATCAATTAAGCATACATTTATTAAACACTAGCAGCTTTTATTGCATACAATATGCCCATTGTAGGAAATTAGAGATTTCAAATCCTAATAGATCTCAGCATTTAATAAACAAGAAATAAAATTGCAATAGGATGTGTTAAGTACTATCCGCATATGCATGCATTTAGAGGCAACTCAATCATAAAGGCGAAGATTGTTTTCTTTACTTATTTTTATTATTGTTGTTGTTGCTGAGGGGGTAATGTTTAAGCTAAAATGTATGGAAGCATAAAGGAATGAAAGACAAAAAGGAATGCCATCAGTGGGGAGAGAACTCTCAAATACACAGAGATAGTTTCATACCCAGAAGCCTAAGAGAAGAATAAAGAAGCAGTGGATATGTTGAGCAACTAGAGAGGCTGATCCTGAAGATTTGTGCTTGCTTAATAAAAAAAAATTGGATTATTTCCTAAAAGTACTGAAAAACTATTAAAATACTTTGGGAAATAACATTGATTTTTTTTACCTGCAGCAGTAGAAATGGTCAGAAAAGGACATTCAAGAGACAGTGAACAGGTAAGTGTGAAAGGACTTAGTGGTCAATTGCAAGGGGTGGGTAGGCCAATTGCAAGAAAATTGGAGATAAGGAGCCTTCCCCAGTTTGAGACTGGAGTAACTTGGTAAATGAGATTGATAGTAATATTGGAGATACAAAGTACAGAAAAAGAAATCTGTGTGGGGTTGATGAATTCTGCTTAAGACATGCCATATGTGAAATACCAGTTGCATAGCCCAACTCAAATTTGCCATGAGCGTAAGTTGGGGAATGTGGGATAAGGATGAGTGAGCCTCCTTCTGTTGGGGGTGTTTTATATCCTGGGTACTGTTGTTCAGTTGGCCTACCTTTTGAGCACATATGTGTATATTAAAATATGTATATTTATGCATAATTAAGGAATGTGTATCTGTTTACAACTATACCCTAGGAGCCAAGTATAGCGATTGGCACTCAGCAGGAACTCAACACCAATATGTTGAATGTATTTGGGGATCCACCTAGGGGTTTTCTCTAAGGAGGATTTTTTCAGTGTCTTGGCAAAAGTTCTCTTTCCAATTTAAAAGAAAAGAGCTGACTTATCATTCAGTATTCTCTCTCACAGTATTCACTGGCAGCTTCACTGAAGTATCTGCTAACCTCTTTATTAGAACCTCTGTTCACAGTTTGAAGAGGTTACTTTTGCTTTGCTCAGCATTGAAATCTTTTCCTGTGAAGCTACCCATTCTAGCATGCCCTTTCTTACAGATGATGGTATAGGCTTTATTCCAGCCGAAGCTTACAAGTTTGTGCGATGAGTATTCATCCCTTTTTCATCAAGAAGAACTCTAATGCTGTTTCCATTTTTATGACCAATCTGCTTTGACCTCCTTTCTGCTCCAAGACAGAAGGAGAGTGCAGGAAGGGTGCATATTATATCATAATACTTCTTCAAGCCCTTTAAATTGCATATTGCCTACTATATGCTACCAGGGCATACACTATGAATGGAATCCTCACTCTTTAACAGATCAACGACAAAAACCATAAACAGTGTCCTGTTCTCTAAAAACAAAAAGCATCCCTGGCAATCTCTCAAGTTGCTTTTTGCACACTCAAATATTCTACCTCTCAGTACTAAAGATTTATCTATCTTCTACTCTGGGGTACATCGAAATACCCATTTAGAGATGGTCTACTGAATGACCCATCTGTATTCTTATTTAGCTTAGTGTTTATGTGACTCCATATATCATTCTTAAAATTTAATCTTTAGATTATCTGCAGAGCTCATTTAGTAAAAGAAAAATAGCAATTTCTCTTTTAGCCATTATTATGAATAATGTTGTACAGTACAAAGTAAAAAAGAAAAAAGCTCTTTTCATAAGCTAATAGTTGTTCTTGCCTCTGATCTGTTAATAATTAGTCCATCACTAATGAGCAAAGGTCATTCAGCATTCTTCTATGTGTTGCACATGAGTGTAGACAGGTATTAACTTAGAAATTAAAAATGTCTTCTGTGGATGTAATTATGGTGAAAGTATTTGTTTATAATATTCCTTTTACAAAGTATTTACTGTCCGCTTTATTTACCTTGCTCCCACCCAGAAGTCAGACCACAGCATTTAGGCTGGATAGCATGTCAGGTTTGAGAGCTGCTGTAATAGTTAACCAGCACCCTCAAAGCATTACTTAGTTTCAGCACATCTAGAAGTGTAACCATCTGTGATTTTGGCTAATGTATGTCAGCTGAACTAAGTAAGCATAAAAACATGTCTGACTTTTAGGAAGAGTCACCCACTCTCTTTCTTAAATATATGCATTAAAAATGTTTCTTAGCAGTCATGTCACACATGCACAGTGGCTTCTAGCAATGGAGGCTTGCTTCTTGCTCATGGGTTTTCACATCGGCTGGGGTTGTGTTCATGTCTGCTCCATGTGTACCTCATCGTGGGACCAACAGCTTCTCCAGGAGTGCACTTCTCATGGTGACGGGAAACATGCAGTACCCTCGGCCACATCGCAGGAGTGTAAGGCTTTGACAAGAAAACTAGGGAAGCGTGAAGGAAAGCCAGGAAAATGGAACTCAGACTGTAGAAGTGTCACATCCCAGGCTGTTATATCTCAAGAACCCAGAAAGTTAAGGAGAGTCTCAGAGGAGTTGATGGTGGCAAGAACCAGAAGGGAGGGGACCATGAGTTTTATTCAGGTCATTAAATTCAAAAAGAAATGGATGGCTAGGCTCTGCATTAAAGAAGAACAACCACAATATCTTAACAGCTATCTCCTTAAAAGGTCTGAAAAAGTGGAAACCAATCTATTAAACAGGAATAAATAATAACACAGTACCCATTGTTATACCCGAGTGAGTTTAAACAGAAGCGCCATGCACTGAATTTGTTGAGAGTCCACCTTTATGCCAGCATCCGAGAGTCAGCTAGAGCTCAAACCTCTCTCTGCCAAGAACAAAGGACAGTCAACATTTTTATATCAGTTTAGGGTCAGGGGCAGTAAACAGCTTATTACAGAAGCAGAAGGAGCAGGTTAGGGGAAGGGGGCTGCCTAACAAAAAAGTTCTACTTAAAGTTGGTTTTTACTCAGGATGTGGGGTAAGCTGTTACACGGTTTGCAGGTACAGGTGGGCAACATAGCTCAGGGTAGGCAAAATGAAGTTGGCAAGATTGTTCAAAATGTATTTATTACAACCAAGCTCAAGCTAGGGTATTTCACCATTACTAGTAACTTAAAATACGTGGCATATCTTTTTAGTGTGCTATTTTTTTATTGTTTCAGTGAATTTAAAATATTTATAACTATGTTAATGAGTTTTATTATTCTTTTCTTCAAGTTACTTACCCAATTTCTCCTTCTAAATGGTTCTTTCATCTCCTATCTCCTATGGTTAGAGAGTAACTACAACCTTAGGAAATCCTCTTTATTATTCTGGCATAAAATTATTAGGTCTTATCTTGCCTTGCAATTTTTATATGGCTATCTTATTATTCCAGTTAAATTTTAACTTTAAGTCAGACAATGTATGACATCCTCTATGGTATCTAGAAGACGGCTTACAAGTTAGGTGTGAAGAAACTTCTGTAAATGTGTACAATATCAATGAAATTCATGAGCTTCTGGGATTTGTAAATTGGACTTCTCAAATGGCAGGAGAATAGATGGCTTACACACCTTTTTCCCACTTTCTACATTTTTTGTTCTTCAACAAAATCATCTTAGTTTTTCCCAGCATCAGATATTCAATTGTACAAGATTGAATTTACAGAAATGAGATTCATTCTAAAATTCAAGATAAAGAAAAATACAAGGAGAAAATGAAAATCTGTTCTACCATAAATCCCTCCACAACTGGAGAGATACATATTGACTTTTTTGGTAGCAGAGGCTTACATGACAGGTGTTTAGGCCTGATCCATTCCACAGATAAATGGAAGACTTTATTCTCAAGTGATCCTGGCATACTCATGCAGAAAAAGCAAAAACATAATTGAAATAACGTTATTTAGTTTTCCTATTTTTGGTAAGTTAAGAAACAAAGGGAACTGTTTGTAACTATTTCATGTATTTTGAAAGCCAGATGAGACAGTTGACATTATTTAATAGGACTGAGTTTGTAAAGTAGGCCCAACAAAGGCTGCTCATTCATTGTGAGACACTGTGCCTGCAGCTGCCTCTAGGGAAATGGTGACTTGTCTTACAATGCATAAACCAACTAATTAGACTCTGTGCCAAGAAGAACTCAAAAAGACATATAGAAAGCACATGGTCCCCATTGAAATGTGCTTTTATTTAAAAAAAAATACATACTAAGGTAATTATTATATGTATTCTTTTTATGTTTTTCTTTTAATTGGCACATAACAATTGTACATATTTATGGACTACACTGTGACCCATAAGCAATAGTTAATGTAAAAAGAAATACATTTAAATAAATGCAATATTTGGGTCTCATAGGTTTTTAGGATTGGAAGTGAAATTTAAGTTTGCGTAGGTAACACTCTTCATTTTAAATACTAGACAGTGGAAGTCAAGAAGGATTATATGGTAAGTTTTTCTCAGTTTAAACTTTATTCCCTTTTTCCATTGTTGCAGATTCCAAATGTACTCTTTTCAAATTGAGGGGAGACCATCAACTTCTGGCTACAATTGTCCCCTCCATGATTTTTGTTCTGTTTAATGCTCCAGGCTGGATCCCTTCTAATACTTTAAAGATTTTAAATGACACCCAGTGCTTGAGAAGAGAATTTGATGTTTTAGAAATCATGTTCAATTCTTTTGATGGGAAAATAATTTCTTTATACACTTAATCTCATTACCTGAAGTGCTTGCCAAAGAATGAGTGAATCTTACAAGAAGATTACTTTAGCTTAGCTGCTCCGAGGAAATCTATTGAGTTGGAATCTCAGTCTACATATTATTTAAAAGCTTGACAAGAGATCCTGATACAGATCCCTATTTAAAAATTACTGGTTAAATCCAACATCCTTATATCAAATCTGAGGGATTTAAAATCCAAAAGTATTTTTCATTTTTTTTCTTTATGGCCATTCTTGCAAAGTAAGGTGATATTGCATTGTGGTTTTGATTTGCACTTCCGTCATCATTAATGTTGTTGAGCATTTTTTCACGTTTCTTGGCCGTTTATATGTCTTCTTTTAAGAATTGTCTATTCATGTCCTTATCTCACTTTTTGATGGGATTGTTTGGGTTTTGTCTTGTTTGAGTTCCTTGTAGATTTTGAATATTAGTCCTTTGTCGAATGCATAGATTGTAAAGATTTTCTCCTAGTTTGTGAGTTATCTGTTTACTCTGCTTACTGTTCCTTTTGCTGTGCAGTTAAGTCCTACCTGCTTATACTTATTTTTGTTGCATTTGCTTTTGGGTTCTTGGTTATGAAGTCTTTGCCTAAGCCAATGTCTAGAAGGGTTTTTCTGATGTTATATTCTATAATTTTTATAGTTTTGGATCTTAGATTTAAGTCCTTTGTCCATCTTGAGTTGATTTTTGTGTAAGGTAAAAGATGAGGATTCAGTTTCATTCTTGTACATATGGCTTGCCAATTACCCAGCACCATTTGTTGAATAGGGTGTCCTTTCTCAACTTGATGTTTTTGTTTGCTTTGTTGAAGATCAGTTGGCTTTAAGTATCTGGGTTTCTTTCTGAGTTCTCTGTTTTGTTCCACTAGTCTATATGGACTACAGACTACTGGAACGAGTATTTTTATACGAGTACCATGCTATTTAAAAATTCCAAAAGTAATAGATTTTGGTGTGGATGTGGTGAAAACGAAACACTTCTACACTGCTGGTGGGAATCTAAACTAGTACAACAACTATGGAAAACAGTGTGGAGGTTCCTTAATGAACTGAAAGTAGAACTGGCCTTTGATCCAGCAATCCTATTGGGTATGTACTCAGAGGAAAAGAAGTCATTACACTGAAAAAGATACTTGCACACACGTTTATAGTAGCAAAATTTGCAATTGAAACCCAAATGCCCATTAATCAATGAGTGTATAAAGAAATTATACTAGTTAGATACATAGATAGATAGATAGATACATACATACATACATACATAGAATGGAATATATATGCAGCCATGAAAAGGAATGAATTAATCACATTCACAGCAACCTGGATGGAACTGGAGACTATTTATTCTAAGTGAAGTATATAAGGGACAAAAAACCAAACATCATATGTTCTTACTCACAAATTAGAGCTACGCTATGAGAATGCAAAGGCATAAGAATGATACAATGGAAAATTGATACAAATTTATATGTACATGAATTTATACATATATGTATATTTATATACATATATACATAATATACATATATGTATACATATATACATATATGTATACAAATATACATAAATATGCATATATTTATATACATATATGTATGCAAATTTATACAAATGTTTGCATGTACATATGTATATGTATCATGTATGTCTGTATTTATATAAATGTATACAACTATACATATATATTTATACAATATACTATGTATAAATATATGATACATGTATTTATATAGTATGACATTAGACTTAATGCATTTGTATGTCTAATGTCATGTACATAATACATTTATACATGTATGTATTAAAATACATATATTTTAATGTCTACATTTGACATTACATACATAGGTCACATGAAAATTTACGTATATAAAATATATTTATAAAACTCAATTCAAAGGTATGTTTCTAGTGATGTGTGTGTAATGTCAACTGTAGACATTAAAAATGATAATTGAGAATTACTGATGTTATTTTAAGAGCTTGGTATGCCTGAGGTTTTCAAAGCAGTTACTATAGTAAATATGGATTTTTTCTTAATTAATTCAGACATTAAAAAGTTATTAATTGCCTAATTTTTTTCTAAGTTGCCTCTGGAATTTAAATATTTATAATCTCCATAATATTCCTCCCTGATAAAGGTTAGGTTTGATTTAACTTTGTTTTTAAAATGTCTTAGCATTTTCAGGCTTTAACTCCAAAAGAACAAAACTCATGAAGATTTAAAATACTTTAATAGATAATATTGGAATTCCATTTATATTATATTGAAGTTCCTTTATCCATTGCTATCATATTAGGAAAATTAAATTTATACATGTTCCATATTTAAAGATAAGTTTTAGAAGTATCTTTTCTCTAATTGCTATTGAGAAATTAATTTGAATGCACCTTTCCTCTTTTCAATGGACTATCCCTTTCCTAAAACTCTCCTGTAAATATTAATTCCAGCAAGGGAGAAAGGAAAAGTATAGTCAACATTCTATATCATATATGACATATATAATAGCGAATAGGATATACTGTCAATAAGTTGAATCAGAGGCCTTTATAAGACCAAATGAGTATATCGATCTCAGATTAAACAATGTAAGGCACTACAATCAAGTCGTATTCTCACTCTTTCAAATAACTCCACTAAATATATAATAATTATGAACACTAATAAAATAAAAATGTATGTTTTACTCTTCTGTATATATCTGTAAATTGGGGCTCCAAACACTATTTTTTTCGTTCATTTATAAAACTCTAATGAAACCACCTTGGCTTAAGAAAATTTATAGATCTGAGGTGGCAAAGTCTTTATTATTGAATCACAGAACTTTGCCTACGTGAAGTTCTAGCTTCAAGTTAAAAAAAAGATGTTTGAAAATATTAGCATTTAATTTAGATACAACAGGTACAAGTACAGATTTTCCAATAAATGGAAATATTGCATGATGCCGAGGATTGCGTTATGGATCCTGTCACCATGGTAGTGAGCATAGTACCCAATAGGTAGTTTTTCAATCAATGCCTTCCCTCCTTCCCCTCTCTAGAACTCTGAAGTGTCCACTGTTCCCATGTTTTTGTTTACATGTGTTCAGTATTCAGCTCTTACTTATAAGTGAGAACATGCAGTATTTGGTTTTCTTTTTCTGTGTTAACTGTCATAGGATAATGGCCTCCAGCTCATCTATATTTCTGTAAAGGACACGATTTCATTCTGTCATTTCTTGATTAATAATGGCCATTCTGACTGATGTAAGATGGTATTTCACTGTGGTTTTGACTTGCATTTCTCTGATGGTTAGTGATGCAGAACTTTTTTTATATGGTCATTGGCCATTTGTAGGTCTTCTTTTGAGGTGTCTGGTCATGTCCTTTGCCCATTTTTAATTGGGTTATTTGTTTTCTGCTTGTTGATTTGTACATTAATTTTGTATTCCAAAACTTTACTAAAGTTTGTCAGTTTTAGAAGTCTTTTGGACCAGACACAAATTCACAGTGGAATTTTACCTGACATATGACGAAAACCAGTCACACTGAAATGATTCCACAAAAATTGGGTGAACATCAAAGTTAAGGCAGCAATCAAAAAAATTCTTTGAAATTAATGAAAATGTGGATACAACCTACCAAAAGCTAGAGCAGTGTTAAGAGGAAAGTTTAGCACTAAGCACATTCATCAACAAGGTAGAAAGATCTCAAACTAATCTAACTTTGAACATAAGGAAACTAGAAAGGAAAGAACACCCAGAGTTAGTAGTAGAAAAGAAATAACTAAAATTAGAGAAGAGCTGAATGAAATTGAGATGTAAACATCTGCACAAAAGATCAATGAAACCAAGAGGTGGTTCTTCAAAAAAAATAAACAAAATTGATAGACCCCTTATCTTCATTAACAACAAAAAAGAAAATACCCGAATAAGCACAATTAGAAATTACACAGGTGACATTACAGCCGATTGCACAGAAATACAAAAGATCCTCAGAAAGTGTTATGAACAACTCCATATACACAAATCAGAAAAGCTAGAGGAATAGGCTGGGCATGGTGGCTCACACCTGTAATCTCAGCACTTTGGAAGGTCAAGGAGGGTGGATTACTTGAGGTCAGTATGCAGCCCTTCAGATCCCCAGCACACCCAGAACCCAATCCAGTCCAGAACAGGGAGCAAGTTCTGGCACTGCAGGATTGTTTCCTATGGCCAGGATACAGCCTGGCCAACATGGTGAAACCCCATCTCTACCAAAAATACAAAAATTAGCCAGGTATGGTAATGGGTGCCTGTGGTCCCAGATACTTGGGAGACTAAGGCAGAAGAAGCACTTGAACCCAGGAGGTTTAGGTTCTAGTGAGCTGAGAGCACACCACTGCATTCTAGCCTGGGCAACTGAGTGAGACTGTGGTTCAGAAAGCAAGAAAGCAAGAAAGAGAGAGAAAGAAAGACAGAAAGAGAAATAAAGAGAGAAAAAAAAAGAAGGAAAAGAAAGAAAGAGAAAAAGAAAGGAAAGAAAGAAAGAAAGAAAGAAAGAAAGAAAGAAAATAAATTTAGAGGAATTGATAAATTCCTGGAAGCCCACAGTCTTCCAAGGATGAACCAAGAAGAAATTGAAACCCTGCATAGAACAATATCAACTTCTAAAATTGAATCAGTATTGAAGTTTGGGTCTTTTTTAAATTACTATGTTGCCTTTCAGCTCTTAAATAATTTTACCGGATTGCTTGGTTTCCTTGATTTGAGTTTTGACTTTCTCTTGGATCTTGATGTGCTTTCTTGCCATCCACATTCTGAATTTCATGTCTGTCATTTTATTAATACTTATTTAAGACTGCTTAAGGACCATTGCTGAGGAGCTAGTGGGATCATTTAGAGGAAAGGGACACTGTGATTTCTTCAATTTCCAGAGTTCCTGTGCTGATTCTTGCTCATCTTGGAAGGGTCACTAGTCCTTTAACTGTACCAGAAATTGTGTATCATCAGTTAACTTCATTTCTGGAAGCTTTCAGAAGGCCAAGTAAGACTCTGTACAGGAGTTTTTGTTTGCTGTTGAATTCTTGTCCTTGGCTTCCAAGGTGAGTGAATTGTTTTCTGGTATTTTAGTTTGGGATGCAATCCATAGATGGTGCTTGAGAGCAATGGGTGGTAGATGGGCTCTTACTGAGCCCTGGGGACTGTGTATCTTCGCGTTGGCAGCCATGCTCTGCAGTGTGAGATGGAGAGAGGTAACCCTCTCACCAGTTCCACTAATAGGCCTTGGGAAGCCACTGCTGATCACGTGCACTGTGCGGTGGTTTTGTTTGTTAGGTGTTTCTGGCTATGGACTTGGCTCGGGCACATGTTGGGCAGGGGTATAGGCCACAACCTTACTGGAGCAGTTCTGTGGAAGGAGGCATTCCAGGTCTCACACCAGCCTGTGAACCTGTGAGTCTCACCCTTCTCAGTTTTCTGAGAGTGTAGACTCCTCTCCCACTCGAGTTCTGAGCACAGATCCCAGCTCAGCACTCCTGAGCCATAGGATACTATCCTGCAGTCCCAGAATCTGATCATGGCTCCCTGCTCTGGACTGGGTTGGGTTCTGGGTGTGCTGGGGATCTGAAGGGCCACCGGCTGCCAGAACGCACTCCAGTGGAACACAGCCCCCAGGCTGGGCAGCAGAGGCTTTACTGTGCACATGCTCCTGTGGGGCAGCCAGGCAGGAGCCCTGAGAGGGGCTGGTAGGCAGGTGAGCCTGAAAGACAAAATCCTTCTCCCAGTCCAGCAGTTGTCTGGGTCCAGGAACTCTCAGAGGGAGATGGGGAGCCCAGAGAGATGGATTCCTATAGCCGAGCTCTGTCAGAGCTGTTCCATACACAAATGTCCCCAGCTGTATGTCTGCTGAAGCCTTGTCTCTGTCTAACCTCTGGGGAGATGTCCCTGACAGCTCAAACATTTATTGCGGTTATGGGGTTCCCTCCAGCTGGGATCCCAGAAGTCTGCATGAGAGTGGGCCGTCCCTCAGGCTCTTCACTCACCCCTTCCGCAGGAGCCATCTGAAGCCTGGAACCAGCCCTGGCATTCAGGGACCTCCCACAGGGCTTCCAGCTTCCTCTCTCTTTAGCCTTAGCATCTCCATCTTTTCTTCATCCACATTCAGTATTTTTTCTGCAGCTCTGAAGATCTGTTTAAATTACAGTGGTTTAGAGGTGAGAGCAGCCTTTCCTGGCTGCCTGTAGTTGGCCAACCTAAAACTCCTCTCCCAAAAAGAAAATGTTATGGCAACATGAGGAGCACAAATGCCTGCTGGGAAATCAAAACAATGCCATGACATCATTCAGTGTCTACTACAAAACACCAAAATTGAAGTGACCATTGAATAGAATCGTTGCTTAACCAAATGGTACAGAGGTCAGTTTGCTTGCCCCTAACCAGTAAATTCAGTTTATAGGTACAGTATTTCAGAGAGGCTTAAATCATGTGTTTGGTTCAGTTTTGTTATAAGTATCATGAAATATCTCTGTAATAACTTCATTTCTGCCTTCTCTAAATGTATATGTGGTACATGTCATGTAAATTATCTTATATATTTAAGAAACCAAATCAGAAGTTTCATGCTTGGAATAATTCATATTACCTAACCAGTTTCCCATTAAAATAGCATCAGGAAACTGAGTCAGGCACTTTTTATTTTTCATTTGCCATTCCTTGTAAATTGGGAATTGCATCGTGATCATGAAACTTGCCAGTGATATATGTTCCATGAAGAAAAGGAGAATACCTGCAATTAAATAACTCAGAATGCATTCATTTAAAGTACATTTATTATATGCCCAGAATTTTTTGGATACTATGGTAGACACTGTCGGGAATACATAGTGATTAACGTTATGTTTCTACCCTCCGTGGATGTGATCCTCACTAATACCGGTTCATTTTAATTTCCACTTTTATTACCTTTCCTAATGATGATATTCTCAGTCAGTGATTTTGAAGATAAGCAGATTTCTCAATTACTATTTAATGCATACCAATAATAGCTTTATTTTTGCTATGTCTGGGTAAAGAAACAAAGGTTTATAGTTTTCCTTGACATTTATAGCATCCTATGTATCTGTGTTCTGTGAAAGATTACCTAAATCACATTTATTCCAAATGGGCATATTTAACTTTAAAAATGTCAAAGGAAGGGTACAATTCTCTGTAGGGCAGTATTAAATTGATTGACTGAATGATAATTATGGAATAATGAATTATGCATTCTCTTTTCATTTCAAATATTGATTAATTTATTGATTCTAACACTCATTTATTCTGTTGTTCAGTAGAATTGTTGCCATATACTCACTTACCTTTTAATTCTGTTGTTAATAATTAATTGAATCAAATATTGTTTCAGAGTCACTTGTAACTTCATGCTTATAATTTCTCAATTCATGTTCATGTAAGCTTTGGAAGATATTCCATTGTTCAGGTAATTATATATAATTAGGCACAAAGAGAAAATAGTTACCTACCTTAAAAAAAGCCATTAAAATCTTTCAGTTGAAAAATTCTGAGTGAAAAATAGAATTAGTAAGATTTCTTGGAGCTAAACTCAAGGATCTAAAACAAAAGATGAGCTCAAGATGTTTTTGTAAGTTAATATTGGACTCATATGTGTGAGTTCCTTTCAGGAGCTACTCCCACTCCTAATCTTGACTACAAGGACAGACAAGATAATATATGCATTGTTTGGTATATTTAAACCCTGCTTCTTTAAGTGTTATCACTTACTACAAAATGTCCTAATATAACTGTCACAGAAAGACAAATCAAGAGGAAAGGAAAGAAGAAAGAATACATATTAATTGTCAGCATCAACATACATTCTATAATTTGATGTAATACATAACTCTACACTGCCAAGACCAGCTCAGTTGTGGAGACCCAACCCAGGCAGCACCGAAGGAATTAAGAAACAGAAACAAAGTTAGGGCGCAAAAGTGGGATCATAGTGGGACGTCAGGGGACTGACAGCATTTCCCAACTGACAGCCCAGAGCAGACTCTGACCCATGTATTTATTCTTTGTGAACAAGTGATTATTTTCAATAAGCAGGTGCTCAGTGATTCTTCATAGAAGAAAGATAGACTAAACAGGCAGATAGTGCCTGTTCACTACTAAGATAGAAATAAGCTAGAAAGCACTCTTTGGGAGTCAGCAGTGGGGACAAGGTCATGTATCCTGTGTTTTGGGAACTGGTTTAACTAGTGCATGACTGGTACATATTGCCTACTATTCCAGCAATTTTCTGCCTGGGGATGACTCGATATTCCTTGCCATCGCCTCTCATACTCCATAACACACACGTCAAGACCTCCTCCCAACACTATGTTTTATGGCAACCAAGATATACAAGGAAATAGAGCATTTACATAGATCTTATCAAAAAGAAAGAACCATAGCTGAATAAATAAATGTGTCTTAATGACATTAAAATCTGCACTTTCTCACTTGAGTCCTAAAACAGGGAAATGGGCATTATCCCCAACAACTGTAATAACATATTTGAAAATGGATTTCTTAAATCTGATGACTATCAATTACATAAGCCAAGCCCTACTATTTTTTTTTTTCACAAATCCTCTCTCCTGTCTTCTCCAGATGCCATTTTAACATTTCCTGACTCAGGACCCAAATTCCCAGAAAGTATTTCTGAAGTACCTAAGATACAACTTGAAACGTATTATGAGATCCGGACTAGTACTGATGTGGAATCTATTGTATGGAGGGAACCTAATTACCTATAAAGCAGATGAGATTAGATTTATAAAAAACAAATGGGGTTGTTTCTTTTCTGCCTATGCCAGAAAGAGACCTGGCATAGGCACCTGGAAGGAAAAGGAAAAACACTTTGTGTATTTCTTCTACTGACCCCCACTTCAGAAATACCTGGTCTGTATAAACTGTACAACTAGACAGGCATTCACCTGGTGGATGCTGGCTTTCTGAAGTAGCTGGAGTGATTTCTCCACCCCCAAATAAAACCTTCCGAATTTCATTCAGAGATGACAAAATGAGGAAGTGAGGTGGGGTGGGGACATCATAAGTGGGACACTGCATCCCGGGAAGCAAGGAGACCCCACAAAGCTGCTGCTGATTGCAGTGGCACCTGGTTTAGTTCTGATGGCTGTAAATCCTGCCACAGAAGTGGGGAGTGAGTATACATGGAGAAATTTTGTTTTGAGTACAGTTTTATAACCAGAAAATGATACAGAATCATCTAAAACACCCTATAATTCAAGGGCATCAATAGCAGGCATAGGGAACTGATTATAACTAAAACAGAGGGGGGTCCTCTATACACCTCCCTGTGAACAATGTCCTCAAAAACGTCCCATCAGCAGAAGGAATCCAGCGAACCACAGTTTACCCTACCAGCCTCCTTTTTCGTATTAATGGCAATATCATACTGTAGTTTTTCTGTCTCAGCAACTGAATTTTTTAAACTTTCATTTCCTTCCTAACATCTGATTTCTTGTCAACTCCCTCCCAAACTCCCTTACATATGTAGTTGGCTTTTCCCGTGGCCACTGTAATCCACGTTCTGATTACCTTTTAATAAAATGAATGAATTAGCTTCAACAATGCTATTTCTTATCCATATATTCATTCTTTCAATCCATCCTAAATTTGACATATCTGTAGTAGTTTCAAAGCACAAATCTCATCGTGACACTCCTGCTTATGCTTTTCAATACTTCTCCCTTGCAAATATTGAGAAATCAAAACTGAGAGCCAGACAAGACCCGACGGATATTGTCTCTCAATTCTTATATTTCCATGAAGAAAGGGTATCTATAATAAGAGAGAAAGGAACCGTGACTTAGAAACTCTATAAAATATTATCCACATAGATTATACATATTGCTCATACTGATATTACTATACTGACTTTACAGTGCTTTCCAGAATTTTAGATGCTGGGCCATTTTGGGAAAATAAAGAGCCTGAAGATTGTTTATGCCACTGAAGAAAAAAAAAGAATGTGAAAAATGATTTTTGTGATACATCAAGAAAGTGATAATTAATATTATATTTTTATTCATGATGGAAATAAAAGTAGACAAACAGTATATATGCTATAAACTTTTGGACTACTCCTTTGTTGCAGCAGGAATGTGGTAAAATATATAATTTTTATATAGGCAGATCACACTATAAGATGCAATAATAATGGAAACTGTCACAGTTCCCTGAAATTCAAGTTGAAATACTATTCACATCAGCCATACTGCTGACTCCACCACAATAAGGAAACATCTTAGGGATTATTAATTGAGTAAAATTCTCCATACAGAGAAAAAAGACAGATAAAGACATGTATATGCCCAGACTTCATTTGAAAGGGGGGCATGTAGGGAAAGGTAGATTAACAGCTGAACTTCATTAGCCATTTACAGAAAAGTTAAATATTATATCTAGGACCTATTTGTCTTAACCTTTCAAGATTAAGGATTTTATGTAATCAATTTCACCTAATTGAAATATGCAGCTGTTCTGCTTTTTTTTTTTACTCCTATATCCCTCCCATTCTTTAAATTATTTTTTGTTTAAATCATTCAGCAGTTTAAACCGTTCTAGACTACTCTGGCCTGAAGTGCTTCAACAGAAAATTTAAACTTTAGCTTAAATATTCATTTGATAATGAACAATGAATCTTCTATTAAGTGCTACTACTTAATTTTTGTTTCAATCTATATGTACATTTCTTGTTAGGCATAATTTCACACATTTATCAACTGGCCTCCCTTCCAATACACACAATCTGCCCTTCCCTCCCAGTGAAACTACCATGAGGTGAAAAATAGTGTTGAAGAAGGAAAAGGGGCACAGAGAAAGAAATAACATCACACATCTCACTTTTTAAATATATATATTTTATTTCACTTTAGGTTCCAGGGTACATGTGCAGAGCATGCAGGATTGTTGCATAGGTACATACATGGCAATGTGGTTTGCTGCCTCCATCTTCCCGTCACCAATATATAACATTTCTCTCCGTGTTATCCCTCCCCAACCTCCCTACACCCCGATGTCCCTCCTCTATTTCCCCCCAACAGCCCCCAGTGTAACATCACACATCTCTTTAAAGATGGCCCTGAGGTCCACCAACATCAGAGAGATGAGTTCATGAGGGAGGATGCAGTCTCAGTACCCGTCACCTCACCATGACTCCCTTGAGCTTCCTTGTATGGGAGTAGAAGGTTGATGAAATGGTTAGTCTTTCATGGTATCTGTGTTCATCACAGTTCTCAGCAGATCCATCTGCATAAAATGTCTCTAGCAGTTAGGAACAATAAAACAAACCCTCCGACAGCTCTATAATTCAGCATCAATATGTTTTAGAAACATTTATCAAACTTTTCCCCCTCTGTTCACCAATTAATCAGGATGATATGATGAACACCTGGACCAATGATTGGACAAACATATCCTAATATCAGATACTGGCAGTTACCTGGAGTAGAGAAGGACATTTTTTATGCCCCACTTTAAATGAGATCCTTAAATCTTTTTGTATGTCCGGTCTGAGTATTGGTAGAAGTTCTGTACTATTACTGAGAGTTGGACCTGAAAGAAGCCTCTCACCTGCAAGGTAATGATTCAGTTTAATGAGGACATTTTGGAAGTTACTTGGCTCTAAGATCAGAAAGCCTACTTGGAATCAAGATATAATTGAATAGGAATTGAAGATCCATTTAACCTCCTCACTTGGAAAATAAGCATTTTTCAAAATAGAAAAATAAATGTAGTTCTTTCAGTGGTATGGCAGTGCCTATAGTAAGTTAGCATTGAAGTTTTAATATACATTTCAAACAGTTTCCCTTTTACTCTGTCATTGGTCATTGCAATTAATTTAATCTTTAAACAGACATTTACCAAAAAGTTATGATAATTTAGATGTAGTCCTAAGTGGATGTTCAATGACTTTTTCTTCTTAAATCAAAATGTTTAAATTATTGAAAATAGAAAATGTGTAATATGTGCTGCATATTGTATGCCTTCTTCTAGATTTCTATGCCTACTATTACAATAAATTCATTAATTCTTTCAACGATTATATAGTGAACAATCATATATAAAAGTTGGAATAACACCAAAGGGTTCTTCAATTTCATAAAACAAGATACAAGACTTTAGTTGGATGTTGTAGTATATGCAATAAAAAAAAGTAAAGAGGATGTTATGTTCAAGATTATTGAAAGTGATTAGGGAAGTCCTCTCTGAGGAGATAATATTATAATGAAACAAGCCAACAGAATTAGAAGCTCTCAGTCTTGCAAATGTTAACATTTCAGGCAAAAAGGAGGATAAACACAAACGTTTTGAAATAATATTAGCTATCACTTTCTAAGAACCAATGGATGACCTGTACACCCAGGCTTGGCATGTGAGTGAGACTAATAGTATTATAAACTTAAAGTGAAACCAGTTGAGTCATTTTGTTACCTTTTACAGACAAAATTCACTGAAAGGGTAGGCAATTTGTTTTATCAAAATGAGTTTTATTTACAAATATGAAGGATGGAAGAGTGGGCACAGGAGATGTGAGCCTGTATAAAGTAGTTGGTAACTCAGTAAACAATGGAGTCTAAGCCACACAAGGAGGGAGATAAATATAGGAAAAATCCAGTGCTTTTGGGAAAGAGGATGGATTCAAAACAAAAACTTTTTTTTTTTTGAGACAGAGTCTCAGTCTTTCACCAGGCTGGAGTGCAGTGGCATGACCTCAGCTCACTACAACCTCTGCATCCCGGGTTCATGCGATTCTCCTGCCTCACCTCCCCAGTAGCTGGAACTAGGGGTGCTTGCCACCACAACCAGATAATTTTTGTATTTTTAGTAGAGACGGGGTTTCACCAAGTTGTCCAGGATTGTCTTGATCTCTTGACCTCATTATCTGCCGGCCTTGCCCTCCCAAAGTGCTAGGATTACAGGCAAAACAAAAACTTTAAAGGGTTACTACAGTGATGATAGTGTAGGGGTACTAGAGTAAGTAATCTGGAGGATGAGAGGCATTTTTGAGAATGAAATGTTTGAAATCAAGATGCAAGATGTGCTGCTCCAGGTAATGACCAAAGTGAATTGAGTCCATAGGAACAGGTGTCAGTGATAGAGAATACAGTGGATTGAAGGGAGGGTATCAGGACCTGAGAAGTCAAACTTGATGAGTCATTTTGCAAAGGCTGAGTATTAAAGAATATCCAGGAACAGGCCTGGAGAAGCCCTGTGAGAGGGAGGCAGATGCCGTGGCCTGAGGGACCAGGAAGGTATATATACAGTCTCACAAGACTCCAGCAGCCATCGCCCATGTTCATTTCCTTCCAGAAATAATCTTATTCCTTAAGTTTTCTCCAATGTCAAGTTTGAGACTTTCTGATTCTGTTTTCACAAGTACAGAGTCCTAGGGGTTTGTATTATCTGGTGTTCAGACCCTTTTTGGAGTGACCAATCAAAAAAGCATGTGACAGTGTGCACATTTTATAATTTTGGAAGTTACTCTTCCTATTTACATATACTTTGGAGAATATCACAACTACAATTTAGTACATTTGTTATTAGATGCCATAAAATTGGGAGTTCATATTACAGTTTATTTGCTGCCCCATTTCCAACTTTCCTTCCAGGCAGATGCATTGTAGGTATTTACTTCTAGGAGATACTAGTGATTGTTCAAATTTAGGGTGTAAAGGACCTAAAATAAATTTCTTCAACCCTAGTAGAGGTTATATTTTTTTGTTTACCTTATATTATCTCTTAGCTATGTCAACTAATTATTTGAAAACATATAAATATAAGATATAAAATTAAATATTAATTGAAGAAGTATTATATTTTCTTTTTAATAATTATTAAATTATTGCTGGATACCCAGAAAATGCTGTATAAATTAACACTGTAATTTCTAATAGAAATAAATTAAAATCTTATTGCCTAATGAGATTTTTAAAAAATCAGTTTGTTGTTAGTTTTAGGAAAAAAATCATATTGATATTACACAAGTAGACGTTCATAATTCCTCTTCTTCCAGTAGCAAAAATGTATGTTCTCGTAATGACTTTTAGAATCATGTCTTGCTCTTTCAATGTTATTGATCCATACTATCTTTGATATGGATTGTTGCATGAATGTCAATGATTTTTTAACCTACCTCAGTTTCATCTTGAATTGCTATTAAATGTGTCATACAATATTGCACTGAAATTATGACAGGCAAAGGAAATGATACCAATAAAATTATTTTGTAGAATTCTAAACATTTCTAAAGCATAGAGCATCATTACAACATGTAAGAATCATTTCCACATATAAATGTTGATTCATGTATAAATTCTTCTCAGTCGCTATTTTGTGTAAGACATTGAGTATGTCCCTGTCCTTGCCCTTGTCCTGACTGATCTTAGACTTTTAGGCAAAGCTCATATTTAAACAAATGAATAGTAACACAATATTTTGCATAATAATAGAGCAAAATAAAATAATCATTTATAAAATTGTTAATGGTTGGTTAAGGCATGCATAGTTTTAAATTTTTTAAGATAATAAAATATTGTTTCCAAAATATTTTAAGATTCACCATATATCTAATTGTGACTACTGGACACCTGAACTCGTCTAAGACCATCATGCTACATTTAAAATCTGGAGGTCTTATACGTTATGTTTCCCAGGTGGTTCATTTCAGTTCTATCTAATTCTATTCTCCTTTTATACTTCTTTTAAGTTTTTTGTTTTTATATAATTAAATTTTATTATTTAGTTTACCAAAAGACGTTTATGCTCAATGAAAATAAACCTTCATATCTCTGTATTTAAAGTTACAAATCTTCTCTCAAGACCTCCCTCATTTTTTTTCAGTATTTCAACAGGCAAACTATGTGAACTGAAAATTATGTTGTGTTTACTTATCTTTTCAACTCAGAAACTGATATATCTGACTCCAATATAACAAAGTTTATTAGGGACACTCTCAAACAAAACGCACACACAAAAAGATTGGCATTGAGAATAAATTATAATTTATTTCAGTTTCTTCATATATCTGAAGACTGGAAATGTCAACATTTAAACTTTTTATTTTCAGTCATTTCTTCTGATAAATTGTTAAAGATGCATTTACCAAATATTTAAGATTAAAAGCCAGGGACTGGCTTTTTTTTTTTAATGTTTAATTACATTTTTTTTTTTTGAGACGGAGTTTCATTCTTGTTATTCAGGCTGGAGTGCAATGGCTCGATCTTGGCTCACCACAACCTCCGCCTTCTGGGTTCAAGCAATTCTCCTGCCTCAGCCTCCCAAGTAGCTGGGACTACAGACACGCACCACCCTGCCCAGCTAATTTTTGTATTTTTAGGAGAGACGGGGTTTCACCATGTTGACCAGGATGGTCTCGATCTCTTGACCTTGTGATCCACCCACCTCAGCCTCCCAAAGTGCTGGGATTATAGGCATGAGCCACCGCAGAATAGAAGAGTCAAGCAGAAAGTCAAGGTCCTAATCGAAGAGGCTATTACAGTCTAGTAGGAGGAGTTGGATCATAAATAAGTAAACCTAAATAAATAACACAATTTAAGATTATGGATGTGCCATGAAGTAAATGAGAAGTAAACATGATATAGACTAATGAGAAATGATGGGAGATTGACACGGGATGTATGGACAGAAAAGGCCTCTCTGAGATGATAATTATCCATGTGATAACAAGGGACAACATGTTACAGATGAAAGGAACCATAAGAAAGAAGTTGGCAACATCATAGGATAAAAATCAGCCTCAAAGAAATAAGAAATGATTCAAAAAATGCAGACATCAATGAATTAGAAAACAATGAACTTAAAAAATGTTAAAAGATGGAACTTTGAAAAAATGTAGCAAAATAGATAAGTCTTGGGCAAGATTGTTGAAGAGAAGAGAGCAAGCACAAAAAATATAATTAAAAGTAGCCATAAATATTGATTAAGTAGAGATTTAAAGGATAAGAGGACAGTATCAACAATAACTATAAGCCAGTTTTCAAAACTTTAATGAATGAAAAAATTTGTAAAAACGTATCACCTACCCAAACTAACTCAAAAGGAAGCAAAAACTACAGAATCCCATAAAAATGAATCTGCTAAAAAAAAACTACAAAAGATAAAATGCCAGGCCTGAACAGACTTACAGGCTAGTCATCAAACTTTGTATAAATTCTACCTGCAAATGCAGATCATTTTGCCAGACAATAATATTCTTATATCAAAATTAGACAGAGTTATTAGGAGAAAGGAAAGCTAAAGCCCCCCCTTTTTTTTTGAAACGGAGTCTTGCTCTTGTCACCCAGGCTGGAGTGCAATGGTGTCATCTCAGCTCACTGCAACCTCCACCTCCTAGGCTCAAGCAATTTTCCTCCCTCAGCCTCCTGAGTAGCTGGGATTACAAAAATCATGAACAAAATATAAGTAAAGGGAATACTAGTCTATGAAAATGTGCTACTCTATGAATAAGTTGCATATAAACTTCAAATCTTTGATATTAGAAAAATTCATAAATCCATTAAAATATTACCAACTTAAAACCCATATTGCCAGCTTAAAATCCATAAAAGATATTACCAATTTAAAAAGAAGGAACAAGCCATCACTTCAATAGATATAGAAATACAGTTGATAAAATTTAACAACTGTGCCAGATAAAAATTTAGTAAACTAGAAATAGAGCAGGCCAGGTGCAGTGGCTCATGCCTGTAATCCCAACACTTTGGGAGGCTAAGGCGGGAGAATCACAAGGTCAAGAAATCAAAACCATCCTGGCCAACATGGTGAAACCCTGTCTCTACTAAAAATACAAAAAAAGAAAAAATAGCTGGGTGTGGCTTGTAGTCCCAGCTACTCAGGAGGTTGAGGCAGGAGAAATGCTTGAACCCAGGAGGTGGAGGTTGCAGTGAGCTAAGATTTTACCACTGGACTCCAGTCTGGCAACAGAGCGAGACTCTATCTCAAAAAAAAAAAAAAAAAAAAAAAAAACCATAAAAAAAGAAAATAGAGCTTTACCTTGATAAGATCAGCCATTAAAAATATTTATAGTAAATGTCATTGTATATATTAATAATTTCATTTAAAATTAAATGTGACAAGAATGCCTGCTGAAGTTACTTTCCTTCAATTTTTAATTAGAGATCCAAGCCAGAGGACTAAGAAATGACAATCAAATTAGTGGCATAAAAATGGAAAAAAAGAAAATAAACTGTCATAATTTGTTGACATAAAATTATTTACATAGGAAACTAATAAAGAATATAAAGAAACATAAAATAGCAATGGATTCGCAAAATGGTTGATATAAAATTAATATATAGTAACCAATTGCTTTTCTATACAAACACCTAGAACACAAAAATAAATCATAGCTCAAAGTAGTATCAGTGACTATTTCCAAAATGTTTTAAAAAGGAAATGACAGGGAACATTTCACAGGTAGGAATAGTATGTGCATGGGGCAATGAGGGCCCAATTTGAAGTAAGTTACTATAAGCCAAGAAGCATCATGATAATGCAGATTTTAGAAAGATTAATCTGAAAACAGAGTAAAAGCATTTGAAATGGGGGGACAGCAGGTGGCCCAGAGAGGCCAAGGAAAACACACATCCACAGGGCATGGAGGCAGAGTGAATGGACTCAACAGGAGAGAATTAGACCTCGCACCTTTCTTGGGGAAGATGGATCTCAGTGCATATTTTAAAGATTAGAATTCTTGTAGATACATTATTTTACTAGAAAACATTTTCTCATGTCTTAAACTTTTTAAAGCAAAATTACTTAAAATCTTTAGTAAGTTTTAAAAGTTTAGATAATGTAAATATTTATATATCTTTAAAAACTAAATATTACCTTTAATATTTGTAAACTTTCATAACCTATCACTGATATTTACTAAAGAAGAGAGTTTAACAACACTGCGAAATATTTCAACAGAAAAGTGAACTATTTATTGTTAAGTAGGTGAAGTACAAGAAATTTGGAGGACATTTTACTTAATTAAGAACTTCATCAAAATGCTTTCTTCACTATCTGACTTGTCAATTTCTAGAAGGCTTTCATATTCAATCTTTCCAAAAATATTATAAATTATTAGAAGGCAGTTCTTTATAGAAAAAGTTAAAGTTATATGTCAAATGTAGCTCTTTTTTTTTAATTACTGAAGCTGTATATGGTCAAGAGTAACTTCTACATTAAAGAAGAGAAATAAGAACAAAAGCAAAGTTCTCTGTCTAAGCAAACCCTATTAATTCTAATTAACCAGCTTTATACAGGTGTAATAGTACAGCCCATTAATTAATAATAATAAAATCAATACTAACCTCTTTTTTCTTGGTAAATGCTTTTTGGGGTTTTGTGTTAATTTTTTTTCAAATTATTGTTTTAATTTCATTATGGATGCTGGAGTAATTATAATATCTCAAAATAAGATATAGTCATGCAGCACATTGTTTTTGAAGAAAAAACAATATTTGTAACTTTGTTAGCCCTACACTAAGCACATTAGTTTCATTTATTTTTTTTTTTGAGATGGAGTTTCACTTTTGTTACCCGGGCTGGAGTGCAATGGCGCGATCTCAGCTCACCACAACCTCCGCCTCCTGGGTTCAGGCAATTCTCCTGCCTCAGTCTCCCGAGTAGCTGGGATTACAGGCACGCGCCACCATGCCCAGCTAATTTTTCATATTTTTAGTAGAGACGGGGTTTCACCATGTTGACCAGGATGATCTCGATCTCTTGACCTCGTGCTCCACCCGCCTCAGCCTCCCAAAGTGCTGGGATTATAGGCGTGAGCCACCGCACCCGGCCCATTAGTTTCATTTTTGAACCTTTGATTTATTATCCAAATATCTAAATATTACAATTTCCATATTTACTTTCTGTTCCTTACTAAACTCTACTGATTGCCTAAGATTGAAAAAAACTCTTTTATGTGACTATAGCACAGAATTAGGAAGTATGCTGATCTAGAAACTTGCTTTCTTAAATTTCTGTTGTTGTTCATTCTGTTCCTAAACTTTATTTTTTATTACGTATCTGCTTTACAATTTTGTAATCCATTTTTACTGGAGCTTCATACTCCATTTTCTATATCATATAATGGGAATAATTTTAATGCTCATGAAGACAGCATGTATTCAGTAGGCAAAGGTGGAAATAATGTAATCTTTGTACTTATTATTAGAAGTATTTATATTATTCAGTCAGTAACTGTGACTACTGAACTTATCTCCAGAGAGTATTATAAAAATAAATGTGAGAACAGATATGAAGAAATTTTGAAAGTCATAAGCAATTTATTTTAATCTAATTTCATCACTGGAATTTGTTGACTTTTGCAAGAGTTTATGTTAGTGTGTCATCTAGCCATGGTTACTTTAAGTAGCTAGCAGCCTAGAACAAGCTTGAAGAAGGTTCAAACTCTAACAGTGGCTGACTGCCAATGATAAAAAAAAAAAAGGAAACATTAAGATACTTCTAAATTAAAATACAAAAAAAATCCTTAAAATCTACTTTGATGTCAAAATGTCAAAATTATATCTTGGATACTCTCATTTTTAAATCTTCAATAATGTTAGGAAACCAGATAGAAACAGTCACTGGCTAGAAGCTAAATAAAGAGATTAATCATAAATCAGCACTATCTTCAACCAGCTCACAGTCTAGTAAAGCCTAATTAAGATTTATAATTAGAAAGTTAAATTATACAGCAAATCTCAGACTTGGAGGAGTCCTTTACACCATCTTGTCTAGCCACTCCATGACACAGATGGCCAATCTGGACTTCATTTTCATTAGTTTCCTTTTCAGCATGCCAGAATTGTTCATTGGCATATTCAGCCACTTTGTTAAATAAGTGGGTTTTTATTTTTATACAAGTTGAATAAAAAGTTAAAATGTAAAAAATTAGTGTAAAAACACTAATCCCCTATTCCCTAGTTTTCTCAGTCTGAAGCTTGGTGCAAAGGCCCATTAGCATGGGCTTGGGGATTGGTCACAGCTGAGTTCTGTGACCCTCCTCTGTCACACACTGACTCTGGGGATAATCTCCAGGGTCTAAAAATGGACATCACTACCTGCCTGAGCACAGTGTGTGATTAAGCTGCTGCAGGAGTTCAGGTAATCTGAAACAGTGGCAGTGGAGATGGAGAGAGTGCTTCAGCTGAGGAATATCTGAAGTCTATGAACACAAAGTAGTAAGGCATGAGTTGGGGACATAAAGATAGAAAGGCTCTCAGGTTCCTGCCAGAGGTACTGAGTGAAGTGTAGACTTGTTAGCCAATGCAGGGACAACGGAGAATTGACTCAGGTGCCCATCAATGGTAGACTGGATAAAAAAAAAAATGAGTTCTGCAAACACCACAGAATACTAGGTAGCCACTAAAAAGGGCAGAATTTTGTCCTTTGCAGCAACATGGATGCATCTGGAGGCCGTTATGCTAAGTGTACTAACCTAGAAAAAGAAAACCAAATCCTATGTGTTTCCACTTAGAAGTGGGAGCTAAATGCTAGGGACATAAACATTGGAAAAATAGACACTGGGGACTGCTACAGCAGAGAGAAGGGGATTGGGGCAAGGGCTGAAAACTGCCTGTTGGATACTCTGCTCACTACCAGGGTGATAGGTTCAGTCATACCCCATACCTTAGCATCACACTAAATACCTTTGTAAAAAACCTGCACATTGTACCCCTCTGATTCTAAAATAAAATTTGGAAAAGAAAAATAGCCAATACATAAAGAGGCCAGTTGCACTGGCTCACATCTGTAATCCCAGCACTTTCGGAGGCCAAGGTGGATGGATCACTTGAGCTCAGGAGTTTGAGACTAGCCTTGGCAACATGATGAAACCCTGTATATACAAAAAATATAAATAATTAGCCAGGAATAGTGGTGCACACCTGTGGTCCAGCTACTTGAGAGGCTGAGGTGGGAAGATTATTTGAGCCCAGGAGGTGAAGGTTGCAGTGAGCTGAGATTACACCACCACACTCCAGCCTGGGGGACCAAGTAAGACCTCATCTCAAGCAAACAAACAAATAAATAAAGTGAGAGAAAACATGAACAAGCAAATACTCTTTTCCTTTAAGAGGACACTAGAGAGAAGATACATGATAGTAACTTCTAAAAGAGATTTATAAAAAAAATAGGTTGTGAATTGATTGTCTCTCCTCTTGAAAACAATAGAGTTTAACATAAACAACATGGGTTTTAGAATAAAATGGTTGTACTCAATAGCTTCTATTGATCCCCTAGCTGACTGTGTATAAGTTCATCTATGTAAGAACTAATTTTCTGGTTATTTATGAGAAACCTCTTAACCAGAAATGCAGGCTCACTAAGTGTAGAGCATGTATAAGGGACATTCATCACTGCCTCTATGCCTCCAAAGACCTACTAGAAAACTGAAGGGAAGATCCGGGGCTGAAGAGAAGTCCAGGTGAGTTTCTCTCCACTCCAGGTATGATGGTGATGGGGAAGGGAAGTTGGAATCATAACCATGATCTAAGTTTCTTCAAAAAAACAAAGTCCTTTGTGAGTTCACAAGAAGACCATCTGCAGAGTACAGAGCCATGTCCTGTTGCCATGGGCTGTCTCCTTCTTATGAAACCACATTGATTACTCTTGGGTCTGGCCAAGTTTGGTCTGGCAAATGGGCTTGGTTGCTCAGATACATGGAAAATAGTCATACTTCAGAACTCGGCTTCCCACGTTCAAGGGGCTTATAACTCTTTTACAATGATATTGGTAAAACCAAGCACATCTTATATAACAAGTGTTAGATATATTCAAACTCCTGTGATTTAATCTTTGTGCAGCAGTTTTTTGTATCTAATGCTGACAGTTTAACTATTTTATTGCTTGTGACCAAGGAACAGGAATGTGGTTTCAAGGAGGTTTCTGCTTTAGATGGTAGTGGAAAGAGAAGCAGGTGGTGGCAGTCCTGAGAATGTTTGCACAGAGGGTGTTGACCAGGGATTCTCCTACCAGGATAGTGACCTGTGACAAATTGCTTAACCTTCCTTAGACTGTTTTCTCATTTATACAAATTGGGATGATACCTACATTGCCATGTTACATATTAATCATTGAATTTTTTTAAATCTAAAGTCCATTTGCTTAGTATCCAGCATATTCTAAATAGAATATTGATATTATTTTCCTTCCTTATGTATCTGTGTTGAAAAGGAAAAGGACTAATAGAATGAGAAATAAATTAAAATCATGTATTTTGGTAAATCTTTGATTTTTTTTTCCTCTCAAATTTCAAAAATGTAATTTGTTGATCTTGGACTGAGAATAAAGTTTAAATAGTGCATGAAAGCAATATTAGAGAGTTAACTATGGATGGAAAAGGACTGGTGACAAGATTGCAGATCTGGCTGAGATTGGCTGACATCAACTTGTAATGGAATTAGACCCTGTTTCTACCCATTCTCCAGAGAATTGGTTAGCATTCCTGGATCAGAGCTGAATAAAGCATAGAATGGATGACTGCGTTTTCCCAGGCTTAGGGACTGGCACAGCATGTGCAAAAGAAGATCTGAAAGATGAGGGAATCTAGAGTTCTAATGAGTGTATCATCTCAGCCTTATACCAGGTTGTTAGGCTGGGTCAGGTGGAAAAACTGATTGAGAGGATCAGGAACCCAGAGACCACAGACAGAGCACAGGACAACCGTCCAACATAAAGATTCAGAAGTGTGTATTTCATTGGTGGTTGATGTCTATGTGTTTTTCTTTTTCTTTTATTTTGTTTCTCTAAATGAGAAAGTTTGAAGTGTGGCCATATAAACGGACTCCCAAGAAGGGAATGAGTAAAGGTTTCTGGTGGTTGAAACAAAAAAGTAGAATGTTGACCTGAAGGAAGCTAGGTCCTTGGCCGGGGCGGACGGTGGCTCACTCCTGTAATGCCAGCACTTTGGGAGGCTGAGACAGGTGGATCACTTGAGGTCAGGAGTTTGAGAGCAGCCTGGCCAACCTGGCAAAACTCCGTCTCTATTAAAAATACAAAAATTAGCTGGGCATGGTGGCAGGTGCCAGTAATCCCAGCTAGTTGTGAGGCTGAGGCAGGAAAATGACTTGCACCCAGGAGGCGGAGTTGCAAGCTGAGATTGTGCCATTGCACTCCAACAAGAAGGAATGAAAGAAAGAGAGAAAGAGGAAAAAAAGGAAAGAAAGAAACTGGATCCTTTTGGCATGGGCTCAAGGCAGAGCTGATGGTGGGGTGGGAGAAAAATGCCTTGAAAATGAGTAACCTTCACTAAGGAGGATTTTGAGGGAAATGGTATAATAGTATTCAAGAAAGGGCCTGTTTTGTTCAGTGAATGCTTAAGAGTGGAGGTAAATGTCCCAAGGAAAATGCTGACAATGCAGAAGTGTGTGACCTTCAAAACAGGCTCTCTCATAGGCAAGGATTTAGGGGTTTGCAGATGTGCATGGGCAGGCTGGGGCAAGATCAAGGACAACAGGATGTGGGTGAAGGAAATGTGGAAGAAAATCCAGAAAACAGCAACCAGTTGAGAAGTTCAAAGCTTGTCAAGGAGGATATTTTGATTCTATTTACAAGGTACTTCACATATACACATGATATTTTGTGGTAGGTAATAGTAAGGACATAATATTGATAGAAGAGGGAGAGCTATGAAATTGACTAGCCCCAAGTAGTCAGCAAGAATTATGGGGTGAATTACCCTCTCCTATCCCTGAGAGACTGCACCAGATTGAGCTTCTGTAAGTGCAAAATATAGGACGAAATAAAGACTTAGGCTGACAGTGGAAGATTTTGGTTTTCTTCAGTTGTCCCTCAAAGTGGAAGGTAAAAAGGAGGAAGTAGTTCAAAGTACAAAGATATTTTGAAGTACAGAACAAAGAAGTCCATGGAAATCATATGCAATCAGGTAATTGGGCTAAGAGCAAAAGCAAACTGAACTATGCAGTAGGGTTTGCATCATGAGACTAAAGAAGAAAAATTTCATTTGAGTGATATGACCTAGGGACATAATTTAAACATTGAAAAAAATGTGAATGTAGTTTTAGAGATTATTCCTTTTTAAAATTGTATTAATACATACTTCCTTTTTAGGGGATAGCATCACAAAATTACTGGAAGCATTGTATTATTTTGCCAATTAAAAAATCCAATCAACTCCAAAATGATTAATTACTACCACTTGCAAACCCTCAAGTGATCTCATTTGTACAGAGTTCCCTGCAGTTGTAAAGAAAACAGAATACCTGACAACTTATCAGGCACCTGAATTCTTTTTTCTTTTTCTTTATTGCATTTTTTATATTGCGTGTCATTTTCCACAGATTTTATGCGAAATTTCTCTTTTAAGCTAAATAAATAATTTTCTAAGAATTAGAAAATCTAAAGGAAAATTTTATATTATAAAATCATACATGGTATTTTATTTTGCTGGCATAAATCCAAATAAGCATCTTACAGAAAAACACTAATATTATGTTTGACATCTTTCCACACTACATCTCAAGGCAGATAACATTATTAGTCCTCAGTACTTTCTAACTGATATGTGGAAATAGTGCAGAAAATCACACGTAGAATTATGTGTATTATACCTGAAATGCTGATTGCCTACAATGTATAGATAGGGTAGTACTCTAGCTTCAGAACTTTGCTGAGAAAGTGTGAGAAAATATAACAGTTACTGCACAACTAAATGACTATCTGTACTGACATTAATATATTGTTTATATATAAATAACTCTAGACACATCTCTAAGTTTAAAAAACACATCTTTATGTATAGATTTATTAACATGAATTGATATACCATAAAATGTTTGATTAATCATTTTGAGAAATACACTAAAAAAGAAACGAAATTTTAAATCTTCTCTTTATGACTTCCAATCTTTGCTCACATTAACACCACTTTTTGAAGATATTTTTACCTTCAAGCGATATTTGTATCCTAAAGGTATTTGGTCCATTGTCTGACAGATCATCTATCATATAATGGGCTACAAGAAGCTCTTCTAGTGTCCTAGCATAAAACAAACATTTTCTTATGACCATTTCACTGCACTTCAGTAAAACAAGAAGCAGAATTTATCTTCCTAGTCATGTTGTGTTATAATTCAATTTAAAGGATCACTATTTATGTCATGTATTTTTTCCCTTTAATTTGTCTGGAGTAAGTTTTTGAGACACTTGAATGGTAATATCAAGATTTATTTTTCTTAATGTGTTCAGAAAGCAAAATAGAAATATTAATGTTATTTTGAATCTTCTTGTGTTACTAGAACCATGTCACAGAGTGAGAGTTTCTCTGGTAATAAGGTGTATTGCAATATTCTGACTAAGAGAATGTCAGAGTAAGAAATTTTTATCAATTGTTCTTTGGGTCATTGTCACACATCATCTGCATATAATTTCCATAGCAGTGAACAGAGAACATGGCATTAGCTTCGCAATGGTGTTGGCTTGAGGGCTGGATATACTCATATGCATTCTAGTCATGGCAATTCCTGGAGAAAAAATGATTAATTATAATCATTTTGCATAAATCACCATGAACAATGAGGTACTCATCACCTTGTCAGTTAGTTTGCAGCATTCAGTTGACGGGCAAACTGAGATTTTATGAAGCATTAAACTATGTCACTGTTAGCCAGATTAAACTCACTGTAACATTACACTTACATAAAGTGCTTTGTGAAAGAAATATGAAAAATGTTAACTGATCTCAGAAGACAGGAAAAGGATTGTGATATAATGCTTGGGTTGACTATTGTCACTTTCCTGGTGTAAGTCCATTATGGTTTCCAAAGGGCTAAATTCAAATAATAAGAAAACAATCAGGACTCTAACTTGGGAGATTTAAAGACATCTATATTAGATTAAATATTATAAATGATAAAGAAAAAGAAAAGGGGCTGTAAAATGACTCACTGTGTACAGTCTAAAATCACAGAGACGCGTGGGAGAGGCCCAGAAAGAGCTGAAGGGTCCAGTGTATTTCACCCCTCGGATTCTTTGGATTGGAAACCAGTCTGGAGAAGGTTAAGTGCCCAACCCAAGACATAGCTAGAAAGTAACAGGTCCCTACCTTCTAATATAGTATATTTTCATAGGAGCCTAAATGAAATGTAATTCAAGGAGTAAGATAAAGACCAATTTTCCTAACATTTGCATTAAAGTTAAATATCACTTTTATCAGAAGACAAAAGTAAGGTCAAATCCTGAAGTCAAAGTAAACATCCCCGTGTAAAATGGTAAAGTGCATGGGCTTCACAGGCTGCGCTCACAGGAAGACGACCACTGCTTGGAGGGAACAGGAGTGGAGGCTGCAGATCATTTTCCTGGTGGTGTGTGGTGTGAGCCACAGTTTTAGTTGAAAGGGTACAGTCATGTCTTAGGTCTCTGGAAACTGCCTAATGATTTGATATCCTGGAGATTTTGTCTGCTTTATGGAAGACATTATTATCTAGGACAGTGAAAATTGTGATTTCTAGAGGAGAAAAGAACAATACGGTCAGGTCTAGATTTTCTATTTCCTCTTCATTTTGTTTTCTTTTTTGCCTTTAGATTTCTAATCAGCTTAAAAGATCTCCAAGTCTCCAAATCCTTCTGGAATTAAAAAAAAAATTAAACCCTACACATTTCTTAATTCCATCTTCCTAACGCTGCCACAGATGGAAAAGTGTAAACACGGAAACAAGAGCATGGGCAACTCGGTTTCTAAAAAAGCAAAACTGAAATTTATTCCAGAAAATTCTGTCCTATTTTGTTCGGAAGCCAGGCTGCCAAAAATGAGGGCCAGCACTTTGGGAGTAGGGAGTGTATATTACTGGAGGTATAAACACAATTATAATGTACAGGAATAATAATTTACAAATGAACAAAAATTTCTAAGGTTGCTTCATATATGTCAGTTATTAAATAAATGCATAATTAAAGAAAATTGAAGTGAAATAGTAATTTGATATCAGCAGCATTCTCAAAACCAGCCAAAACATGAAGGAAGTAATGTTCTTTTCTCTATTCAAGGAGTTACAGCTGTCTCCAGTGGTTGGGAACATTTTACTCTTCACCTTCTGATAAAATCCAAGTCAACTTCCATTCCCTGGTCTGTTCCTCCAGTGTCTCATGAAGAGATAATCCTTCTCTCTCTCTCTCTCTCTCTCTCTCTCTCTCTCTC
>CM052658.1:10227381-10311318 GCA_028533165.1 Leontopithecus rosalia | reverse complement strand
AAAAGCTTCCTTAATGCACAGGCATAGGTGAGAGAGAGTCACACTGCAGTAACTCTTGACATCCTCACTAGCACTGTCACTGGAAACTAATTGTATGATAAACTCAGAGAAGCTTATTAACCCTGGATAGGAATTGGGTAGGGGCAGTGTGATAGAATCAGTGCAGGGCAAAACATGGATGTCTATTTCACTTTCACAGTTCAGCAAGATAGATATGGTGTGATTTTTGTTTTCTTGTTTGCTCTTCATTTTTAGAGAGAGAGGGAAAAATAATATTAGCATTGTATATTAAAGTAATACATTAGAAAAAGAGGAAAACTAATAAAATATTTTCCTTGTAGCAAAATTCAATAAATGAAAAAGGACAAGCAAAAGGCAAAAACCAATGACTTGAGCTTACACAGTAGAACAAATGTTCTTTACATGAAATGCTACCATATCTGTACCAAGAAACTAATTTGTAACCATAAATATTGGCCTTACTAGAATAAAGATGAAAATAAACTAATTGTATTAAATGGGGGTAAGAAAATTCTTAGGTTGTAAAAAACATAGTAAAGATAAAAGGAATTAGTAAAAAAGAAAAATTTCCATAAAAGACAATTTCCAAAATAATAAAGTAGTCTAACATCTGAATTCTGGCAAGCCTGGATTAAAAAATAAGAAATTTAAAGGCCCCAAAATAGTAATGGAACACCAACATGAAATCTAAGTAGTAGAGAAAATGGAGACACAGTTTAAGGGCATGAGAAAATGAAAATAAATGGCAAAAGAATTATGAATAATTATTCTCTTATTCATGACTCTTTTACAAATCTGAAAATGTGTAAAACAAATTATTCTGAAGGGAATATTGGTTGTCAAAATAAACTAAAAACCATTAATAGATGAAGAAAAGTACAGTATCAAACTGCCAATTAACCAGTGATGAAAAATTAATGTCCTCTAAGAGATATTAGGAGAGGCCCTGATAATTTATAGGTAAATATTATCAATCATTCAAGGAATAGATCGATATTGTTATGGACACATTTACAGACTATAGAGAAATACGAACAACTCTTATGTTCAGATACTTCATAACTCTGATTCTTACACTTGATAAAAATTGTCTACTACAGAAAAGAAAAGCTTCAAGCCAAACACATTTTTGACTGTAGATGCAAAGATAGAAATAAAGAAAAAATAAATTACATTGAGCTGTGTAGACATATAAAATAGCACATTAATATGTTAATAGGTAAACTTAGTTTGCAAAACTATTTACATTGACACAAAAATGTTATTTGATACATTCAACTCTCATTTCTGATTAAATTGTAGACATATAAAATAGCACATTAATATGTTAATAGGTAAACTTAGTTTGCAAAACTATTTACATTGACACAAAAATGTTATTTGATACATTCAACTCTCATTTCTGATTAAATTTTAGTAACTGAGGCAGGAACACTTATTTAATTTAATTATTTTATTGTATTTTGAGATGGAGTCTTGCTCTGTCACCCAGGCTGGTGTACAATGGCACAGTCTTGGCTCACTGCAACCCCCACCTCCCAAGTTCAAGTGATTCTCCTTGTCTCAGCCTCCTGAGTAGCTGGGATTACAGGTATGTCCCACCACACCCAGGTAATTTTTGTATTTTTAGTAGAGATGGTGCTTCTCCATGTTGGCCCGGCTGGTCTCAAACTCCTGACATCAATTGATCCACCTGCCTCGGCATCCCAAAGCACTGGATTACAGGCATGAGCCACCAAGCCCAGCCTCTTAATTTTAATTGCCTACTGACCCAAATTATGAGAACAGTCCAGAAATATTTTTTAGAATAATACTTTATTACATATAGATTCTTGATATAATTTAAAACTATATTATGAAAGTTAATACCTTCAAATGTTTGTTTTTGCATTAATATTATCATAGTTATAATATAGTTATAATATTAATATTATAATCATTATCAAGATAGTGCTATTGAGGCAAAATCAGAAAAAAATAGAAAACAACAGAATTAGAATTTGCAAATGATTTGGAAGCTGAAATTGATGGTTGCAGTGCTAGATCAAGAGTTTCTCTGATAAACTACTGCTAAATATAGCAGCTAGTATAAAAAGCAACAATAGATTGTGATAGCAAACTGGAAGAAATCTGAGAATTAATACAGTAGGAAGGGGATGTGAAAATATGTTGTTAAGAATAACAGTTTTTCTGAAAGACATAAAACATAGCTTCGAAAATTAAAAAAAAGATTGTGTAATAACAATGTGTAATGTAAAGCTTTTAACTTTCTGCAAACTAATTATTATGTTTATATTGTAATAAAAATTTCAAAAAGACTTTTTGAAGGCAAGATCATTCAATAGTTAATCTAGAAGAATAATACTCAGGATGATATAGATTATTCTGAGAGAAAATGAGAAAACAGCTTATGCCAATATATATGAAAAACTATATAAATGTAGAATAAGGAATTGAAACAAAAAGAATAGAATCCAACAGTAGAATAAATTAGAATCCAAAAATGTGTATAAAAATGTTGTATTTAAATGAAAGGAGATAAAATTTATTCATATATAATTCTGGAAGATGTGTTTTACAATGAACAAGAAGGTAAATTTACATTATTTACTCAATTTTTCAAAGTACTTAGCAAATAGGTTACATATGTATCTATAAATAAACTGGAGTGTAAACTTATCTTAATAAATAATTGTTGGTGTCAAGTTGAGGAGCCCCATTCTATGTGAAACAAACAGTGAAATTCATAGTAAAATCCATAAAAGGAGCAACTGAACACAAAATCAATTTTTAAAAAATTTTTAAAAGACACAAATCAGTGTTTCTCAGTTTGTGTTTCCATGTACCTCGTTTTGATTTATATTTATGATTTCATAGGTAATATATTAATATTGCCTCATTAATTTTACCAAATGTACCATGCTAATGTAATGAATAAATAGGGGAAACTGGGTACAGAGTATATCTAAAGCTAAAACTCTTCTAAAATAACTCATTTAAAAAAAAATGGAAAATGTTAATACTATGCAATTTAGAAAATCTGTTACAAGTAATAGAAATTGCTAAGGTAAGGAAATATCATTAATCTCTCCAGCATGAAACAAATGTACCAATAAGTTACCTTATTTAACATATTAAAGTAATAAATGTGTGGATCTATAACTGGGTGATCTATTCTGTTGCATTGGTCTACGTATCTGTTTTTGTGCTGGTGCCATGCTCTTTTGGTTACTATCACTTTGTAATACACTATAAAGTACAATATGAATTCAGTAATATGATGTCTCCAGCTTTGCTATATATATTTCAGTAGCTTTTAGGATACAAGTGTTTTTTGGTTACATGAATGAATTGGATGGTGGTAGTCTGAGATTTTAATGCTCCCTCACTGGAGTAGTGTACATTTTATCCAATATAAAATGTAGTTTTCTATCCCTCATCCCCCCACCGCCACCCTCCCTCCTTCTGAATCTCCAAAGTGCCTTATACCACTATATGCTTTTGAGTCCCCATCAACTTTGTTCTTTTTGTTCAGTGTTGCTTTGGCTATTCTGGGTACTTTGTGGTTCCATATAAATTTTAAGATAATTTTTTCTATTTCTGTGAAGCATGTTATTGGTTTTGATAGGTAGGGATTGCATTAGAACTGTACATTCCTTTGGGTAGAATGGATATTTTAACAATATTGATTGTTTCCATCTAAGAACGTGGAGTATCTTTCCATTTTTGTGTCCTCTTCAATTTCTAACGTAATATTATTCATCTGTGAAACAGAACAAAATTCTGTCATTTTTAACAATGTGGATGGAAGTAGTGAACATTATGTTAAGTAAAATAAGGCAGACACAAAATGATAAAGTAGCATGTTCTCAAACTTATGTGGGAGCTAAAAAAAAAATTGAACTCAGGGATATAGAAAGTAGGATGATAATTACCAGCACCTGGGAAGTGTATGGGGAGAAGGTGATTAAGAAGGGATGCTTAATGGGTACAAACATAAGTTAGAAGGAATATTAGCTAGTGTTTGGTAGCACAATAGGGTGACTATAGTCCACAATTAATTTATTGCATATTTCAAAGTATCTAAAAGTGTGGAACAGAAAAGCTCCTAACACAAAGAAATAATAAATGCTTAAAGTGATGATATCCCAATGACCCTTATTTAATCATTGCATATAGTATACTTATATCAAAATTTTACATTTACTCCATAAATATGTATAACTATTATGTATCAATAATTAAATATTTGAAAATATTTTAAAAGCATGCTTACAATTATCTTTAAATCTGTATAAGTAAACTCTTCATAAAAAAGACTAATGTAGAAAATGAAGAAATGTAAAAACTTGTTCTCCACACATGTTCACAAGCTTCTTTGTTAAACTTTCATTCATTGAAAGAAAATAGCACATAAAGCAATTTAAAATAAGCATTCTTAGATCTACTTTTTAAACCTGTATTAAAACAAAAGTAGGGCAGGGTAAGGTGGCTCACACCTGTAATTCCAGCACTTTGGGAGGATGAGACAGGCAGATCACTCGAGGTCAGGAGTTCAAGACCAGCCTGAGCAACATTATGGAACCCTATCTACTAAAAATACAAAACTTACCCTGGTGTGGTGGTGCATGCCTGTAATCCCAGCTACTCAGATGGCTGAGGCATGAGAATGACTTGAACCTGGGCAGCGGAAGTTGCAGTGAGCTAAGATCATGCCATTGCACTCCAGCCTTGGTGATCTGCCTAAAAAAAAAAAAAAAAATAGCACAGCCTTTTAAACATAGTGGCATGAATGTAGGGAAGGTTACTTTCATATATTATACTGCTAATGAAAGTATCACATAGTTTCTGAAAGCCTCTTTGGCAATATATATCAGAAACCTTTAAAAGAGTCATACTTTTTGACCCACTCATTTTTGTAACATATCTCATTAAAACAATCATAAAAACAGGACTTAGATTGTTTTATTTATGCCTATTTATTTTGGTTTGAATTTTCTCAGAAGACCACAATCCCTCCTAGATATTTTAAAGACAATGAGATACAATACAGAGAATCGGAAGCTTCAAAGTCATCAGAACTACTGGTGGAGCAAAGGTGAGGGAAATTACTGCTCACTTCAGTAAACTAGAAACTGTTCCATTGATCTGTGTCTGTTTTTGTGCCTGTACCATGCTGTTTTAGTTACCATAGCTTTATAGTACACTATGAAGTACAATATAAATTAAGGTAATATGATGGCTCCAGCTTTGCTATATATATTTCAGTAGCTTTTGGGGTACAAGTGTTTTTTGATTTCATGAATGAATTGGATAGTGGTAGTCTGAGATTTTGGTCCTCCCATCAGCGGAGCAGTGTATATTCTATCCAGCCTTTTAATAAAGATGAAAATATAGATGTGTATGGGGAAGTGGTGGTAGTGGAACTGTACTTTTAACAACAATTATAAGAATGGAAAAAATAAGTCAGCAATTTGAATGTCAGTACTCCTTAGTGGGGAAGAGTTTATCACATTGGAGTATTCATTTGATGAGACTGCATGCAGTCATTAAATATCCTATTTTGTAATACATGATAAATCATGTATCATGTTTTAATAAAATGAGAAAATTTTCACTATTAATTGGATGAAAACCCAGTTCATGAAGCAATACAGTACAAACCTACTTTATTATATAATATAGCATGGTTCAACTTTAAAGTTTTTCTAAATGCAAATTAGGTTTTCCAGACATAGTTCTAAAATTTCATTTAAGAAAAAAGGCTCTGGAAAAAAATTAAGTTCTATTAAAGTATATGTAGAATACCTAGAAAATGAAGTTCTATTCAATTTTTTTAGCTTAATGTAATGTTAGGAGCCAATAATCTAAAATATTACATTGTCCAGTGATATTGTCATGTATTCTAGTTGTAGTTACTTTTAAAATAAATATTATAGTTTGAAAACAAAACAAATTTTTTTATGGCTAGGTTTTGTAATAACCAGGTGACTACTCTAAAGATCTCATTAGCTTATAAACCATAAAGTTAAAACATGTTTTCTCAATGGCCATGTTTGTAGAATAATAGGTTGCTTTTCTCCAAACATAGTGCTTTGAGTCTATACTTCATGAATAGAAATATTCTGGAATAATCTGTTATCAAGATGGACACCATGGGCTATTGTTGGAAGAACACACCTTGACAGTCAGTACTTTAAAAATCAAAACAGCATTTGAGCATATTCCTCTCCTTTGCAGAGAGATTGTGCCTTATTTCTAACTGGTGTCTGAGAAGGTATTTTAATAGAATGGAGTTATTTAGAGGCACATTCTGGGGGTCTGCATAGGAATGTAAGTTTTCTAGGTATCTTTCTCCCTACTAATGTTACTCAGCTACTCTATCTTCTGTTAGTTCTGTTTTGCCTCAGGTTTCTTAAATTGTCAACATTTTGTTTTGATTTAATATCTAGAAAGAATTCCAGGCTATATTTTCATACTACCTTTTGTTCAAAATTCAATTCTCTCTCTTTTTCCTGACTTCAGCTTCCATAAGAGCATTTAAAGGTCAGGGAAGAGTTTTTAAGTAGATCAGTTTGGGGAAGTAGAAAATCTCTGTGGAAAATAAAGAAGCTAGTAGGGAAGATCATGTAGAAATTACTATATATTGTTTCGTTTACAGTCCCCTATGACTGTCTGAAAGACCTGGCTTAATGAAGATTGAATAAAAGCATTAAAAAGTAATGAAGCCATATAAATTCTGGGCTTGGGCTTAAAAATTGTAATTTTAACTATTTCATAATAGTCAAGATACACTTACTTATGCACACATATGTTCAGAAACGTTTCTAATATATGCAAGTAGTTCTATGTGTATGATTATGAAGGGGATAATCAATGTAACTCTAAAAATGATAATGTAATTTGATTATAAGAATATTAAGAGCATTTGAAAAATAATAGGCATATTCTTGCTAAATGAACAGTACAACTTAGTCACATTAATGAAAATAATAAACTTTAATCTCTGAAATCCATTATTAAAAATCTTAATGTAATGGATTAATCTCATACCAAATTACATAGTACAACACAAGAAATGATTAATTACTAAACTTAAAAGTTTCCCCTTATGTACAAGTTAGCTATGTTATCTGTTTTTATTTATGTTGTGTTGAAAATCCTCATATTACTTAGGATTACCTTGGCTATTCAGGGTCCTTTTTGGTTCCATATTAATTTTTTTGTTTTTCTAATTCTGTGAAAAATGGTATTGGTAGATTGATAAGAATAGCATTGAATCTATAGATTGCTTTAGGCAATATGGCCATTTTAACAATATTCTTCCAATTCATGAGTAAGGAATGTTTTCCTATTTTGTTGGTGTCACCTGTGATTTCTCTCAGCAGTGCTTTTTACTTCTTGTAGAGATCTTTCGCTTCCTTGGTGGCATGTATTCCTAGTTATTTTGCGTGTGTGTGGATATTGTAAATGAGGTTATTTCCTTGATTTCACTCTGAGCTTGAACAGTTTTGCTATATAGAAATGCTACTGATTTTTAAAATTGATTTTATATCCTGTAACTTTATCAAATTTGTTTATCTGTTCTAGGAGACTTTTGGTAGAGTTCACAAGGTTTTCTAATTATAGAATCAGATCATCGGTAAAGAGAGATTATTTGATTTATTTTCTGATTCGAATAACTTTTATTTTGTTTTCTTGCTTGATTACTCTGGCTAGCACTTCCAGTACTATATTGTACAGGAATGGTGAAAGTTGGCATCCTCTGCTTGTTTGAGTTCTCAAGAGGAATGCTTTCAACTTTTCCCCACACAGAACGATGTTGGCTGTGGGTTTGTCATAGATGCATCTTACTATTCTGAGGTATGCTCCTTGGATGCCTAGCCTATTGAGTGTTTCTATCATGAAGGAATGCTGGATTTTGTCATAAACTTTTTTGCTTTTAATTCTCTTTATGTGGTGAATCACATTTACTGACTTGTGTATGTTGAATCAGCCTTGCATTTCAGGAATAAAGCCTACTTGATTGTGGTGCATTAACTTTTCGATGTGCTGCTGGATTCAGTTTGCTAGTATTTTCTTGAGGATTTTTGCATCTATGTTTATTAGGGATATTGGCTTGAATTTTCTTTTTCATTGAGTTTTTGTCATGTTTTTGTATTAGGATGATGCTGGCTTCTTAGAGTGAGTTAGGGAGGAACCTCTCCTCCTTTTATAATAGTTTTAGGAGAATGGTTACCAGGTCTTTTTTGGAGGCTGGCAGAGTTCAGCTGTTAATCCATCTGATTCAGGGCTTTTATTGGTTGGTAGGCTTTTTATTACTGATTCAGTTTCAGAATTCAGCATTGGTCTGTTCATGGTTTCAATTCCTTCCTAATTCAGTCTTGGGAGATTGTGTGTTTTCAGGAATTTTTCCATTTACTTTAGACATTCTACTTTGTCCATAATAGTCTCTGAGAATCTTTTGTGTTTCTGAGGGATTGGTTGCAGTGTCACCTTTGTCATTTTTGAATATGGTTATTTAAATATTCTCTCAGATTTTTCTTTATCTAGCTAATGGTCTGTTGATCTTATTTATACTTTTATAAAACCAATTTGATTACATTGATTCTATGTATTGGTTTTGGCTTCAATATTGTTCACTTCTCCTCAGATTTTAGTTATTTCTTTTCTTCTGCTGGTGTTAGTCTTGGTTTGCTCTTGTTTTCCTCCTTCCTCTAAGTGTGATGGTAGATCTTTAATTTGAGATGTTTCTAATTTTTTGAGGTAAGCATTTAACACTATAAACTTTCCTTTTCACACTGCTCTTACTGTATCCCAGACATTTTGGTATGTTGTATCTCTATTTTCATTTATTTAAAAATACATATTAACTTCTACCTTCATTTTACTGTTCATTCAAAAGTCACTCACAGGCAAGTAGTTTAATTTCCATGTAATCATGTGGTTTTGCGGGATTTTCTTTGAATTGATTTCTATTTTTATGCCACTGTGATCCAGGAGAGCATGGTTGGTATGATTTAGATTTTTTTAATTTATTGAGATTTGCCTTATGGCTGAACAGGTTGTCAGTCTTGGAGGAGGTTTTGTGTGCAGATGAGAATAACGTATTGTGTAGTTGATAGGTGAAGTACTCTGTATATGTCAAATTTAAGTGTAGAATTTCTTAGTCTTGTGCCTTGATGATCTGTCTAATGCTGTCAGTGGGGTGTTTTGGTGCCTCATTAATATTGTGTGGCTGTCTACGTCTTTTCATAGGTCTAGAAGTACTTGTTTTGTGAATCTGGGTACTCCAATGTTGGCTTCATGTATATTTATAGTAATTAAGTCTTCTCATTGATTTGAACTCTTTATCATTATGTAATGCTCTTCTTTGTTATTGCCCAACATCAAAATATATTATAAAGCTAAAGTAATCAAAACAGCATAGCCCTGTTTCAAAAACAGGCATAGAGACCAATAGAACAGAACAGATAAGCCAGAAATAAAGCCACACAACTCCAATAATATGGTCTTTGACAAGTCACCAAAAAGTCAGCAATGTAGAAATGACTCCCTGTTCAATACATTTTGCTAGAATAGCTGACTAGCCATATGAGAAACTAGACCTTTGCCTTTCACCATATAGAAAAGTTAACTAAAGATAGATTAAAGGTTTAAATATAAGACCTCAAACTATAAGAATCCTAGAAGAAGATCTAAGAAACAACATTCTGGACTCTAGCCTTGGGAAAAAAATATGACTATGTCCTCAAATACATTTGCAACAAAAACAAAAATTGACAAGTTGGAACTAATTAAACTAAAGAAATTGTGTATAGCAAAAGAAACTGTTAACAAAGTAAACAGACAATCTACAGAATAGGAGAAAATATTTGCAAACTATACATCCCAAAACCAAATAACCTCATTAAAAAGTGGACAAAAGACATGAACAGACACTGATTAAAATAAGATACACAAGCAGCCAAAATATGTATGCAAAAATTCTCAACATCACTAATCATCAGATAAATGTGAATCAAAACTGCAATGAGATATCATCTCATACCAGTCAGAATGGCCACTATTAAAAAGTCATAAAACAACAGATACTGGTGAGACTGCAGAGAAAACGGACTGCTTTATACACTGCGGGTAAGAATATAAATTATCCCAGCCACTATGAAAAGTAGTTTGGAGATTTCTCAAAGACCATAGAATTGTTATCCAACCCACTAATCCCATTACAGGATATATACCGAAAAGAAAACATCATTTTATCCAAAGATACATGCACTCATATGTTCAGCACAGCAGTGTTCAAAATAGCAATGGTGTGGAATCAACCTAGGTACCCATCAACGGTGGATTGAATGGAGAAAATATGGTACATGTACACCATGTAATACTGTGCAGCCATTAAAAATAAATGAAGTCATGTCCTTTGCTACAACATGGATGCATCTGGAGGCCACTATTCTAACCAGATTAATACAGGAACAGAAAATCAAATACCACGTGTTCACACTTACAAGTGAGAGCTAAATGTTGGTACTCATGGACAAAAAGATGGCAACAATAGACACTGGGGACAACAAAAATGAAGAGGTAGGGCTGTAGAGAAGTGTTGAAAAGCTACCTGTTGGGTACTATGCTCACAACCTAGGTGATGGGATCATTTGTATCCCAAACCTCAGCATCACGTAATACACCCAAACAACAAACTTGCACCTGATCCCCCAATTCTAAAATTAAAGTTGAATTATTAAAAAATAATATTCTGTTGTTGCATTAAAAGTGAATACAACAAACTTAAATGGATTATGTGTAGTTTAAATATTAACAGTTCTTAAATAGAAAAAATGAAATGTGAACACTTAGAGTAAACTCATGCTAAAATATATTTTCAAATTCCTAGTGTTTTTAGGTGATAAATTTTTCCCAACATCAGGATTTAAAATTAATAAACTCTCTAAGACATTTAAATTTTATTATCCAGTGTATATGTCAATATTCCCCAGAGAAACACAACCAATAGAATGGGATAGGTATACACCTACACACATGCATGGTGATTTATTGTAGGAATTTATCCATGCAATAATGGATACTGGTAAGTCCCACAGTCTGTTCTCTACAAATTGGAGAACAAGAAAAGTTACTTCTGTAATTCAGTGTGACTTGGAAGGTCTAAGAATCATCAGGGAAGTCAACTTCTGAGGGCGGAAGAGGAAGGATGTCCCAGCTCAAACAGAAGCAAATTCATCCTCTTCTCATCTCTTTGTTCTATCCAGGCCCTCAATGGATTAAATAATGTCTAACCACATTGGTGAGAGCCATCTTCTTTACTCAGTTTGGTGATTCAAATAATAATCTCTTCCAGAAACATTCTCACAGACACACCAAGAAATATTATTTTAACCTCATTTTGGGCATCTCTTAGCCGATTCAAGTTGACACATCAAGCTAGCCACAGAATCAAGGAAATCATTCTAGAATTATTGCAAAAATACAATAATGCATTTTTCTCACAAATACCCGCTTTTCCCATAAATTGTATCACTTCATTTCTTAAAAGCCTGCATTGCAAAAAATAATAGTATTGTATTGGTCAGGGTTTTTCAGAGAGAGAGAATCAAAATATACATATATGTTAATACAGCTATTTTAAAGAGATTTTATAGCAATATTAGCTCACATGGTTATGGAGGCAGAAAAGTCCCATGAAGGCTGTCTGCAAGCTGGAGACCCCGCAATGCTGACAGCATGACTGAGTTTAAGTCCAAAGCCCCAGGAAACAGGAAAACCTGTGATATAACTCTCAGCTTGTTTCTAACCGCCTAAGAACTCAAGGGGCCATAGGTGTAAGTCCTGGAGTGTCAGTGTGGAAGAGCCTAGATTTCTGATGTCCCAAGAGAGGAGAATAGTATATCCTGGCTCCAAGAGAAAGAGAGTGTGACTTTTTTGTTCTTCTTCTTGCCCTCATCTGATTGAATGGTGTCCACCCACAATGAGGGTAGATCTTCCCTACTTAGTCAACCAACTCACATCCCAATCTCCTCTGGAAGCGCCCTCATAGAAAAACCCAGAAATAATCCTTTACTAGCTCTCTAGGTAATTTTTAATCCAGTTAAGTCGACACCTAAAATTAGCCATCAGAAACATAACTTTGAACACTTTGTACTTACCTTTACCCACTCACATAAAAACATCATATTTATGAATTCAAAGAAAATTAAATTGTTTGCAATTTTTTCTTTCATAGCTAGGAATATTAGCACATCACCATACAATGAGACAGCAAAGCAGAGTGGCTTAAGGGCACAGACTCCAGGTTCACACTGCCTAAGTCTGATCCTAGCTCTATAATTTAATAATATGGGACATAGGCTAACTTATTTAACTCTCCACCTTGGTTCACTTCTTTATGAAAAGGGGATAATAAATATTTCCTACCATATATGATTGGCATGATAATTAAATTTACTTACATATATTAATAAGTATATTGAATATTGTTTGACCTGTAAGTACTTAATGATTAACTGCAATGATTATATCTTATTCAAGATGGTTTGTTATATGTAATGCAGCCATAAGAGCTATTTTGTGATTGGGATCAGGAAAACAGGTTATATCACCTGTTTTTCCATGCAATATTTTTAAAGATTTGATAGATGTGATTTTTAGAGCAGTTTTAGTTCAAAGCAAATTTGAGGCCGGGCGCGGTAGCTCAAGCCTGTAATCCCAGCACTTTGGGAGGCCGAGGCAGGTGGATCACGAGGTCAACAGATCAAGACCATCCTGGTCAACATGGTGAAACCCCGTCTCTACTAAAAATACAAAAAATTAGCTGGGCATGGTGGCGCGTGCCTGTAATCCCAGCTACTCGGGAGGCTGAGGCAGGAGAATTGCCTGAACCCAGGAGGCGGAGGTTGCGGTGAGCCGAGATAGCGCCATTGCACTCCAGCGTGGGTAACAAGAGGGAAACTCCGTCTCAAATAAAAATTTAAAAAAAAGAGATTTAAGTGGGACCCAGAGCCAAATCATATCAATCCCCAAGAAGTGTAGTAAATTTGTTACAACTGATGAGCCTGTATTGAAACATCATTACAACCCAAAGTCCATAGTTCACATTAAGGTTTATTTTGTGTTGAACATCCTATGGATTTTGACAAATATATAATGAAACACAGTCAACACTATAGTAGTATACAGAGTGTTTTTACTACCCAAAAAATCAGCCATGCTCTGTCTGTTCATCCCCCAACCTCTGGCAACCATTGATCTCTTTATTTTTCTCCATAATTTAGCCTTGTCCCTAGTGTGACGTGGTTGGATTCACTACATACTGTAACAGTATGTAGCCTTTTCATATTGGCATCTTTCACTTAGTAACATGCTTTAAACTTATCCCATGTCTTTTCATGCATTTGTTTTCATTGCTGAATAATACTCTGTTGTCTGGTCTTCGTTGCTTTCAAGTTTTGACAATTATGAATAAAGATGCTGTAAAATTCTTGTTCACGTTTATGTGTACATATGTTTTCAACTCTTTTGGGTAAATACCAAGAAGTGAGATTGCTGGATTGTACCATAAGAGTATGCTTAATTTTGGGAGAAACTGCCAAACCATCTTTCAAAGTGACTGGACCATTTTGTATTTTCACTGGTAATGAATGAGAGTTCCTCTTGTTTTACATCCTGGCCAGCATGTAGTTTTTAAAGGGTTTTGAATTTTGGCCATTTTAAGTATGGAATGGTATCTCATTGTTGTTTTGATTTGTATTTCCCTGATGACATATGATGTAGAACACTTTTTTATATGCTCATTTGCCATCTGTAAATATTTTTCAAGATGTCTGTTAAGGCTCGGACCAATTTTAGTTATTTGTTTTCTTATTAATGAATGTTAAAAGTTGCTTCTATATTTTGAAAAACAGTACTTTAATATGTCTTTTGCAATTATTATCACCAAGTCTGTGGCATTTCTTTTTTTTATTTTCTTGATAGTCTTTTTGCAAATCAGAAATTTTTAGTTTTAATGCAGTCTAGTTCACCAACTATTTCTTTCATGAATACTGCCTTGGGTGTCATATCTAAAAATTATTGCCAAACCTAAGGTCATGTAGATTTTTTCATATGTTAATTTCTTGGAGTTTTGTATATTACCTTTAGGTCTGATCCATTTTGAGTTAATTTTTGTGAAGGATACAAGGTCTACATAGTGGTTCATTGTTTTCTATGTGGATGTCCAGTAGCTAAGCATTATTTGTTAAGAAAACTTTATTTGCTCCATCATACAGCCTTTGCTTATTTGTCAAAGATAATTGTGGGCCTATTTCTAGATTCTCTGTTATGTTCCATTAATTTATTTGCCTATCGTTTCACCAACATTACACTGTTTTGTTTATTGTATCTTTACAGTAAATCTGGAAGTTAGATATTGTCAGTGCTTCAAGTTTGTTCTTCTTCAATATTTTGTTAAATGTTCTGGGTTTTTTGCATCCACATATAAAGTCTAGAATCTGTTTGTCAATTTGTGTAAAATAATTTTCTGATATTTTGGTTGGGATAGTATTGAATCTATAGATCAAGTTGGAGAAAGCTGACATCTTAACAATATTGAATCATCTATCCATGAACATAGATTATTTATCCACTTACTTATTTTGTGCTTAGTTTCTTTCATCAGAATTTTGTAGTTTACCTCATATTAATTTCTAATTCTAATGGCTTTTTTCCTAAATATTTCATTTTGGGAGATGCTAATGTAAATGGAAATATGTTTTTAATTTCAAATTCTACTTGTTTATTGCTGATATATAGAAAAGCATTTGACTTTTTTGTATTTACCTCATATTCTACAACTGTGCTGTAATTACTTATTAATTCCAGGAAGCTTTTTGTTGTTGCTGATTTAAAAATAATTTTACATAGACTATCATGTCGTTAGCAAAACTGTCATGATTTCTTCATTTTGTTTTTTTTTTCTTTCTTACTGAATAAGATAGGACTTTCAGTACAATGTTGAAAGTAAGTGGTAAGAGGAGACATCCTTGCCTTATTCTTGATCTTGGAGGGAAAGCTTCTAGTTTCTTACCATTAAGTATGATGTTAGCTGTAGATTTTTTATAGATATTCTTTTTCATGTTGAGAAAGTTTCCCTTTATTCCTAGGTTACTGATTGTTTTTATCATAAATGGGTGATAGATTATTTTTTCAGATAATTTCTCTGCATTTATTACTATAGTTATGCAATTTGTAAAAATTTAGTTAATGCGATGTATTACATTTATTTTTAAATATTGAACCAGCCTTGTATACCTTAGATAAATCCCACTAGGTCATATTTTATAATTCTTTTTGTAGATATTAGGCTTCAGTTTGCTCATATTTTGTTGAGGATATTTGTATCTATATTTATAGGACATGTTGGTCTATAGTTTTCTTTTCTTGTACTGTCTCTGTCTAGTTTTGTTGTTAAGATGAGGCTAGTCTCATAGAATGAGGTAGAAAGTTTTTCCTCAGCTTCTATCTTTTGAAAGTGATTATAGAGAATTGGTATAAATTATTTCTTAAAAGTTTGGTGGAATTACCAGTGAGCACTTCTGGATCTGATGCTTTCTGTTTTGGAAGAATCTTAATAAGTGATTTAATTAAATATGTATAGGCCTATTCAAATTGTCTATTTTTTCTTTTATTTGACAGATTTTATTTTCTTTCATGGAATTAGTTTCATCTAGGTTATCAAAGTTGTGGACATAGAATTGTTCATAATATTTCATTATCTTTTAAATGTCCATGGGATCTATAGTAATGGCCCATCTTTAATTTGCATCCTCTCTTCTTTTTAGTTAGCCTGGCTAGAGGCTTATTGATTCAATTTATCTTTTCAAAGAAACAGTTTTTAGTTTCCTTGATTTTCTCTATTGGTTTATTGGTTTCAATTTTATTGATTTCTGTTCTGTTTTATTATTTATTTTCTTCTGCTTACTTTGAGTTTAATTTGCTACTACTTTTCTCATTTTCTAATTTGGAAGATTAGATAAATGATTTTAGATATTTCTTTTCTAACATGCATTTAATACTATAAATCTTTCTCTAAGCATTGTTTTTACTACTTCTCACAAATTTAGATAAATAATATCTTTATTTTTATTTACTTCAAACTATTTCTTTTGAAATTTTTCATTTTACCCATGTGTTATTTAGAAATGTGTTCATTGTTTAATCTCCATATATTTTAATCTTCTAAATATTTTAAAATATTTTTAAGTTTCTCTTGAAATTTCCCATTTTATCTGTGTGTTATTTAGAAGTGTTTTCATTGCTTAATCTCCATGTATTTTAGGACCTTACAGTTAATTTTCTGTTATTTTTTTTCCTGTTTAATTTCATTGTGAAATATAAAGTAATTTCAAATTTGTTAAGGTGTGTTTTATTGCCTAGAATATGATCTATCTTAATATTTCCTGTGAGCTAGAGAAGAATGTATATTCTTTTGTTAGATAAAGTAGTCTGTAGATACTCATTATGTCTATTTAATTCATGATATTGTCAAGTGCAGCTATGTTCTTACTGATTTTCTGCCTGCCATAGTCATCTATTTTTGATAGAGGGTTGTTAAAGTCTCCAACTACAATGATGGATTTATCTATTTATCCTTGCAATTCTGTCAGGTTTTGTCTCACATACTTTGATGCCTTCTTATTAGGCACATGCATGTTAAGAACTGCTATTATCATAGTTCATTTTGTGCTGCTATAACAATACCACAGACTAAATAATAATAAACAGAAACATATTGGCTCATACTTCTAGAGGATGGGAAGTCCTAGATGGAGAGGCTGACTTCCTGCAAAAGCCTTCTTGCTGCATTATCCCATGGCAGAAGGGCAAGGAGAGGGTGAGAGAGCAAGAGGGGGATGAACTCATTCTTTTATAATGAATTCATTTTCACAAAAATGAACTTACTCCCTCTATTATTCAGGGTTCTCTAAAGGGACAGAACTAATAGGATATATGTATACATGAAGGAGAGTTTATTAGGAGAATTGACTCACAGGATCACAAGGTGAAGTCCCACAATAGGCCTTCTGCAAGCTGAGGAGCTAGGAAGCCAGTCTGAGTCCCAAAACTTCAAAAGCAGGGATCCAACAGTGCAGCCTTCCATCTATGGCCAAAGGCCTAAGGGCCCCTGGCAAATAACTGGTGTAAGTCCAAGAGTCCAAAAGCTGAATAACTTGGAGTTTGATGCTCTTGAGAGTAAGAAGCATCAAGCATGGGACAAAGATGAAGGCCGGAAGACTTAAGCAAACCTGATCCTTCCACTTTCTTTTGCCTGCTTTATTCTAGCCACACTAGCAGCTGATTAGATGGTGCCTACCCAGATTGAGGGTGGGTCTGCCTCTTTCAGTCCACTGACTCAAATGTTAATCTCCTTTGTCAATACCCTCGCAGACACACCTATGAACAGCATTTTGCATCCTTTAATCCAATCAAGTTGACATTCAATATTAACCATCACATTTCTATATTAATGGCATTAATCTACTCATGAGAGAAGAACCCATCTGGCCTCATCACTTCTTAAAGGTTCTACATCTCGACTCTATCGCACTGGGGATTACGTTTTCAACACATACTTTTGGAGACACAAATTCAAACCATAGCAGTTATGGCTGATAGTTTTCTCCTTTATCAATATGAGATGTTCCTCTTTATTCCTAATATATTTTATTGCTTTGCAATCTCTGTCTGAAATTAGCATAGCTACTCTTTCTTTCTTCTGATTAGTGTTAGCATGGTACTTCTTTCTCCATTCATTAATTTTTAATCTACATGTGTCTTTATATTTAAACTAAGTCTTCTGTAGACAACACATAGTTGAGTCTTATTTCTTGATTCACTCTGACAATCTCTATCTTTTAATTAGTGCATTTAGACAACTGATGTTCAAAAATGATTATTGATATAGTCAAGTAATATCTACCAGCATACCAACTGCATCAATTGATACAGTTGAAGAATTAATATTGATATAACTGGATTAACATTTGGTACTGCTTTGTATTCATTGCCCTTCTTTGTTTCTATTTTTGTCTTTCAGTCTTTTCTCTGCCTTTTGTAGCTTTAACTGATTACATGTTCTCTCCTCACTTAGCAGAAAAATTATACCTCTTTTTTCTTTTCTTTTCCTTTTTTTTTTTTTTTTTTTTTTTGAGGGGAATCTTACTCTGTCACCCAGGCTGGAATGCAGTGGCATGATCTTGGCTCACTGCAACCTCCACCTCCCAAGTTCAAGCAATTCTCCTGCTTCAGCCTCCGAATAGCTGGAATTACAGATGTCCACCATCATGGCCGACTAATTTTTGTGCTTTTAGTAGAGATGGAGTTTTTCCATGTTGACCAGGGTGGTCTCAAATTCTTGACCTCAGGTGATCTGCCCATCTCAGCCTCCCAAATTGCTGGGATTACAAGGGTGAGCCACCATGTCTGGCCACATTTCTTTTTATTACTTTTTTTAAATTGTTGTCCTGGAGTTGCAATATGCATGTATAGTTATAATCCAAGCCCACTTTCAAATAACAATATACTGCTTCATGGATAGTGTATCTTAAAATAACAAAATAATACTAATTCCTTCCTCCCATCCCTTGTACCATTAACGTTACTCATTTTACTTGTGTGTAAGTATATACACATATATATACACACATATATATAAGCATATATAATTAAATACATTTTTGATGGTATTATTTTGAACAAATGTTTACTTGTTAATTAAGAATAAGTAAAATAGAGCATTAGAAAGCTCAGAAACCAACACAACAGCCAAAAAAATAGGGCCAGGCATGCAGGGAAACTGAACAGCCAGCAATGCCTGTCAAGATTATGTTACCTAATATGCAGCAATGATGCTGGGATGCAGCTGAGAGTGCCTTCCATTGCAAGGAATAACAGGTCCATGCTTCTGTCTCAGGTGCCCACGCTTAGCATGGGCTCTCTCTCAACTCAAGCTCAAGCCACCAGCCCTCCCTAGGACCCCAGAAGGTGACGTCTTTGTGTCAGGTCCTGGATCTCGTCAAGGTGGGGTGCTGAAGAAGGAAAAGAAATCAACTCAAATTTTAATTTTATCTTTACACATTTCTTCTTTGTTACTCTTCCACTCTTTATGTACATTTGAGATTTTGACCTATATCATTTTTCTTGTCTCTATAGGACTTATTTTTCAAAGCAGGTCCACTAACAAATCCTTTTTTTTTTTCTTTTACCAGAGAAAGCCTTTATTTCTCCTTAACCTTTGAAAAATAGTTTCACAAGGTACAGGATTCTAGGTTTGTGGGTTTTTTTCTCTCTCAACACTTTAAATAATTCACTCCACTCCTTCCTTGTTTGCATGGTTTCTGAGTAGAAGTCAGATGTAATTTTGGTTGTTACTGTTCCTCTATAAGTAAGGTGTCCCCCATTCCTTCTCTGGCTTCTTTCAGGATTTTTTTCTTTATCTTTAATTTTATATAATTTGAAAATTATCTGCCTACCTACAGTTTTTTGACATTTATCCTTCTTTGTGTTCTCTGTGCTGTCTGGATATATGGTTTCATGTCAGACATTAATTTAAGAAAGTTCTCAGTCATTCTTGTTTGAAATATTTATTTGGTTCATTTGTCTCTTTCTTCTCCTTGTATTCCTATTACACATTTGTAGTTGCCCCACAGTTGTTACATATTCTGTTACTGTTTTTTTTTCTAGTCTTTGTTTTTTTTATTATTTTCATTTTTGGAGGTTTCTATTGAGATATCTTCAAGCTCAGAAAATTTTTCATCAAATATTTTCAGTATATTGTTAAACATATCAGAGACACTTTTAATTCTGTTACAGTGTTTTTGAACTCTAGGCTTTCTTTTTAGCTCTTAAGATTTCCATCTCTCTGCTTACTTTACTTATCTGTTCATGCATGCTGTCTCCTTTATCCATTAGAACCCTTAGCATATTATCGTAATTGTTTCAAATTCTCTGTCTGATAATCTAACATCCTTGCCATGTCTGTTAGTGATGCTGGCTTTGTCTCTTCAAACTGTTTTTTGTCTTTTTGTATGCTTTTTAATTTATTTATAGCCAGACACAATGTAGTGGGTAAAAGGTACTTTAAATAGGCCTTTAGTAATGTGGTGATAAGGTGTATGGGGAGGGGATATGTTCTATAGCCCTATGATTAGGTCTCAGTCTTTCAGTAAGTCCATGCCTTTGGACTGTGAATGTCACAAGTGTTTCTGAGGGTTTTTTTCTGCCTCCTTACTTGGGACAGGATGCTTACAGTAGGCTGGAGTTGAGTATTTCCCTTCTCTTAGGAAAGGCTGAACTCTGGTTAGCCATTTTTTTTCTAAAGGCAGACCTTATTAAGAATACAGCGTTCTGGCATATTGCAAGATGATTCATTTTTCTCTTTTCCTGCTAAAGCACAAAAAGGTTTTCCTCCAATATTTTCTGTGCAAACCTGGTTGAGCTTCTTGGAGCAAAACTCACAAAGTGTGGGGACCATCATTTGACTGGGTCCTCCTGGAGTTTAACTCTCAGACTCCTTCAAACTTAGCCTCTAGCCATTTGTCAATTATGGTTCATGTTTCTATACCCAAGCTGTGAAGCAGGTTCACTGCATTCTAGTTGCTGTTTCAAAGGAGGACTCTAAACATTGCCACCCACTGCACTTCGGATGCACAAATCTATAGTAAGACAGAACACTTGCACACAACAGGTTACATGAAGCGGATTTATTACAGATAGGCAGCAAGGAACAGCAGAAGCCTGTGACTCATGACAAAGCTGTCCCCCAGGATTCAGGAAAGCCACATGAGATGGATGGAATCTCATCTGCATGCATCTTATGTCACACTGCAATTAAGGGACCCAAAAAACATTCTGTCCTGGGCTTTACACCCTGGGGCATTGTGGTGTACTGGGGAAAAGCACTGTAGAATATTCTACTCTAGGAGGAACAGGAATGAAGCCTGGGATGTTGGGCCAGTTATTCCTTATCTCAGGGTGTTGCATTCCCAGCACATTTACAGCTGTTAAGAACTACAAACAAGAGATCAAGGAGAGCTGGGTTGCCCAAGGCCACCTGGAGAAACATCTCTTGCCAGCACTTGTTCCCACAGAGGTTTTTGCTTCAGCATGTCATGATTCTCTGTATCCTTCATCTGTCTCTTTAATTTGGGGGACAGAAGTTTGCCCTGGGACCTTCTGTTTTGGATCTAAGAAGAATTGTTGATTTTTCGGTTCTGCTTTTTATGTGTTGTTAAAATGGAATGACAACGTCCAAGCTCCTTACATGCAGAACCAGAAATTACAAGTCTCCGTACCATTTTTTAAGTATGGCTTTTCATCTTTAAATGGTTGAAAAAAATCAAAATAGTAATTTATTCTGACATATGAAGCTACACAATATCCAAATTTTAGAGTCCATAAATTAAATTTTATTGGGACACACACAGCAGAGTTGAACATGGCCCAAAGCCTAAAATATTTACTATCACCCTTTACAGAAAATTGTAGCTGACCTGTGGGCTATGTGTGCTACCATAGCAGTGTGACACTTTCTTGACTATAATAGTAAAATAATCCAGGAAATTATTCCATGTTTTCTAGAAATCAATCAAAGCAGAATATTATTAAGAAATCTTTAGTTAGGATTTTTTAATTAGAAATAATTTCTTTCATATTCCCAGAAAGTATGTTATTCCCTGAATGACTTTGAATTTGCGTAACTTGTTAACATTATCAGCGTTCCCCCCATATGTATATATTTATATACAGATACACACACACACACACACATACACACCAGTGATATCCTCTACAATGAAATATATGAATTATTCCCGTACTTTATTTAAAAACAAAGTTTCTCGATTTTGATTTTTATTAGTGGATAGGAATTATTTTCTGAACCCTCTTGCCAAGTCCTCCAATAACTTTAGAGACAACTCTATCTAACACACTTTTTAAAAACAAATCTCCCATCATTGTTCAGTATGTTGTAAGCACAGAGTAGAACATTTGATGAAGACTTATTGACTTGAGTTAAATTACTGGGAGGTAAGTAAAACATCCCAAATCATGAACCCTCAATTTTCTTGTCTGTGTTCACCATGTCCTAAGGCCTTTCAAATAGAAGTGACAATTTTAAAGTTCTAAAATAATTACAGAAATAAAAACAGCACCATATTGCTCACTATAAAGTACAACCGTCAATTACAAATTCAATTGTCAGCGACCACTTGTGAATATAGAGAACTTCACAAATGCTACATCTTGTCACCGAACTGGAAATGTTTTTAGTGTCACCCTTTGTTTTATAGTTTTAAATATTTATAACATGATTATTTACTTGTCTTCCTAAAATATTTTCTTACTAGCTGAAAAAGGTGCTAGGAACAAACACAATACCTGCTGAAAGTGACTTTTCTCCCTCTTGGTGTAGGGATAAATGTTATCACACCTAAATCATATAGCTCTTGTTTTTAATTATGTTTAAAGTATCCTTTTCAGTTTGACCTTTCCCTGGAATGATCCATTTTCTATGCTGCATCTTATCATGCTGCCAGTAATATCATCAAAAACTTTTAAAGAACACATTAAATTAGCTTTAAATTTATATTGAGTTTTAAAATGAAACAGCATTAGGACATTGTGCTTCTTTGTTTTATATCTGCATACTCTTAATCTTCCAGTGTTGGAGACTAGACTTCCTTTCACTCCACGTACTTTAAGATTAAAAAAACCCACAAAAACAGTAAGGAATTATTTATGCTTTGTACAACAGAATGGACACACAGGGATTCTAATAAGGATTTCAATCCTAGAATCAGCACTTAGCTTCTCAATGTCTTTCAGCATGTTGATTTTCCAAGCCCAAATGGCCTTATCTGATAAGGTATCATTATCCCTTCTTTGCAATGTTTTTGTTAGAGTTAGAAATAATAGATGTAGCAACTGTCACCATAAGCCCTCAATAAAAGATGGATGTTGTTGTTGCTGCTGTATCAGATCAAGGTCTTTATTGACCCAATGAAAACCTTCTGCTTGCCCTAGGAAAGCATTTCCTTCTTCCTAATTAGCCCTCGGGTAAAATGAATAATTTATTAGACAACTCGGTCTAAAAACAATGATTTATATTAGGACTTCATCTTATAGTTGAAACTTTAGGCCATGGCTTGGAAATATCATGGAAATGTGGCATGAACTCTTCCAGGCATGGTAGGAGATCAGTGAGGAGAGCTGGGAGCCAAGGAAAGAAGAAGAGAAAAAAATCATTAAAGGAAACTTTCCTTCTCTCACCCACGCTCATTTTGAATTCAACATATGGTCGGCAGGTTTCCGTAAGGTCAAGAACAACTTTAAAGAAAATTGTTTTGGATCCTCCAACTACCCTTCATAACCCTATCTGACTATACAGCTTTACAAATTGCCTCTTTTAGATATTTTTTCAAAGAACTATCCTCTTCACTCTGTACACACCAAGAAATTAGCCTTCTGCTCTTCTACTATTCTGTTCCTTTACAATTCATGCTACTTCAGTATACTTAACCCAGAATTTATTCAAGGTTTATCTGTAAATTTAACAAATATTTATTTAGTGACTACCTTTATTATGTTGTAACCGAGTGAGTTAGAAGGAATACGCTACGCTCTGAGTTCCAAATTAAGAGTCCTTTATGGATTTGCCGGCGACCAAGAGTCAGCTAATGCTCAAAATTCTCTCGGCCCTGAGGAGGGGCAGAATTTTACAGAAGCAGAAAAGCAGGTTAGAAGAAGGGGCTGCGGGCACAGGTGTCGCCAAGAAGCGGGGTGTTTAGGCTCCTTCTACACAATGATCAAAGGGAAATGTTTTTCTTACGATTTCGGGAGTGGGGGGTAATGCCAAGCGGGACTCGGTTACAGTGGTTATTATACGTGTTAGGAACAAGTGCAGTATGACCCAGTTGTGCACTCAGAGGGGCTGTGGTAGGGAGGGGAAGCCAGGTTGGAGTATACAGCTAAGATGGACTCAGTGATGCTAGCTCAGGGTAGGTTATTACATTTGTAGTTGTTAAACATATAACAAATAACAAAACTCAAAAACAGGTCTGCCCTCACTGAGCTTAGTGGAAGGACACAGACAATTAATTGAACCAAATAAACTATTGCATATATTAGAAAAGGATAAGTGCTGTGAAAAGAAATAAGGAAGGGGAGTAAAATATACTGAGAAGTAGAGAGTTTCAAGTTTTCAGAAACAGCTTCACTGAAAAGAAGGCAATTGAATAATATAATTAAGATTTCAAGTCAGGCAGTTACTAATGCAGAAAGCATTGTAGGCAAGAAGAACTAGAAGTGTTAAAACACAGAGGCAGGAGGATGCCCTGCATGGTCTAAGAAGATAAAGGAAGCCATTGTGGTTAGATTAGAGAAGATGAAGTCAAATAGGGCTGGTGTGGAGGCACAGCGGGGGAGTATCTAGACTCTTGTAAACCACTGAAAATACAGCTGGCCTTTAGTCAGAGTAGGATGGGAAACATGAACATTTGAATGAAGAACTGAAATGATCTGACTTGCATTTTTTTAAAAGCTCATTCTAACTGCCACCTTGAAAATGGATTATAAGGAAGCAAGTGGAAAGAGGAAGGCAAGTTAGAAAATGCTGCAAATATCCAGGTGGTGTTACTGACTGGGCTGGTAGGAAGTGACTGGACTCTAACAGGTGGATGACAGTGGACAGTGACAGTAAGCGTCATCAGCATACAGAGGTTTTTGGCCTAGAATATTAGAAAATTCAAAGTTGCCATAAATTGAGATGGCAAAGGCTACATACAGCCCACCTTGGGTTCAGTATCAAGACTGCAATTTTTGGCATGTTGAGTTTAGGCTCTCTACTGAATATTCCTGGGAAGAAGTGGAGTAGGCAGTTGAATATAGAAATCTGGAACTCAGGGGAGACGTGATCTGGGGGTGTGAAACCTGAAGAATTCTCAATATGGAGATGATATTTGAAGTTGTGAGACTAAAGGAGAATGCCAAAGGAGTGAGTGTAGAAAGAAAAGGTGGAAATTCTGGGGCCTGATCTTCATTCACACACTAGTATTAATCGGTTGGTGAGATAGGATGAAGTAGAGAGTAGAAGCAGACGACGGAGCAATGACCGAGGATTGGTGTGCAGTCCTGCAAATGAAATCATTTGCAGGATGTCAAGGAACAGTGGATGAACAAGTAGGTTAAATGCTGCTGAATGGTCAATAAGATGAGGGCTGAAGATGATGAAGAATGTAAGACATGACTTGGTGGGCCTATATGGAGTAGTTTCAAGTAGGTATCAAAGTAAAAGGTCATCTAAACCAGAGAGTACAGTTTCTTACTTTTGAAAGTGAATTTTCCTACAAAGGGGAACAGAAAAATTGGGTGATACCTAGAGAGGAAACCATGGTTACAGTTATTTTTAATGACATAAATGTGTTTATATAATTGAAATGAATCAGGGGAGGCTAAAACAGGCAATAATGTAGGAGAAAGGGGAAACTGCTGGAGATATTTCCACACCCAGGAAGGGGGAAGCTGTTATAAGATCTGGTGCACCAGAGAAGGATCCAGCTTTAGAAGTAAGGACAGTTAAACTTGTTAACGGGGAAGACTGAGTAAATAATTTTAATTGATGGTTAGGTGTAAACAGCCTCTTAGCCTTTCCTGGAGCATTCTCATTTAGATACAAGATACTATTTAACTAAATCTCTAATCATATTATTTTAGTTCATTTAAATGAAGAATTTCCATTAGGATATAGAACTCATTTTTATAGAGAGAGAGATAGACTAAATAAAAACTATTAAATCCTACCATGCAAATCTAACCCTGGGAAAAACAGTACCCCAATTAAAAGTAGCCCATTTAGGGAGCACAAAATTCATTATTTTCCTTATGTCTGAACAGGGCCTCCAGCAACTCTAGTTTGTAAATGAGCTTACTCATTTGAACTGGGATCCATAGTTTTACTCAAGAATGAACAGCTTGAGTTAAACTTACCTTGAAAATTGCTATTAGAATTAAATTCCTTAGTCAACCTTTTAACTCAACTGTTTCAAAACTCCTTTGGTTTTAAATCAATAAAAGCATTGAGGATGTGGCAGTTGAGCAGATGGGTGGTCCACTTGGTAAAGCTTCATTGTCTCCATGTGAGCCACAGTAAAACTCGGGCCTGACAAAAGGAAAGTGTTTACACAAGTCAAAACAAAGACTTCTATACTGTAAGTTACAAAGTGTTTCCAGTTGGTATCTACAAGTATTAATGCAGACACAGAGACAGGTTTCAGATACACTTGATAGAAAAGGCCATTCATATTTTATCATGTTGGGTTAATAGACTTACAATTGTGAACAATGTGTTACTCAAGCTTAGTGAAAACTCCTAGGTAGTAATCAATATTCTCACACCATTGCATTGAAAATATGTTCTTGTCTATGTCAACAAGGCATCAAATTAACTTGTGAATGGTGATTATTGTTGACCTTTTCTGCTCATGATACAAATACATTTTATAACACAAACTGCAATATGATAATTTTAAAAATAAATGTTATTGAGATTTGAAAGAAAATAATGGGACATCTAATCCATGGTTCTATTAATGATTTATATTTTGTAGCTTAAAACCATCTTTCTAAATATTAAACATAAATTATGATGAAATAGTGAGGGGAACATAGCAGAAAATTACCATATATCAAAGTACGAGTTTCCAATCTTTAAGTAAAAATATAGCTATTAAAATGTTTAAAAATAATTTTCTTACAATTTTATTACTAATATGCAATTAAATGATCCAAATGTTTGTACATTTGCCACATTAGATGAAGAACATGCTTCTGAAGAAATCTGAGGTTTCATAAACTGTTATTTACTGAGTTTATTTGGCATCCAAGATCTCAAAAGGATTTAAGCTTTCATCTTTTTTCAAAGCATCAGTTATATTTTATTTTTTGAAATATTTAATTGACATAAAAATTGTACGTATTCAAGGGATCCAAGAATATTTTATATACATATAATTATCACAATCAAATTAATTAATGCATCTATGTTGCATTAATTAATCCAGGCTGTACATTAGATCTCTAGAATTTGTTCATCTTATAACTGAAAGTTTGTACCCTTTGACCAACATCTCATCTACTTTATACCCTAACCCCTGGCAACCACTGTTCTACTCTTTGTTTTGGTGAGTTTGAACTTTTAGATTACACGTCTGTGAGATTATACACTATTTGTTCTGTTTCTGGCTCATTTTACTTAGCCTAATGTATTCATCTGTTCTCACATTGCTATAAAGATACTACCTGAGACTGGATAATTTATAAAGGAGAGAGGTTTAATTGACTCACAGATCTGCATGGCTGAGGAAACTTCAAGAAACTTAAAATTATGGCAGAAGGCAGAAGACGAAAAGAAACCAAAGTCCCTCTTACATGGCAGCAGACAAGAGAGAAGAGTGAAGCAGGAACTGCCAAACACTTTTAAAACATCAGCTTTTCTGAGAGCTCCCTCATTATCATCATGAGAAAAGCATGAGGAAAACCATTCTCATGATCCAATCAATCACTTTCCACCAGGTCCTTCCCTTGACACCTGCAAATTACAATTCAACATGAGATTTGAGTAGGGACACAGAGCCAAACCCTATCACTTAATGTCCTCCAGGTTCATCCATGTTGTCACATATGGCAGTATTTCCTTCTTTGTTAAGGCTGAATAATATTCTAGTAAATACAGCAGTTTTCTTTGTCCATTCATCTGTGACTGACACTTAGTTTGTTTCTATTATATATCTTTGCTACTGTGCATAATGCTGCCATAGCCATGGGAGTGTAGATAGCTCTTTGACATACTGATTTTATTTCCTTTTGATATATATCCAGAATTGGGATTGCTAGATCACATGATACTTCTATTTTAAGTTTTCTTGAGGAAGCTACATGTTATTTCCCATAGTGGCTGTACCAATTTACATTCCCACCAACAAATATACGAGAGTTCACTTTTCTTCACACTCTTGCCAACACTGATTATCACTTGTCTTTTTGATGATAACGATCCCAGAAAGCATGAAGTGATACCTCATTATGGTTTTAATTTGTATTTTTCTGATGATTAGTGATGGTGAGCCCCTCTTCATATACCTGTTGGCTATTTGTATGTCTTTGTTGGAAAATGTCTTTTCAGGTCCTTTGCCCATTTTTGAATCAGGTTATTTTAAAATTTGAGTTGTGTCAGATCTTTATATGATTTGGACATTAACACCTCCTGAGATATAAGGTTTGCAAATATTTTCTTCCATTTCATAGATTGCCTTTTCATTTTGTTAATTTTTTTTTTGTTTTTGTTTGTGATTTTTGCTGTGTGGTTCATTTTAGTTCGATATAGACTTGCTTGTTGATTTGTGCTTTTGTTGCAAGATACAAAATCAGCATACAAATATTAGTTGCATTTTTATATACTGACAACAAACCAACTAAACAGAAATTAAGAAAATGATTCCGGCCAGGCGCAGTGGCTCAAGCCTGTAATCCCAGCACTTTGGGAGGCCGAGGTGGGTGGATCACAAGGTCATCCTGGTCAACATGGTGAATCCCCGTCTCTACTAAAAATACAAAAAATTAGCTGGGCATGGTGGCATGTGCCTGTAATCCCAGCTACTCAGGAGGCTGAGGCAGGAGAATTGCCTGAACCCAGGAGGTGGAGGTTGTGGTGAGCCGAGATCGTGCCATTGCACTCCAGCCTCGGTAACAAGAGTGAAACTCCATCTCAAAAAGAAAAAAAGAAAGAAAAGAAAATGATTCCATTTATATTCCATTTATTAGATAGCATTAAAAGATCAAAAGACATAGGAATACATTTATCCAAGGAGGTGAAGATGTTTTTCAACACTGAAAACTATAAGACATTGATGAAAGAAATTGAAAAAGTCACAAATAAATGAAAAGACAGCTCATATACATGGATTGTAAGAATTAGTATTATTTAAATGCACATATAAACCACATCCGTCTACAAAGTAGTCATCAAAATTCCAATGGCATTTTTTCACAGAAATGCCATTTCACAGAAATGCCACAGAAAAGACAATCCTAAAATTTTAATGAAACCACAAAAGACTGCAAATAGCCAAAACACTCCTGGGAAAGAACAAAGCTGGAGGTATCACAGTCCTTGCTTTCAAACTATATTACAAGACTATGATAGTAAAACAGTATGGTCTGACACAGAAATAGAACACAAGAGAGAACCTAGAAATAAGTTTACACATTTGTTATCAACTAATCTTTGCATGGCACGAATAAAACACAATGGGAAAAGGATGGTTTCATCAATAAATGATATTTGGGAAAACTGGATATTTATATGTAAAAGAAAATTAGGCTCTTGTATAATCCCATATACAAAAATTAACTTGAATGGATTTGAAACTTAGATGAAAAATCTGAGACCATAAAATTCCTAGAAGAAAACATAGGGGGACCTCCTTGACATTGCTCTTGGTAATGATGTTTTTATCTTGTTTTTTCTTTTTCTAAAGAAAAATTATTGAAACCACCATTTCAGTGTGATCTGAAACTGTTAAGCAATAAAACATGTAAAAGAGGAGAAGGCTTGAGTATAGGTGAATGTAGTTTCTCTAGTTCAGTCATAGTAAACTTTCATAATTAAAGAAAATTAGTTTTATTATTTCTGTATTTATGAACAAATTGAAAATGCTGTATTTTATTTTCCAATCTATTACTGCACATGGACTTTTCAGATTGCTTCTATCTAAAGAAAATCAAATGGAAGATTTACATGTCCCTTCAATAAGATCACTCACTATAGTTTCCCTTATATAGTTAGCATGATGTCTTTATAAACAGATGACTTAAAGTGACAGAAAATGGAGAACAAAATAACTAAGGATCCCACCTTAGAGACAAACCTCTGATGACTGTTTTTGCAGGACTGACAGACATTCCCTATTTCTTCCATCAGATAGGCTGCCTGGGTTCATGACAAGGCTGGAGGGACAGGCTACTCCCTTGTCACCTGTGTGTAGCTCCTGCTTCTGCAACTGAACTGTTGACTCACAAAGAGTCTGCAGTACTTCTTTTCATACGTTAAATGTCAGCCATCTTTGCTATTTTAATTCTATAATTTAATAAATTATAACATAACCCTATAAAATGTGATATGAGAGAAAACAAACTTTTCCATGAACACCTACTTTAATGATTCATAAAGACTCCAAACAAAGTATCATTAAAGTTTTATATTAAATTATTGTGGTATAGAACTGTAAAATTTTGACCAAAAAAGCAAAAAAAAAAAATGCAGGAAAATTAATAAAGTTGATTACTTGTCCCCCTCTAAAGAAATTCTTAATATTATACATACACTCACATACACATACACATGTAATTTATGTTTTAAATATTATGCAGTGATCCAATTAGGAGATCTTATTTTTTAAAAAAGGGGAAAAAAGTATTATATAAAAAGATTGATAAATCAATAAAAATTATGTCTAAAACAAAAAATATAAAATTTTAAATAATTTTCATATCAACTATTTTTATTTACTATTATTGATCATATTTATTATTTACATGATAGTAATTATTCGCCATATTCACTCTAAATTTACTATCTTATATTTCCTTATAATTTTAAATGAAAATATTCCACTTTTAAATACTTAGGTTTCCCAGAAGATGCTTTGTGTAAAAAATATTAGCATGCTACAAACTATGAGATATTCACAGTAAAAAAAAAATACTCAAAAGAAAATCTAATTGCTATTTTACTTATTTTATAACAAATCTCAAACTCACAAAATAAGTTGTAAATACTGAGGAATAATTTTTTCTCCTGATTCATTTGAAAGTAAGTGGGCAAGTTTCCATCCATCCTCTCCAAACACTTTCGTGTCTGTTTTCTATAAGCAAGAACATTTTTCTACATATTCACAGTACATCAAAGTCAGAAAATTAACATTATTTCACTAGCTCTTTCCAATCTTCAGATTCCATTTGAGTTTCACCAATTGTCCCAAGAGTATTCTTTATAGCAAAATGATGCTTTTCAGAGTCACACATTGCATCAAGTTTCATTGATCCTTAGTTTCCCTCAGTCTGAAAGATTTCTGTCTTTCCTTGACACTCAAGACTTTGACATTTTAATGATAAGGCTATTTGTTTTGCAGACTTTGTCTTCACTTGAGTTTCTCTCATGGTTAGTTTCAAGTCATGCATCTTTGGCAGGAATATCACAGAATTGGTGCCTTTTCATAGTCATCACATCATGTCAATGGCTGCACAGTTACAAGCTGTCCCATTATTGTGATTATTTGATGCAGATGCTGTGATGGTTAATGTGATAGCAACTTAGCTGGAACACAGGGTGCCCGGACATTATTCCGGGTGTTTTTGTGAGGGTGTTTCCTGATGAGACTGACATGAATTGGTAGACTGCGTAAAGCAGAGGGCGCTCCCCATTGTGGAAGAGCCTCATCCGATCAGTTGAAGGCCCAATTAGAACAAAAAGACAGACTCTTCCCTCAGTAAGAGAGAATCCTTGCTTGCTGGCCTTGACTTAGACGTTGGCTTTTTTCCTGTCTTCAGACTCCAGCTAATACTGCATTGTAGGCTTTCCTGGGTCTCCAGTTTGCCAACTCACCTGGAAGATCCTAAGACTTGCCAGCTTCCATGATTACCTGAGACAATTCCTTACCGTGAAACTTTATATAGAGAGGGAGTTTTTGGGGTGTGTGTGTGTGTGTGTGTGTGTGTGTGTATTATATGTATTTTATATATATAGTGTATACTTACATATGCACATACACATGTATTTTATTTGTTCTATTTCTCTGAAGAACCCTGACTAATATAGATGTTGACTTCTCCACTATGAGAATGCCTTTTCCCTTGGAATTAGTAAGGATTTTTGTGGAGGTACTTTGAAATATAAATGCTTTCTCCTAATCAAATCTCCCATTTATTTCTTTATGTACTTCTATCGGTATGGGTTAATAGTGTCCTATTTTATTTTATTTTATTTTTATTTATTTTTTTTTAGATGAAGTCTAGCTCTGTTGCCCATGCTGGAGTTCAGTGGCAAAATTTCAGCTCACTGCAACCTCTACCTCCCGGATTCAAGCAATTCTCTTGTCTCAGCCTCCTGAGTAGCTGGGACTACAGAGGCATGCCACCACACCCAACTAATTTTCGTATTTTTTTTTTAGTAGAGCCAGGGTTTCACGGTGTTGCCCAGGTCACAAACTACTGAGCTCAGGCAATCTGCCTGCCTCGGTCTCCCAAAGTGCTGGGATTACAGGCATCAGCCACTGCACCCAGCCAATGTGTCCTATTTTATTTAAAGTGTTATAATCCATTGTTGCTTCTATTTTTTCATACTGAAACCATATTGTTCCAGATTTAGCCTGTGGGAGCCCCTTCAAGCAGGTGTCCATGTCCTTTCATTGCGGTGCTATCATTCAGTGTCTTCCTGCTTTCTGGCAGTAAATGTTGTTCCAAAATCATCTTGTACTTACCTACCTCGGAATATAATAAGCCTGTTCTTCAAGGTCCTCCCAGTGGATGCCAGAGGGACTAAATGCACATCCGTGTGTAGATGAATAACATACTTATTCACAGCAATATTTAATTTGCTACTCATTTTTACATATGACAGACCATGAATTCACACCCATACTTCCAATACCAACCCAATGTCATAGGGTCCATTCTGGTCTTCCTCTTTTACATAATTTGACCTTCTCCAAATGGAAGAATCCTGGTTCCCACTGACTTTGATATGCTTATTTGTGTACTTAACCCCAGTTGTAACCAATTTCTTGTCACTACTGCTGCCAACTCTCCATGTCTGGATACCCTCCAAACCTTACTCAGGCACTGGCCTCCCCACTGCACGTAGCTCCCCTCCTGCAGGGACAAGTGTCTTCACTGAGGCTTGATATCAAGCCATTCTCACGTTAGGAAGCCTCTTCACCTGCTCAAACTCTGATATGCTGCTCTTATTTCTTCGTTCTCCTAAAGCCCACTGGCTCTCTGATTTTCCATGCCTGGCTAATTCTCTATATAACTGTGCCTCTTCTGCTGTGTGTCACCATCTGAGTTTTCATTTCAACAATTAAATTTTATTTTCAGCTTGCTTGTTTTTTTTTTAAGCAATCTATCCATCTTTAAACATTTCATGTACTTAACAGTTGTAAACACTCACTTTAAAAATCAATAAAAGGTTAATATGAAGTCTAGAAATCTAACTTCCATGGCATATTGCTAATAACAACATAGTAGTAGACCCTAAATGCAAAATTTATTATATGAATATAAAATTAAGGTATAGATCATAATTTTATTCCCACAAAGGTATGTGCACATATACACAGAGAGATTTTATTTGGGTATCCTCTAGTTGCTTGAATTCCTCAGTTTTTAATTCTTTCTTTAATTCTTTCTAAATAGCCATCTTAATACTAATGAAGCAGGAGATAGCTTTAGTGATGGTTTGAATGGAGTGCCATAAAAAATTTTGGTATGTTTTTCTTTCACATCAGAATTGGTAAATATTAGTCAACTCCCCTGCTTAATCATCCCATTAAGAATATATTTTATTTCTTAGTGTCTGTCCCTAATATAGCCTGTTCTATGACCACACTAGAAGCTCAAGATCTAGTCTTGCTTACTATTTCTTCATTTAGATTTATTTCCCAGTAAACATAATTAAATTCAAACTCTCAGATATTTCCTTTCATTAATCATTTATTCTCACTATTACTAGATATAGATTCAGCAATTTTATTATTAATAACAATTGCTGTAAAAGCATCATTCAGTTCGCTAAGTTGCTGTGTTTTCTAGAAGATTTGCTTCAAAGCATTGCTCTTGTTTATATCATCAATATTCACTGTTAAGTCTTGTCCTAGGGTGGACTACAGGAGATTTTAGAGCAAGTAAACTTTTGTTGGTTATAATTCAGTGCAGTTTCATGTACAAGAAAATGTATAATCTATTTACCATCCAACTCAAGAAAGAAAAAGAGACTGAGAATGCAGGTAATTTTATAGGTAAGGAGTGTTTTTAAGAACCTATAAATTATTCTGTCAGTCAATTGATAGATGATATGCAAAACACTGCATTGATTAAAAACACTGCAAAAGTGTGTTTGGATGTTCTTTGAGTTTACAGCTCAAATTGGCCACTTTATTAGTATGCATTCATGACTGTGCATACATACTTAAAGTTAATAACCACTCAATGTAATGGACATAGAAACCTCCTGCAAATAATGACTGTATTATGATGAACAAATACAGTGTAATTTAAGGATTCTTGCTTAGTAAATGTTTTAGGGTTTCATTGCCATTTCTATTAATCAAACAGAACAAAACACATTCTAAAGCTTAAACTGTTAATGCAACATGATTTTCCATGAATCTACAACCATACCATATTCATTTTATAGATATCATCATTCTCTTTTCAATAATTGAAAGCATTATTCACAATACTGAGTCAAGTGGTCATAGGAATATGTCAGGTGTGAGCTTTAAGTCGTGACGCATCATTTTAATATATATTTGATATTTTTGTTTTGAAGTTTTTGGGGTACAGATGGTTTTGGGTAACATGAATGAATTATACAGTGCCAGATTCTGAAATTTTAGTGCACCCATCCTGGAAATAGTATATATTATTTCATCTTTGCTACTTCCTAGCCAAGTGATTTTGGAAAAGCTGATAAACTTTTTTATGCCTCTTTTTTTTAATCCATAAAATGAGGACAACCATCGTATCTAGTCTGGGCAACACAGCAACATGCCATCTCTACAAAACCCAAAAGTGGAAAACAAGCTGAGTGTCATGGCATGTGCCTATAGTTCCTGCTACTCAAGGGCCTGAGGCCAGAGAATAGCTTGAGCCCTGGAATTTGAGGCTGCAGTGAGCTGTGATTGTGCCACTGCACTCCAGCTTGAGTGATAGATGGAGATCCTGTCTCTAATAGAAAGAAAATACATAGTATTTATTTTATAAAGTTGTGGCAATGAACACATACAGGTAAACTAGTCCCAGAGTAAAATCTCAATAAACAAGGTGATTCGCTTACTACACATTTACATAAAACAAAATAAAACCAAACAACTCTATTTCCTATTTTCCTTCCCATGCTCCGGGCATTTCACTTCCAATTTTGCAGTGAACAATTAAGTTAATTACTTACTGTGATTTCACATTACCTACCTTTGACTCAGCTGTGTATCCCCATGGCCTCTGTGGTGTTCGAGTTCCCTCAGTAAGTCACCTTTCTCATTGTCTTAGGAGTTTTCACTGTGGGAGACTCTGCAGTTGCTGAGCCCACAGCGTTGAGTAGGTCTCAGCCAATGTTTGGCTTGGCCAGCAGCAAAGTGTTGGCATCACGTTTATTACCCCAACCTCACTTTATCTATTTGTAAAAGAAAAATACTGAAGATATATATTAAAATTCTGTGTCAAAGGGCATTATTTCTACATTATGATTCATTTCATTTAAACACACATATTTGCTACCAAAAAGAAAATATATTTCAGTCCTTTTGATTCCTTTATTTGGGGGTGAGGTGGCTTTTATTTTAGTGTCATCTGTTTTCTCAATTTTGTAAAACTAAATGGCTTCATGTTTATTTGTATTGTTAAATAAACAGCATAATGCGGGTGCAGTGCCCAGTTTCAGGCAGAATAGCATCTGTACTTACAGACCATCAAATTTGTGTTAAGCTGTTGAGATTTGACTGAATAGTTAGGATCAGATGTTGTTTCAAAGTACAAGATGAAGCAAGTCAATCTTTTAACAACGTTTTCTTCTGTCAGGGAGGCAGCCTACTCAGTCTTTAAAAGCAAGGACAAACACAATTTTCTCTCCATTGGAATCCTGGGTCATTCTTCCTGAGCTCATTATATCAAAGCCATGGAATCTCTGGTCTTAGATACAAGCTCTAATTGTTTCTCCCTTTAGAAAATCATTTTTCTGGGCCAGGTGGTAGCTCACGCCTATAATGCCAGCACTTTGGGAGGCCGAGGCGGGTGGATCACTTGAGGTCAGAATTTCCAGACCAGCCTGGCCAACATGGTGAAACTTTGTACTAAAAATAAAAAATCAGCCGGGCATGGTGGCATACATGTGTAATCTCAGCTACTCAAGAGGCTGAGTCAGGAGAATTGCTTGAACTCAGGAGGCGGATGTTGAAATGCCACTCTAAGACTCCATCTCAAAAAAAAAAAAAGAAGAAAAAGGTGGGGGGAAATGGGTTTTCTCTTTTCCTCCTAATTCTTAGGCTACTGAACTTTTGTTGTTGTTGCCCTCTGTCCTTGCAACTCCTCATTTCATTGTGAAAACAATTAAGAAAGGTCTTGCTAAATATGATCTTGAACTGCTACATAAAATAAAAGAAGCCCAGTTCTATTTGAATTTCAGATAACAAATGATTTTTGGTGTAGCCATGGCCCATGCAATTCACATTTGATTTGGTATGCTGTTTGTTCGTTGCGTGTTTGAGAGGTAGTCTCACTCTGTTGCCCAGGCTGGAATGCAGTGGTGCAATCTCGGCTCACTGCAACCTCCACTTCCCGGATTCAAGCAGTTCTCCTGCCTCAGTCTCCTGGGTAGCTGGGACTACAGGCACACACCCCCAGACCCAGCTAATTTTTGTATTTTTAGAAGGGACATGATTTCACCATCTTGGCCAGGATAGTCTTGATATCTTGACCTTGTTATCTGCCTACCTTCACCTCCCAAAGTGCTGGGATTGCAGGTGTGAACCACCACTCAGGTGTACTGTGTTTTTAGTTGCTAAATCTGGCAAGCCTAATCTCAGCTCTAATTATTTGTTGAAACTCGTTTATAGTGCAGAACAGATGTACAAAATCTGAGTTCCAATGTGTTCACTTTTACTTCTTTGTACCATCCAAAACTCCCAACTATCCTCTTGGATTTGAATTTACTTCTTTTCCTGATTTTTTTAAATCACTTCATAAATGTTTTTCTTCATCGACTCTCCCTCATCCTTACAAGGCAATCGCCTTTATCAGTATTTCTTCAGTGTCCCGATTCTTTCATTCTACCTCAACATCTTTATTTCTACCATTCATTCTTCCTTGTGAAAAAAGAATTCCAAAATGTTTATTCCCTCAGTATTTTCTCTAAATCACACAAGTCTGTTAAGAAATACTCAGATTTCTAATACAGATCATCATTCTGTTGAAAAAAAATCCTTTGCCCATTTTAGACCACATTAAGGACAAGATCATTGCTTTAGTCCCTGCACTCACAACTCTGTAATAAATAGTATGCCCACTTCTTCTTTATATGTGTCCAGTTCTATAACTTCTGTTTTGGAATTTTTGTTTAATTATAATCCATGTGTATAGTCCTTGAAATCTGTGCTACCAGGAGAGAAAAATGAATCTTCATTTGGCTGGTAGATTCTCTAGACTTTCCCTTTTCAGATTATTTTGCATCTTATGGGTAACATTTTAAAGACTGGTACCCCGATCGTTTTGCTGCCTCAAAGTTTTGTACCTCAGACTTTCCGTTATCACTCTTTTCATCAAATATAAACCTTAAATTACTCAATTTATTCTTTCTTCCTTGACTCATAATATACCCCATCCTAATTGGGAACTATTTCAGAATAACGCTGCTAACTGGAAGTCTCTGCACATTTCTCTACCCATCCCAAAAGTTAGATCAACTCTACTTTCCTCCCAAATAAAAAGTAACAACTCTCCTTTCCTTTTCTTTTTTGGCGAGATGGATTTTTACTCTTGTTGCCCAAACTAGAGTGCAATGGCTCACCACAACCTCCTCCTCATGGGTTCAAGCGGTTTTCTTGCCTCAGCCTCCCAAGTAGCTGGGATTAAGGGCATGTGTCACCACACTGGTCTAATTTTGTATTTTTAGTAGAGATGGGGTTCCTCCATGTTGGTCAGGCTGACCTAGAACTCCTGACCTCAGGTGATCCACCTGCCTCGGCCTCCCAAAGTGCTGGGATTACAGGCATGAGCCACTGCACCAGGATTCTCCTTAACATTAACCTTTTAAAATCGCTTATGATATACTGTCTTTGATCAACCCTTTGATTTTTTTTTCAGGCTACCAGTTCTATGTACTTTAACATATTTTGATGAATTTGTAGTGATTCTAAGTATCAAATGTTGTATTCCACACTATGCTTTGCTTTTCTAAATGTTGTAAATTACAATTCTTTTGGTTATCTTCTCTAATTTTCTATTTTTATGTTATGTGTCAGATTGTCTGGACTTACAAGACCTGTCTTCTTCCAGAACCCACCCTTCCTCCTCCCCCATCACTCCCAATTCATACAACTTTCTAATTTGGTGCTTTTTAATATTCATGTGCACAGGTTTTAGGTCACCCAGCTTTTTATAATCATTGGAAAAGTAAATAGTGGGTGAGTACACAAGGAGCTCACCTACAAATCAACTTGATTCAATCTACTTAATCTATTGCTTATGTTCTGATTTTTCATCAGCGTCCCTGGTCATTGCTTAACAATGCAAAATTTGTAGATAAAAATATTAATGTTCGCTGAAGCTCACTGACTAGCCTACAAATCAGTGCCACAAATTTTGATACATTTTATTCACATCTCCATTCTCTGGTTAACAAATCACTTTGCAAAATACTAAATGATCTTCAGTGCAGAAATAGCTGTCATAAACAAAATTTCTTCTTTTTTTAAATAAACCGAGGTGTTACTATCTAGTTGGCACCAAGGGAAGACTAAAATTATAGTTTATAATGACGGGGTTTTTCCCTCACAGAAATGAAAACAAGTAGGTCTTATTGATGAGACATAGACAACTTTGCTTCCGTGAACATCTCTCCTTTACACTTAATCAGTCTGACTTTTTTCACTCGTTTCTGCCTGAGGTAGAGGTGGGGGCTCCATTCTTGCCTTAATAAGTCTAAATTCTTATGCTGTCATTCACTCCTAAGACACTTCACCCTTTGGTGACTTTGTTGCATTTTCCCACTCTTGCTCTATGTACATTTCATCCAGGGTCTGGCGAGACATTTCAAATATACAAAATTATCTGATACACACCCGAACCCAACCTACTCCCCACAGAATCTGGAAGGGTTAGAGAAAAGGCCCTTTTGAATATATCAGCTTTATCAGCTCCCACTGGGAGATCAGAGGCCAGCAGTCATTATTCGCCAGTAAAAAGAAATTGATGTCTCTTTGCAAGGAGTAGACTTCAGTAAGCACCCTATGTAATTTAAAAAAAAAAAAAACTTATTAAATGTTAGCTTTTGTCTCCAAAATAGACATATCATTCTCAGATGTCCTAGTAATTTTCTCTTAATGGCTGATTAAATCTTGACTGTATAAAGCTGTCCAGCCATCCACCATTCACTGGACCAATATTTCCTTAACATAAATGCCAGGCACCATTGTAGGTCCTGATGTTACACCAAAGACAAGAAAGTTGAAGTGATGATCCACCAGGAACCTACATTTCAGTGGGAGGGATGCACACATAACAAATAGGTATATGATAAGATAAGCAGGGTAAGTAGATGGAGAGCAGCTTTTTTGTTTTTTTGTTGTTGTTTTTATGTTTTTGTTTTTTGTTTTGAGTTGGAGTCTCACCCTTTCACCCAGGTTGGGGTTCAGTGGTGTGATCTCGGCTCACTGTAACCTCTGCCTCCTGGGTTCAAGCGATTCTCCTGCCTCAACCTCCTGAGTAGCTGGGATTACAGGCACGGGCCACCATGCCCAGCTAATTTTTGTAATTTTAGCAGAGGTGAGGTTTCACCATGTTGGCCAGACTGGTCTCAAATGCCTGACCTCGTCATCCGCCCACCTTGGCTTCCCGAAGTGCTGGGATTTCAGGAGTGAGCCACTGTGCCAGGCAGGAGAGCAGTTTTTTAAGACTTCTGTGAGCTAAGACCTGATTGAAGAGAGGTCCTAATTTTGTGGTGTCAGCATGATCGGGCCAAGCAATCACTTCCTATTGCCCATATTTTTAAAGCCATTTGTTTAACTCAAAGAGGTTATTCTCAGACTCTTTTCTCATATAGAAGATATTCCTTTCTTAGATTCTTAGTGCTACTCATTTTAGTGAACTATATGAGTCCAAAACATTAAAAAAATTTACTCTAGAAAGTAAAACTGAGTAAAATGACCTCAGTATAGAAAAACTTTTATTATGTGGCCACAAAAAGGCATTGAAAACGAAATTACTAGAAGGCCTTAGGGGAATAAAAGGGAAATGTTTAGAAAACATTGAGCCTCTGGAGGTTTAATTGTACAACTTCCTCAAATACTTAGAAGACTTTGAAAATAATTTTGTCTAAAATGAGAAATTATATTGTTCTTATTTCCCCTTGCTGGCCCTCAAAAGAGTATTAATTCTCATTTTGGGAAGGAATTATTTTAATAATGCCATTGAATGAGAGGAAAGTATCCATTTTATAAAAAAAGAAATCCTCAGTGTAAGGTGGAATTTTCTAGAGAATTCATGGTGCACAAAATGACCTTCCTCGGTGTATTACTGGGATGGAGGGAGTTACCCCTCTGTGGGATGGCAAATAAGCAGCCCTGTGGTGCCCTCCATCCACCTCAGCCCCCCACAGAGCGTCAACTGCCCTCCAGGGTTGGCCCAGACAGCCACTGCCAGTCCACAAGAGGGAGCACATGAGAGGAAACCCATTTGCTTTCACTGATCTAAATCCCAAATACAGTTTCAACTTAGAATAAAATCCAGTTATTTCAGCTTTTTTCTTCACATTTTGGTCTTTGTTCGAATTAGTCATGGTTCTTCAGTAAAACAGAACCAGTAGGATGTATGTGTCTCTGTGTGTGTGTCTGTGTATACGCATATATACACACACATTTTTTATATATACACAAATATATGCATGCATATATATACACATATATTTACAATTCTGTAAAATAAATCTCTTAAATAGCCTCACACACATATATTTATGTACACAAATATATGCATGCATATATATTTATATTTACACATATATTTATTTGCAATTCTATAAAATCTCAAGACACACACACACACACATAAGTCATATATAGAAAATATTTATTTTGAAGAAGTGACCATGTAATTATGGCAAATTGCATGTCCAAAATTTGTGGGTGGGTCAGCACGTTGGAGGCCCAGGGAGGAAAAACTGCTGCAAATCAAATCTGAAGACTTGTCTGCTCACTAAATATCCTCTTGCTTGGATATTCAGTTCTTTTGTTCTGCTCAGACCTTCAGCTGACTGGATGAACTCTCCTCCCCCTACCCTCACCTCAAAAAGAAGGATGTTTTCATTCCTCCAGGTTTCTAAAACAAAGTAGCATGCAGCAGAAATGTATTTCTCACAGTTCCAGAGGCTGGGCAGTCCAAGGTGCTGGCAAAGTCAGTGTCTGATGAGGTCCCACTCCTGGTTAATAGACAGCTGTCTTTTTGCTGTGTCCCCACATGATGGAAGAGGCGAGGCAATTCTCTGGGCCTCCGAGGGCATTAATCATCTGCTCCTGAGGGTTCTGTTCTCATTATCTAATCACCTCCCAAGAGTCCTGCCTCCTAATATCACATTAGTGACTAGGCTTCCACGTATAAATTTTAGAGGTATACAAACATTCAGATCATAGCAGAGGGCAACTTGCTTGACTAAAAATCAGCAACTTAAATGTAAATCTCATCCAGAAACACCCTGACAGAAATATCCAGAGTGAAGTTGGACCACTATGGCCTAGCCAAGCCAATTTTATATGATTTTTACCACATAAAATCAAACGTCATACTGTTTCTATAAAAATATAGTGATGCTAAAAATCGTTGCTGAAAACTTGTATGAAAAATAAAACAGAACAATGAAAGAAAGGCAAATTATTTTGGAAAGATACAGTAAAGAACATAATCTCAACCCAACAAAAAAGTTTCTGAGACTACTAAACAGAGCTGGAAGCAGCTTTTAATTCACTTCATTCCACTGTATTTAACAAATCTCTACTTCAGTCCCTACGGGGTTTCTAATATTACAAAAAGTAATATCTTAAGTTATAAAGATTTAGAAAGTGTTTCTATTTTTGAAATTAATAATCCAGGTAGGGCATATTTTCTAGATATTATAATAATATTTTTACATTAAAAATAATTTCTTGTTATTTGGATTTTATTTCCCCTCTCCTCAGGGTTCTTGGTAATTTAAATGAGTAAAATTGCTTTCAATTGGATGCTAGAAGCATGGTACTGTTTGCAGGTCTACTGCTAAACAATAGAAATAAAGTCACCTTCTTGGCAGGTGACCAGTGTAAAGTATAATGCCCATCCAAGCAGTCAATGAGAATTACAGATCTGTGACACCATAGAACAACAGCTTAATTAATCTTTGTTCAATTTCCATTTTTATTCTGGCTCCCAAATTCCTATACTTTCTTAACTGTAAGTTCTCTTCTCATATTAAAACATCTTCTATGGATATTCTTTAATTCAATCAGTAATTTTTACATTCATTTATGTTTACAGTCATTCAAAGATATTTACTAAGAACTTACCATAGATTATATATTTATGAACATTACTGAAACACCGAAGATAAAGACTGATTACCGAAGTGGACAGATATGATTTGTTTTAAAGTTTTTTGTTTACCATCATTTGCAAGAGTATATGGAATACTGAAATGTCTTTTAATAATATCAAAGGAATAGTTAAAATTCCACACAATGACTCAGTGTTACATATGTAAAGTAACATAGCCATCTGGTCTGTTTTGTTCTTTTTTCCTTAGGAGAAGTGTGTTGAGCACCCTTTAAAACATATTGAGGGCACATTTGATGCTTATGTTTAGGTTCAGCTTTATGTGTATGGACATTTTAAAAGAAAAAGGAAATAGAAAAAAGGCATGGGGGGGATGATAAAGAGGAGGCTGGAGAGAAAAAAGAGAAAATGTAGCTTGTCTCCTTTCAATTACTTATCATTTCTTTACCATTCTTGTGTGGAAGTGGGAGAGCGTGAGTCCATAGTGGGGTAGAAAGAGAGAAGTACCATATAAAAGCAGTAATTGCATGTGGGATAACCACACACATTGGAACCAAAACTGCTTCTGAAAAGGTCATAGGATTTGGATAGTTAGTGAAAAGACTAAGTCTTCTGAGACACATTTAAAATAGTTGTTTACTTATAAAATTTGGCAAGGATCCCCATCTATTGGTACTTTTATGTCAACGGGGATTTAATGGTTTTAGCAATGGAAGTAAGTTTTATGCAGTTAAAAGAGACTGAGACAATCTCTGGAAAAAAATTACTGTGGGATTGCCTTTTTTTGTGTGTGGAAGCGGGAGATCTCCTAGTTGGTGTTCAGCTACACTTGACAGTCTTTTGTTGGGTGCAAGGGGGCCAGTGGGCAGGTTAGAGACATTTAAAGGTGGGAGGATTGTTCTGGGTTAGAGTCAGTGGTGTCTTCTCTGGCCAGCCATTTTCTTTAAGGAAAGGGTTTGATGACATACTTTTCTTGTGACCACACTGTTCTAACAGTGCCTTATAGGGCTGGTGGCTGTCATGGCAGTTTGCATTAGTAAAAAGGTAGAGACCACTCCAGGTTGGAAAACAATACGAAGTGACGAGTGATGGATGATGAGCAGAGACATCATCTTGCTATTTAAACAATGACTAGGCCGCCCCAGTGAAAGATAATAAGAAATAAAACTTGTGCTTACAGAAGATAAATCTTGAATGCCTAAGGTTAAAATTTAGATTTGATGGGCTAGAACTTTGCGGATTATTTACAGGGTTTTGAAAATGGGCATGAAGAGAGAGCAAGGTTGTAAAGAAAGTTGGAGAGAGGAGACCAAGCGTCTTAGAATTGAGTCATGATGAAGCACAGGAATGTTACTTTGAAATAATGCTGGCCTTCATGGCCCACTGATCTATGGGAGAAGAAATAACTTGATATTTAAGCATTGGTAGCAAACATACACATACAACATTTCTGAATACCAAAGACTGAGGGAAATTTCTCTACAACCTAATAGTTGAAAATACAAAGCAAGTTTCTTGAAAAGAAAACAAAACAAAACTTGTATATGGTTAAGAAAAATACTTAAGTATTACTGTAGGAGCCCTTTCTTTTGGAAAATTTCCAGGGACTCTTCGAGTTAACTGTTTAAAAACATAAAAAAGGCTAGGAAAGAAGTAGCTTATTTAATGCTGATAATTACAGGATTTTATGTTTATGTGGGTCAGAGTGTTATTTTCTTAAGTTCATGCATATGCAGAGATTTAAACTAAATTTGAGTTCTGCTTACCATGTTAAGAGGCACAAGTTATCAAAGTTACTACCAATAGATTCTATTCCCCAAGGAGACATTCTCTCAGTTAAGAAAAAAACCCACGAATATTTTGTAAAATAATGATTATCCCTCTTCTCAATATAATCCAAATGCTAACACCTTTGAACAGACCAACAACGGTCTCTTGATTAAAAAGAAACCACAATTAGGGCAGTACTTTGAATAACGTAAGCTGTTTCCTATAATAAAGACATTGGAAGTAAACAAAAAAAAGTTTTCATTGTCAGTCTTCAATCTCCCTCTCATACCACAGAAGATTCAGAGCTGGAGTTTGGAAATGCAGTGGACTTAGGTAAACTGAGGCTTTTTGTCTTCATACTAGCCAGCGATCATAACTGAGGCCAGCAGTAATATAACTTTGGGCAATAATTTTAGTCAATTGCTTCCTGCCAAAGTCCCATGGTTTTCTGCTGGAGGCTCTGTTTCTGAAAAACTCTCCCTCTGGCCTTCTTTCTTATTCTCTGCACACACAACCCTCACTCAGCTTTTATGCTGCCTAAATCAGCCTGTGGCTTAGGTATTTTCTCATTATCCAGATTAAAAGACAGCTCTATCTCACAGAGAGGTAACTGACTATTTGACTGAAACTGATTTTTCCCCCACAGGAGGCACATCAGAATCACCTGGAAACTTTAAAAACGTGAATGCCAGACAATAGCCTTTGAATTCTGATTGTGTGGATCTGAATGGGGTAGTGTCCTGGTCTTATTTTTCACAGGCCCCCCATGTGATATTAACCTCAGCCAGCAGATGCTGGGAACCCCCACAAAAACAACTCCAGACATATTCATAGATGTTAGGGAACATGGAAGAAGAGGGGGTGTTGGATTTGTAAATGTTAAACTCATTACCCAAATAACTAAGTAGAACTTCTGGAAGGATAGTTTTGATCAAGAGAACCTGCCCCCTTTTAGATGTTTTTCACCTGCAAGGAGAAAAAAAGAATGAATCAGCTTTTTATCATCAGTGCAGATGGAGATTCAGAAGTGGCTCTTCAGAGTGAGGATCTAATTTTCACAGGGAAATTCCCTCTGAAATCCTTCTAGAAACTCCTTCTGTATCATCTCCCACTTACCCGCTCATTAACCCCTTATCGGCTAAGCACTTCCAACCCCCACCCCCACCTCCCATCTGACAGTCTCATCAACCTCTTGTGTCTGAATTCTCAGTCTCAGTGTAGCGTCTCTCTCAGGGGGAGGGAGAGCTTTGGAGTGTGGAGGGAAAGGGTGTGTGTGGCCTGAAGGTGATGATTAAATAGAAGTTTCCACTAAGGAAACACATCTGAGTGGTGGTTCTCACAGTGGCTCCTTGTATCATCTGCGTCACCTGGAAACTTGTTAGTAATGCAGATTCTTGGACATCACCCTAGACTTACAAAATCAGCCATGAGGGGCTGTGGCTGAGCCGTCTGTCTGAACAAGCGCTCCAGGTGATTCTGGTGAATTCTGGTGTGGGCTAAAGTTTGAGAACAAATGGCTGTCTCATATTTTCTCTTGAGCTTATCTTACCAACCTTGGGTTGCTTTGTTCTCATTTGTTTTATAGAGATCTTGTGTGTAGAGTATAAGTAGCTCCACCTTAGAAAAAGACGCCATCTTACATTTTAGAAGCCAGCATGCCAACAGGGACCAGGTGTTCAGCTAACCAATAGAAACTGCACCCAATCAGATAAGGACATAATCGTTCACACCCTTTCACTATTAGTCCTCCCCGGAGAACTCCGTGGCCATAAAAAGGAGCAGGACTTCACCAGCTGGAAACTGCTGTCTTAGCAGACACCATCTTGCTGTCGCTTGTGATATGCACCCAGCATCCCCTGCCGAAGACTCAGCCCACAGTAGAGTCTCTTCCTTGTAAGACCCGGAGGGACCACCTGGATCAGGACAATGTGTTATTTGTCCACATTGCTCTCCATGAACTGGTTTGTTAACCCTTTTCTCCTATCCCCTTTATTGTGACGTTAAATGTTACTTTGATGTGGAATGTTTAGTCAAAACACATAGGTAGGTAGGTAGGTAAACTGTTCTGTATGGTTTGCAGTATTGACTGACCTGTGGAGTGACTTGGGCTTGTGTGCCTGTAGCTCTGCCAAGCGAATGGGTAGCACTAACGAGAATTGCCTCCTCTGGAGCTTCAGGTAACTCATGCCTTTTTATGATTGAAACAGCATTGATAAAAGTCTGACATTATGGAAAGACACAAGTATGTGTGGACCCGGTCATATCTGACCTTGCACTGCCCATAATACCTTCCTGTTACTTTGCCTAGAGCCTGAATGGAAAACGGAGAGGCAGCAACCCACCAACTAGCAAAGAGATAAAGTGGATCTACTGCAAATAGAAAACTATTTGTGCCCATGGTAATGGCTTGTTGCAGACACTTATCTTCAGTTTAAAGTTATATTTGAGTCTCCTTTGAGTCTCTAGATCTGTAGCTGGAAAGATGTAGATGTTTTAAATCAAGAAATTTGGACCGGTTTGTTCCTAATATTCCTTCCAAATTTAATTCAATGGATACATGAGTTTTGGGATTAATGAAAAGCAGCAAGGAGTAAGGATCTTTGGGAATACAGGAAAAAGTGCTGTAATCAACTGGGAAATATGTACATATTTAAAGACAATCTGTCAGATAAGATGATTACAAGCCCACATTATGTTTTATTTTGAACACACTGTTGGATGAAAGGTTGCTGGGTAAGCTGAATTCAAGATTCCCCTCTAGGTCAAAACATTTGGGTGAGGGGTGGTGGGGTCAGGTCATACAATGAAGAAATGTCTGGTTAAAGATTAGGCTACTTGCAAGTTGGATTAAAGATGCAGGCAAGTTTCAAGACTGTCAGCTGAGTGGATCTTCTCAGGATTTTTAATGCTCAGAGTGTATCAGAAAGTTGCTCAAGTGTTTCATTAGGAGTTCTAATTATTTTCAGGAGGGGCTGTGAATTACATCTTGCAAAATAGTTCTGTCACAGCAGCTTTGGTGACAATGTTTTTTTCTCAGTTTCTAGTCTTATCTCTTTACATTTTATCTTTTGTTCACTTCTAGTAATTTTAAATTCCTGGATTTCAATTGCTTCATCTACAGAGCAGGGATAATAATTTCATACCCTGATGAAAGAATAAGGCTAGGAAAATAATTTTTGTTTTAGAGTGTTCCAAGTTCTGTAACTGACTAATGTATATTGTGCAGTAAGGGGGAATGGTGATATAAGATGTGTTTTTCAATCCTTGGATTCAATACTAATTATAATACTAAACTCATAGTAGATTGCTTTATTCTCTGTCATGCATCTATCAAACATTTGAAGTTTCTGCTGTTATGTTGGCTTTATGCATTTTACAAAAATCAACCCAATTACACAATTATGATGCAGGTACAAGAATTATCCCTATTTTATAGATGATAAACCAGAGATACTGTAAGTTTAAATAGCTAGCTCACACTCAACAGTATGGTATGTGATTTGTGGCAGAGGCTGGATCTGAACTCGGGAAGACTGCCTCTTTTGCTCAGTAAATGATTCACTAATTGATATCTTGTCATTCGACTTGATTCTCCAAAAATCAGGTTGGGCCTTGACAGGCATCAAATTAAGACTGGTAAACCTAAAGAAGTTGAACTTCAGAGAGTCTCAGTGGGAGGGAATAACACGCCTAGTCCAGGTTGTAAAAACTTAGATGATTTCCTTGTATAGTATTGTCCACTGCCTATTCTGATGCTTGTACATTTATATTATAGTCCTCAGTCTCTGGATTGAACCGTCTACACTAGATTGGAGCACAGGCACTGTGATTAATCATTGTTATTCTGGAATCTAATATATGAAATCATCTAGAGGCACCATTTTTAACAAACATGGGTTCTCTTGCCATGTAGAAGCATCAGTCAGATCCAGTTGGAGCCAATGCTGATGATTACCTTAACAAGTTCTCCGTGTTTTTCTTAAGAAAAAGAATGTACGTAGCACATCATATTGCTTTTTTGTTGTTTTTGTTGTTTGTTTTTATTAATGCTGCCATTTTCCAAAAGAAATCACTTTCTCAGATGGTTTGAGGATGAAAGGAACCATACTGGGGATAGGAAACCAAAGATCTCTGAGGCAGAAAAAGAAGAATGATCAGGTGTACATAATGATGACTAGGAAATATAAAACTACTGCGAACAAAACTTTCTTCAAGTTTGGAAGGCTCCAAAGTGAATCCCCTTATCTTAGATACAGAGATCCGGTGAAAATAGCCTTTCTTCAGGGCAGTCTGATGCCACGTGATGCTAATGATTTCACATCCTAAACAATCCTCAGGCTTCAAGCTGGACTAGTGGTCTCTGGGTACTACTTTGTAGTTGAGAATGCTATTTTCTGAGTGTACCTTCTGTGCCAAGCACTGTGCTGACATAGTGTCTTATTGGCAACTTTTAATCTTCTATGGCATAAGTCTTATTCCTATTTTAATAACAAGGGCCCTGCCTGTTTTGTAAGTAACTTGCCCCAGCCCCATAGTAAGTGAGAAAAATGGGATTTGTTCCCCTGACTCTTTGAATCCAACCCAGTGGTTGGGTGTCTTTGTGTATCTCTGAATTCCTGACCTCTGAGATTTGGTGATTTTTTTTTTTACTGCACTCATGTGATTTCAGTGGTGTGTTTCCTCCACCCCCAACTCCACAGGGCCTTTCTGTGAAAGTGAGAGACAGCAGGCAGGGTGCCAGACACAACCTGTTCTTACTGTGAGTCAGTGAAAACTATTTGAAAGACCCTCTGATCACCATAAGGTCATTCTTGTTGGTCTTTTCCTCGAATATAAAGTTCTATAAGATTTCTCTATAATGCAACTTACAATAATACAGTTTTTACAAATACATCAGATTGACAAAAACTGTTTACAGGAGTTAGCACCTCCAAAGTATTACAGGAAAAGAAAGGGAAAATGTATCAGCAAGTACTAGTATAAAAATGAAATTCTACTCTAAAACTAATAATTTTGAACCAGATAGTGATTCCGAACTAAAAGAGTTTTTGATTCCCTTGTGTTAACTTTAAATAAACTTTTCCTTTTTTATTTCTATTCATTCTTTCTGTAAAAGAAGATAATGAAGAAATGTTTTAAACTTTTAGGTTAATGTGCACCATGTTTAATATTAGAACCATATTATTCTTCCTTGTTTTGATTATATACAGGAAATAACATTTGATTCACTCGAATAACTGTACAGTTTACAGGGCTTGCTTATGTTGCTGAATATATTTAAGCTCATTCAAAACATACAGCTTGACATCTTAGAATCTGAGGTATGACTTTAGGCAACAGTTAAGCCAATTTTTACAATTCTCATTGGGGGCATTGAATTGAAACGCTGTAATCTTCTCTAGAACTATCTTCTATTTCGTGTTTCAGCAAAGACTTAATTGTTCTTTGAAGAATTTCTAACTCTAAAAATGGTGGCAATTTATATTCCAAAGAAATATAATTATCTTGCTCAGAAAAGAGGAGAAACATAGAATTGCTTTATCTTTAAATTATAATTGCAATCATGTATTGGCAGCACATGTGAACAAGTTAGACATAAAATTATGGGGAGAAAACCTGCAGCAAAGAGAAAAGTGTGCATAGATAACGTCCTCTGTTAAGTCACATTAGTTCTATTTATGTATCTATTTGATGATTTAGGCATATTAAGTATCTAGAGCAGCAACAATGTGGACTTTACCTTCTCAGTTGTTTACCTTTTTCAACACCTATAAATGCTTGTACTGGTAAATACTTCATACAGTCTTGCTCTGTCCCCAAGGCTGAAGTGCAGTGGTGCAGTCTCAACTCACTGCAACCTTCACCTCCAGGGTTCAAGCAATCTTCCCACCTCTGCCTCCTAATTTGTTGGGACTACAGGTGCATGCCATCATGGCTGACTAATTTCTCTGTTTGGTAGAGACAGAGTTTCACCATGTTGGCCAGACTGGTCTGGAACTCCTGACCTTGAGTAATCTGCCCGGCATTGGCTTTCCAAAGTGCTGGGATTACAGGTGTCAGCCACCGTGCCTGGCCAAATATTATATATTCTAACCATTGGGTATTATGTATTTTAAAGTCAATTATGTTTAATTTTGTTCTGATTCTATAATTTTACACCTCTGGAGGTAGATAAAATTACCATGTCATATCAAAAAAAATAGAGATAAATGATAAATTCTATGATAAAACCACTCTCCCTTTTGTTCGCATATAAATAATAGGTAGACATCTCTGGACATATTTTATTTTTATTTATTTATTTGAGCCTTCATCACCCAGGCTGGAGTGCAGTGGTGCAATCTCTGACTCACAGCAACCTCTACTTTCTGAGTTCAAGGGATTCTTGTTCCTCAGCCACCCGAGTAGCCGAGATTACAGGAACACACCACCATGCCCAGCTAACCTTTTTTGTACTTTTAGTAAAGACAGAGTTTCACCATATTGGCCAGGCAGGTCTTGAACTCCTGACCTCAAGAAATCTACCCACCTTGGCCTCCCGAGGTGCTGGGATTACAGATGTAAACCAGCACAACCGGCCCATATTTTAATAAGGAAAATGATGGGTGGCATGGGACTTTGAAAACTAAGACCACATATTTAGTGTTTTAAGATACGATTCTGTTATTGATATAAACCACATTGAAGTGCAGAAGACTGGTTCATAGTTCAGCAAAGGCTTCACCTTCTTTTCTTTTTTCTTTTCTTTTTTTTATTTTTTTTATTTTGAGACATGCTCTGTCGCCCAGCTGGAGTGCAATTGCACAATCTTGGCTCACTGTAACCTCCTGGGTTCAAGCAATTCTACTGCCTCAGCCTCCGAGTAGCTGGGATTATAGGCGCATTCCACCATACCTGGCTAATTTTTGTATTTTCTTGAAACACTAAAGTGATAGGCCCTATGGTTAGTGGGGAAGAAAGACCTGTGCCCTAAGGGAGAAAATGAGATCTTCTGATTCTCAGAGTCTCGGAGTAAGAGGGAAAGATGGATGTTGTCTTTAAATTATAAAATTCAAAAAGCCTATCAAAGGGGTGTTGATAACTACACTTGAAATGGTGCTCTGCATTCATTTAGGGACATGTAACATTACAGTTCTCTGTCATATTAGCAAAGGTCACCAGGTATAAAAATGGCAAGGTAAGTGATCTGCTGGTGTTAAATTTAGGGGCAATATACAGGATAGCAAAAGGCCCATGAGTCCAGAAAGCAGGTTGGGAATCACAGAGTGATAGCCTGAACTAAGCAGTAGTAAAGAGAATATGGTAGAAAATACCTCCTCCCAAAATCATACACATACTGCATAAAATTACAGGAGCAGGGAACAGGATGACAAATGAGCTTTCCATCTAAAACCTGAAGACTAACACTTGAAGGTGCCGCTGAAGAGATGGTAAGTTTCTTCTGCCTGTCTGAGAGGAGTGGTGGGGAATGGGACAGTTAATGGACACTTTGAACTTGGTGTCATCTGCATAATTCAGTGAAAATGAGTTGGGTCACAAGACTGACTTTGAGTGAAGACTCCAGGAAAAAAAAATACACACACACACACACACACCCCAGGACTGACATTTTACTGAAATTTATAATTCTTGGTGGGGGGGGGGAAGAAAATCAGGCATGTAAACAAAGGAATAATTATAGGTATTATGAGAAAATAAAAAAGAAACACGGACCAAGTGAGAGAGAATTTTATGAAAGAAGGGATGCTGAGGTGTCAAAAACACTTGGGCATCAAGAGAATGAAAAGGCTTTGGTTTGGGGAAAAGGCTCATTGGTGGCTTTTGAGAAAGCAGCTTTAGTGGAGAGATGGAGTTGCTTGGATTCAGAGGAAGTAAGTGGCTAATTGTAGACGTGAACTAGGGCAATGGCCATCAGGCAGTCTCTTGAGGTCCAGTGAAACACTGAGGGTTAGGAGACCATCATAGATTACATTTGGCATCAGCTTACACAGAAGTCTATTGAACAGGAAGCAGGACTGCCAAGCAGGGCAACATGGAGTACATCCTTTCAGTGGGAATCCTTGCAGTGGCCCACCCAGAAATCTAGTTGGATAACCTGGGAGCACTCCTTCGGGGCTCCAGGTATCCGCTCAGGTGCAAGGAGATGAAATGCATAGTGGGTGAGTGCAGGGGGCTCCTTCTGTAATAGCTGCCTTCCAACAAGGGGCATCACCTCCCATAAACATTCCTTAGGCACAAAACACACTCAGTTACAATACTCACCACGTTTACAAAACTCCAAAACTATGGTACTGCCACCAGGCATTCATAACTCACTGATATTTCTTCAATCCAAGTGCAGGTTATTTAAAATGATGCTAGGAAATTGGGAGTCCACAGATAAGGGATGAGCATGAAGAAGGGGCCCTCTGTGTGAAGGAAGTTAAGGATCTTTTATGGGGAGGGTGGTAATGAAAACTGAAAGTGAAATGACTCATTGTAGAATCCAGGCTTCATGAAAAAGTATATGGAAGTTGGGGAAATGTCATAGGTTGATTGACTGTATCAATAGTGCAGGTTCAATGGGGGATGGACAGAGGCAACAGAACAGATTACATCCTTTCAGCATTGAACACAGTCTTAAGCACATAATGAGTGAAAATAAATATTTGTTTGATTAAAATAAAGAGTGCAAACTAAAAGTTCAACGTCTTAGTGTTTAGATGAGTGACATACAATGATGATGGTTTGCTAGAGAAGTAAATAAGTACAAATAAAAACAACATAGAGATGGAGATGCATGAAGTAATAGATGGCAAGAAACCACAGGAAATATAACCTGGTTGGTGCAATCACTCAGAATCATCATTCAACAGTCTTGAGTAAAAACAAATTGGTTATTAAGTGAATTTGATTTTTAATTTTATTTTTACATTATTTTTAATTGATGCATAATTGTACATATTCACAGAGTCATATTTTAGTGATCAGATCAGAGTAATTAGCATATCCATCATCTCAAACATTTATTATTTCTTTGCATTAGGAGCATTCACTATCTTCCTTCTAGCAATCTGAAACTATATAACTAAATATATATTAACTAGACTATCTTCATTAATGCTCTGTGAAGGCTTATCAGTCATTAGATTTTTTTCCTTCACATTGTTTTGCTTTCTTACAGTACATGCATCTTACAGTACAATTACAGCCCCCCCGCAACTTTTCACCTGTAACTTGTAGAAATGTCCAGTCCTCTGAGTGAACTCACCTGAAACTGTATGACACCCTCTAAATCCAGCTATAAAATATGATAATCAGCTTATAGGCAAAAAAGACAGAGTTGAGTACTAGGGGTGCCAATGAACACAGAGATGATCCAATATAAGCTCTGTGTTTTGTCGATGTTGAAACTGAGACCTGGAGAGTGAAGTAACCTCCTATATTTGCAGTATTTGGTAACAGTTGCAAATATGAATTCCACATCTGGTGTTCTCGACTATCCCATGCTGTCTTCAATAATTCCAGTGAAAAAGCATAGCATTTAATTCCTCTGAACACCCATCCCTGTTCTCCATATTCCCTTTTCTACAATCTGATTTTTTTTTTCTGGATGAGTCATAGTTCTTTATCAAACTCTAAAGCTTCGGAATGAAAGCAGAGGTAAAGTCTGCCTATATGTATAAAGCAGATGGAAATGTGGGATGGTTTCATATGGAAGTCTACAGGTATGAATCACATACCTATATTTTAAGTGAGTAGAGTTTGTAATAGCTTCCTTCCAGTTTGCGTTATGGGTTGTAATGTGCTGTAGTCAGAAGACATGTATTTCAATCTGTTCTCTCTAGTTTATCAGGTACCTGGCTGTAGGCATATCACTTAAATTCTTTGGGTATCAGTTCAAAGAGCATTATATCTTGCTGTCAGAGTAGTTTTGAGGATTGCATAAGGTTAAAATGTATAAAATCATGAGGCGTCTTCCTCAGCAGATTTGTTTTCTCTTTTTTTCTTTTTTCCTTTTCCTCCAATTCTGCTATCAAAGCTCTGGAATGTATTACTGTCATCTTTTAATATTAATGGATCTCCTGTTTCTTTAAAATACCCTGGTAATGTATAAATAGGAAAAATATCACTTTGTATGATAAGGACATCAAGAAAAAGAGGGAAGGAAAGAGGATCTGAGTTTTCTAAAGAAGTTAAACTATTAAACTATTTTTTAAAGATATATGAGTTCTTCAGACAAGACATCATTTACACAGGGTGAAATTCAAAGATTTTTTTCTGGAGAACTGTGTATGGAGGGCATTTATGGCAAATGCTAAGTAGTGTTTATATCATTTGTATGTATGTGTTTCTTTGATTTTGTTTTGCTTTTTGTTTTTTTGAGAGGGAGCCTCCCTGTACTGCCGAGGCTGGAGTGCAGTGGTACCTTCTTGGCTCACTGTAACTTCCACCTCCCAGGTTCAAGCGATTCTCCTGCCTCAGCCTCCCGAGTAGCTAGGATTACAAGCGTCCACCACCATACCTGGCTAATGTTTGTATTTTTAGTAGAGATGGGGTTTCACCATGTTGGCCAGGCTGGTCTCAAACTCCTGACGTCAGGTGATCAGCCTGTCTTGGCTTCCCAAAGTGATGGAATTACAGGTGTGTGCTACTGTGCCCGGCCATGTTTCTTTGTTTTTAAAAAGTTTTCAATGAAAACCAAGATAATCATCTTAAAAGTGAATCCCAAAGGTTGAGACTGTTTTGTTCAAAGGAGCAGACTTCCTCTGGTTTATGACAAGTCAATGCAAGGGTCAAATTTAAAACACCCTAGTGAAGCAGAGAATGCTGTATTCTTTATACTGTCCAACCTAACTACTTCTCTCCATTAGGTTTTAGGAAAAAGATTGATAACATAAATTCTAGGTTATATAGGTTATCTCCCTAAATATAATAAAATTCTGAGAATGTTTAGTGTATATAGCTGTAACTGTGTACATTTCCCATTATCCCTCCTTCCCCACAAAAGAACGGATTGATTATTCAGTCAGTCTTATTGGAGATGATTGGTGAGTCAAATAGTTTTGGAAAGTAAAGTGGATTTCCGAACAGAAAATATTTTTTCCACAGAAACTATGGAAAAGATCAAGGATTAAGGCACACTAAACCTTGAAGATGAGGAAAAGTAATGAGCCATATCTAAGGAAAGCATTTAATATTCATGGTTTCCGACGTTGCAACTTAACATGAAGTTTGTTCACACAGATCTGAGAAAATATACCCTATTCATGTGAGAGAGAACTTAAGAGGGATTCTCTAGCATGATTCATGTGGGGTTTTAATAAGTAAAGGCAAAAATTATTTTCCTGTTTTAAGTCTCCAAGATACATTTCATGTAAAAGCTCATAAGTTGATACAAAATGCAAGCCTATACCTCTGAGTTACAGACTCAAAAGCACTTTTAACATTATGGGGGAAAAATCAAAAGAATAAAATCTTACAGATTATCTTCAAGGGTTTGAATTTAACTCTAAGCATTCATTAAAAAATAGGAGACAGAAATGATCTGAAATATTCCAGTATTCATGAGATGATGAATGGAAATTAATGTGTACTATCTATACTATATTATCATATTTCAGAAAATATGAAAATTAATAGTGATACCAGAGAACCTGTATAATTTCATTTTTTTCCTTCATGATTTTGTAGGAAATATGGAATTCTGTGAGAAGACCTTGTAGTTCTCATATTGCACAATGTTCTTTGAAGACAGATGCATATGCCTTGTGCGGTCTCCTAATAATTTAGTTGAGAGGTGTAACTAACAGCCTCACCTGCGTGAAGGGATATTGGCTCTCGGTGGATGTGGAAACTCAATGTTAGTGATTCTCAAAATGTAGTTCCTGGACCAGCAGCATCAATGTTACTTTAAAACTTGCAAAAATGTAAATACTTGGAATCCACTCAAGAACTACTGAATTAGAAACTCTGGAGATGGCTCCAACAATCAGCATTATAATAAGTTTTCCAGAGAATTCCATTGTAGATAAATTTTAGAAACTGTAGTCTGTGGCAAAATCCAAGGTACAACGAAACACTTCTCTGTCCACATTTTACAGTCCCTGACAATTCATACTGAGCCACTTGTAATGAACATGTTATCTGGGATTGATCCTAACGTTATGCTTTTAGCTTTTGAATGATTTATTAAAAATATAACTAGTAATGCCCTTCCAATTTCTCAGCAGTGAATCCTTTTGGGCATGCATTAAATCTCAAGAGAAAAGTTTAAATTCCTGAAATCCTGGCAGTGGGCTAAAATCCAAGTATCATCATGTTAAAGGTTCCTTGGGTGATTCCAATGTGCAGCTACATTTAGGGACTACTTATTTTTTTTAATATATATACTTTCAGTTCTGGGGGACATGTGCAGATCATGCAGGTTTGTTACATAGGTATACACATGCCATGGTGGTTTGCTGCATCCATCCCCCCATCATCTACATTAGGTGTTTCTCCTAATGTTATCCCTCCCCAATGTCCCCACCCCCTGCTATCCCTCCCCTAGGCCCCCACCCCCAATAGGCCCTGGTATGTGATGTTCCCCTCCCTGTGTCCATGTGTTCTCATTGTTAAATAACCACTTATGAGCGAGAACATGTGGTGTTTGGTTTTCTGTTCCTGTGTTAGTTTGCTGAGATTGATGGTTTCCAGATTCATCCATGTCCTTGTAAAGGACATGAATTCATCCTTTTTTATGGCTGCATAGTATTCCATGGTGCATATGTGCCACATTTTCTTTATCCAGTCTATCATTGATGGGCATTTGGGTTGGTTCCAAGTCTGCTTTTGTGAGCAGTGCCACAATAAACATATGTGTGCATGTGTCCTTATAATTGAATATTTTATAATCCTTTGGGTATATACCCAGTAATGGGATTGCTGGATCAAGTGGTATTTCTGGTTCTGTATTCCTAAGGAACACCACATTTTCTTTATTAAAAAAAAGCTCATAGTCACTAGTCATTAGAGAAATGCAGATCAAAACCATATTGAGATACCATCTCACACAAGTCAGAGTGGCAATCATTAAAAAATCAGGAGACAACAGATGCTGGAGAGGATGTGGAGAAATAGAAATGCATTTACGTTGTTGGTGGGAGTGAAAATTAGTTCAACCATTGTGGGACTGCTTCCTTATTAAGCAAATTTATCAGCTTGACTATGCATAAAAATTACCAGTTCACCTTCTAGAAACACACTCTCTACCCCTAGAGATTCTGATCAGAAGGTCAGTTCCTAGGTTGTTGCATTTCTAAATAGCTCCACATATTCTATGTTGTGCAGCCAAAGTTGGTATCAACATTTGGAAGCTCTAGAGAGGAAATCTTTCAGTAATAGTTCTTACCAAGTGGTAAGGGATATAAAAAAAAAATCTATCATGCAGAACAACTCACCTATTGCAAATTCTCTCACCTATTGATCCATACGTAGGTGAGAGAAGTGACCTTTTAGCACAATTTTTTTTGAATGGTGTTTTAAGATCATTTTCATTGGGGAAAAAATTAAAAAATAGTCCATGAAGATTCAGTGATACAAAATAGTTAGCAGAAGCTAATGCTGAAAATGTAGGGTATTATAAGAGCCATCTGTTTTAAAACTTCAAGGTTGGGAATCTTTGTTACTTAGAATTTTATAATCTGAACAATTATTCTGAAAGATTTTGATGAACCATTAGATAGGCAAGCATCTGTTCAAGTGAAAATGATTGGTTATTTGCTGGCAAAGCAGGAGATAATTTGAGAATCATAATTAACTCCAAGCTAGACATAAGTCAGGATTATAACACTTCTTATAACCATATATAATACAAATTCTCATATTCATCCAAAATTTTTTGAGTGCTTACCATGAGCTGGGCCCTGTGTTAGGAGACAGGCAAAAGTTACAAAGAGTGAATGATACTCTTTTGCTGTGAAACACAAACTGTTCTTAGGACCAAAGTTCAAAGAGGATGTGTAAGACAGAAGTTCAAGAAGAGCAGTGAACGGGAATGTGGACCATACTGAAGGCTCTTACAACACATACTGAAATGTTTAAAACACCTGCAAGGAGCCATAAAAAAGGACGAGATGAGTTTATGTCCTTTGCAGGAACATGGATGAAGCTGGAAAAACCTTCATTCTCAGCAAACTAACACAACAGAAAAGTAAACATTGCCTGTTCTTACTCATTAGTGGGAGTTAGACAATGAGAACACTTGGAGGCAGGAAGGGGAACATCACACACTGGAGCCTGTCAGGGAGTAGAGGGCTAGGGGAAAGATAGCATTAGGATAAATACCTAAGGTAGATGATGGGGTGATGGATGCAGCAAACCACCATGCCATGTGTCTACCTACATAACAAACCTCATTCTGCACATGTACCCCAGTACTTAAAATATGATTTAAAAAACTTGCAGTGATTTTACTTGGAGGAAAGACTGGGGAAGGACTGGATGCTAAAGTTCAAGTGTTGAAAGGGAACTAGATATAGGGTGTGTTAAGGGCTGAACCATGTTCCCCTACAAATCGTATGTTCACGTCTTACCCCCTGGCACCCTAGAATGTGACTATATTTAAAGGCAGAGGCTTTAAGAAGCAACTAAAACAGGGTCGTTAGGGTGATCTCTAGTTTAATCTGACTGGTATCCTTAAGAGGAGATGAGGACACAGACACAAACAGAAGGAGGGCTATGAAAGGACACAGGGAGGTGGCCAATGGCAAGCCAAGGAAAGATGCCTCAGAAGAACCCAAATATATTGACGCCTTGATCTTGGACTTCTAGCCTCCAGAATTATGGGGTAATAAGTGTCTGTTGCTTAAGCACCCAGTCTGTGTATTTTGTTATGACAAAATTAATACAGATTGTTACTTTGTAGACAGTGTCTACAGAAAGTTACTAACACTAGGCAATGAGCTGAACATTGGAACAAGACTTAGTTGGCCAAAGGTGGTGACTCATGCCTCCAATCTCAGCACTTTGGGAGACCAAGGCAGATGGATTGCTTGGGCCCGGGAGTTCAAGACCAGCCTGGGCAATGTGGTAAAACCCCATCTCTTAAAAAAAAAAAAAAGGTTAGCCAGGCATGGTAGTATAGTGGTGCATACCTGTGTTCCCAGCTACTGTACTCTGGGGGCTGAAGTGGGAGGATTGCTTCAACCCAGGGAGCAGTTGTTGCAGTGAGCCGTGATCATGGCACTGTCCTTCAGCCTGGGTGACAGAGGGAGACTTTGGGGAGAAAAAAAGTCACTGCTGACTAGAGGGATTATCTGGGAGTCCACAAAGTCTTCTAAGAGGTGATATTTTAAATAAAAATGTTACCTATTTTTAACTCCTGGTATAAGTAAACACTGTTCCTCCTTGAAGAAAACACACAAACAACAGGAACATCTCATTTCCAAGTCTTTGCTTTTGTGAGCAGTGCCACAATAAACATGTGTGCATGTGTCTTTATAATCTAATATTTTATAATCCTTTGGATATATACCCAGTAATGGGATTGCTGGATCAAATGGTATTTCTGGTTCTATATTCTTAAGGAATCACCAGATCAAAGATCTGTCAGAAATAATTTGACTTATACATAATATTAAATGATATTAGAGTGAGGTTATAGTATATTACTTCAGTGTCTTTTATCTCTTGCATGCTGGGTGCTGTACCCAGAAGGAGTGAACAAGCTAAGGGGCCACGTGCTGTTATGGTATAGAAATCGCATGCAGCGATTGCTTCAACTCCGACTCATACATATGGATACCTTGATATTTCAGTGTGACCTCTGTCTCATTTCTCCATCTCCCTAAATAATTAAAAATCAGTTCACTCTTTGGGTAATTATTTTGATTGAATTGAGTAATATGCAAAGCAAGACATATAGGGAAAGAGCGTCCGTATGTATTTGAGTTTATGGAGACATTGCATTTGGCGTGAGGTTTTTAGGATCCAGAGGTCTTTCTTGCGTTATCCTAGCAATCAGTGGGGGCCTTCGCACTCCAACCTAGGAAGTTCTACAGATGTAAGCAATGAGTTTGCTTTGTTTGATTGCTATTATATGACAGTGACAAACAGATAGAGGTAAACCTACTCTGTTTTCTAAAGGTCAGACACAGGCAAGGAAAACGGAAGCAAATGAGGTAAATACATGAAAAACGATTACTAAAAGTAAGATACACTTACGCAGGGCCTGAAATCAGCTCTTGCTTTCATATTGCAATATGAAGCTCTCACGAGGATACTGCATTCCAAAACTCTTTCCCCAGAGAAGCATGGAATTTCACAATTAGATATTTATTTATCATAGGAAGTATTTTTAAACATCTTTTAAAATGTGAATGTTTAGTGTCACTGTGTTTTTAGACCATCTCTCATCTGTGGCAGAGAAATGTAGAATAAGGCAACAATCTAAGGGAAAGCGGGATAAAATTTCAAGAGGTGAGGGGTTGTGAATGGAGAGTCTGAAATGGGGTGTCTGAGCTGCAGGAAGAGCAGCAGTCACTTACTGGACCCTGCAGGGCCTGTACCCACCGGGGCATGTCAAATCATCTGATGAGACTGCTCTAGTCTGGCCTTGTCGGCCCATCTCCCAGCCTCACACTGAGGAGATGCCTGACGGGGCCAGGCTGGAGCAGTTGCATCAGAACTCTACAGAGGAAAGAACCTTTATGCCAGGAGCCACAGTAACACCAAGGTCATGCAAGATTTCAAGCACTGGAGGATGCAGCAAGACAGGTTATAGCATCACTGAGAACCTTAAATGAGCTACAAAATGTAACAGTATTCCCCTGCTTAACTTATCATTTTCCTAAGCAGCTGTTAACTATTTGAGGTTAAGCTCAAAAGACATTTTGATGTCCAGAAAATTGAAAAGTTATGTTTTCCAGACAAAGGTTTCAAATTCTGCACTAGGAGGACAATTATTTGTGTATTAAGCCTTCGGCAAAGTTCAATAGACAGACTGTTGAGATGGCAAGTCTTGCTTTGTAAAAAGGGCTCCATCTCTTAGGTACCTGAGACCAAGGTCACCCTTAGAGTTGCTCAGGTTGTTCAGCAGAAGGACTCCCAGGTAAGGGAGGAGTGAGAGTTAAATTCTAGCTCCTGACCAGCAGGGCTGTGGGTATCCAGAGGATGGATCACTACTTCTTGATATACACAAAGACTTTTTTCTTTTATTCTATTCTAAGTTCTGGGATACATATGTAGGACATGCAGGTTTGTTACATAGATAATGTGTACCATGGGACAGGAGCTGTCACTATAACTCCAAGCCACCATGTTTCCCCTGCTGGTGCTGGGCAGACTGGATGGCTTGGTTCCAAGAGGTAGTCCCTATAGCTCAGCACACGGGCTGTGGCAGATCATGGCCAGACTGCCTCTTTAGGCCAGATTCTGACCCATCCCTCCTCACTGGGCAGGCCCTCCCTGCAGGAACTCCAGCAACTCCAGCCAGAGGCTTAGGGACCAAACTTTGATCTCATGAGCCCCTAGTGGGAGGGGGTGGCTGTGGTCTCCATGGACCACCACACTTAGTCTTTTCCCGTGCTACGTCTGAGGAATCTGGGCAGCTCCGACTATTGGGTTTGCCCCCAGCACAGCACACTCCCTCCACCAAAGGACAGCCAAAGTACGTTGTTAAATGGGTCCTGGATCCTGTGCCTGCTAACTGGGTGAGACCCCCTGAAAGAGGTCACCAGATGCCTTATACAAGAGTGTTTCTACTAGCATCATATTGGTGCCCCTCAAGCACAGAGCTCCCGGAGGAAGGAGCAGGAAGCCACCTTTGCTTCATCAGGTGACATCTCCAAGTGCAGGAGAGACCCCAGAGGAATCAAGTCTGAAGGTGAACCCCCAGCAAACCATTGCACCCCTGCAGAGGAGGGACCTGACTATTGAAAGGAAAGCAAATAGAAAGCAACAAACAACAGCATCAACAAAAAAGTCCCCACAAAACCTCATCCAAGGGTCAGCAGCCTCAAAGATTGAAACCAAACTCATGAAGATGAGAAGGACTGAAAAAATGCTGAATGCTCAAAAGTCCAGAGTGCCTCTTCTCCAAATGATCAAAACCCCTCTCTGGCAAGGGCACAGAACTGGGCAGATAATGAGATGGACGAATTGACAGAAGTAGGCTTCAGAAGATGGGTAATAAACTTCGCTGAGTTAAAGAAGCATGTTAGAACAATACATGTTAGAACCCAATGCAAAGAAGCTAAGGACCATGATAAAAGGCTATACGAGCTGCTGACTAGAATAACACAGCACAAAGATGTTTTCAATGTACCAAGACATACTGCCATTGAGACCACATCTTTCTAAGATTTTAATTTGCAAAAAAATTGTAGAGGTTGCCCCTATTTAATCATATCAGCCTCAGGGACCTTAGCAAGTGGAGCAGCATTGGGATCTTTCACAGTGTAATTTACCTTCATGCTTCTGGTGCTCTGAGTATCTTGATGCTCTGAGACTATTACTATGAAGAACCAAGTCATGGTAAGATATTTGTGCAGCTTAAGAGAACTGCAGCATTCTGTTCCCTGAGAAATTTGTGCTTCCATAAAAAATGATTTTAAAACCCTATCTATTATTGCAGTGAATAAAATGAGATTTTGAGCCTATCGTTGGATTTAATCATTATTTTTATGGCAGAACTGGGGTTGTGGGAGTAGTTATAACCAGTTGTGTTTTTTAATCTCTTTTATTAAGTCATTTATCATAAGCAAAATTCAGTTTCTGACCTTGGTTCTTTGTTTAAGTTTGCAACTTATCTGTTTCTTAGCATGTTGTGTATTCCCATTTTAAGTCTGTAAGGGTTATAGAATACTTATTTCGTTTTCTCTAGCAGAAGCTGTTTAGCACTCTAGGATAGTGCTATGGCTAAATGGCAAAAAGAAGAGATAATTTGTAAATTAAAGCTACTTAACAGTAAGGGGCATGGAAGGCAACGTATCAAACCCATCTACACTCAGGCTTCATTTTCAATAGGGGATTTTCTATGACCTCCTGGCTTTCTTGCTTAGCGCAATCCTGGATTTCTGATAATCAGGTCAAAAGAAGGAGAGACAAAGGATGAACACAGTCATCTAGAATAAATTTCTGTCTCACGATACTCTGAAAGAAATGTTTTCGGTATTACTAAATCCCTATTCCTATAGGTTCCATATTCCAATGGATTCCTATATCCATTGATTTTTTTTTTTGCCTCTGTATACATTGCATAGCCCTGTGATACTTAAACATTTCAAACAGAGTAATGAAAAGCATGGGAATTCAAAAGACAAGAGTGAAAGTAATGGAAACGTATTAATAATGTTCAGTGATGGAATGTCAATGAGTGATACTTAACAATTGAGTAGTAAATCAGGTTAATTCACTTAACTTTGATGGCATGTCGTCTCCTAGAATCCTATTTCCTTTCATGTTGTGGGTACACACCCTTACCCTTCATGATGTTCTGTTTCCAAATTTACCCTCACTGTTAAGCTTTTCCTGTTATGCCAATCAAGGCTAACACAATTGTTTTTTCCTGAATTCCTATAATAGCACTGCCATGACTCAGTTGTGGACTTGGTGAGGGTTGGAATGAGATCAGTTCACATCCCATCATACCCCTAGCACTGTTTGGATAGAACTGGGGTCCACTTACTTGTTCAATAAATAAATGTCTGGATGAATGAATGCCATAAAATTTGCAATTAATCTTCATAGTGCTCTCATAGAATTGATATGTGTGGAGTATGTTTTCAATCATAAAAATCTTGAAGGGAGGATCAGTGACTTTCTGCTCTTCATTTTCTTACCCCCACAATCCTCAGTTCTAACTAATGAGATTAACTTCATGAAGTAGAGTGCAGTGTACCCAAGGGAAGTCTGGAGTCATCCCTGTGATATTTCTCGTTTTCACATTACGGTGTTTGTGGTTGTGGTGAGAAGCAGTGGAATGTACCTCCCACACACATGGCCTTTCACTTTTCCCTGAAATATGGCCCCTTAACCTGCTTTTGACCTAATTTGTGCTGATCTATTCACCTTAATAAGAAATGTAAATATATAAGTGTTGCAGTCCAAAACGTTTTGGAATTTTTATAAATGGTATTTAATGCTATGAGATCAAAATGAATCTCACAATTGTAGACATTTGTTAAAAGTCTACCATCTAAAAATTTGAATCTATTTACATCCTCTTTTTTGACACTCTCATTCATTTACACTCATTCACTTCAAATATTATACATTTAGATAATGACCAAATTCGTATCTTGCTGCACTGACTTCTAAACTGTATAGCCATAAAAAGGATGAGTTCGTGTCTTATACAGGGACGTGAATGAAATTGGAAGCCATCATTCTCAGCAAACTAACACAGGAACAGAAAACCAAACACCACATGTTCTTGCTCATAAGTGAGAGTTGAACAATGAGAACACATAGACAGAGGGAGCAGAACATCACACACCGGGGCCTGTCAGGATGTGGGGGCATAGGGGAGGCATAGCATTAGGAGAAATAACTAATGTAGATGATGGGTTGATAGGTGCCACAAACCACCATAGCACGTATATACCTATGTAACAAACCTGCATGTTCTGTACATGTATCCCAGGACTTAAAGTATTATATATGTATATATGCCAGAATAATGGAGATACCATTAGGGACGTCAAAAGGAGAGCAAGTTTGATTTTAGATACACCGAGTTTTTAATGTCAAATGATGTCAAAAGAGACTTTACATAGTTCAAATTTTTGGAGAAGGATTGAGATTTTTTTTCCTATTACACAAAGGTATCAAAGAATGAAAGCTTTTATCTTGTCAGCACGGATACATTCAGGTTTTGTGTGATTTAAAGCTTTATACAAATTAGAAATAGGGGACCTCTTAAAATGATACAAATAAAAAGCTAAGTACTAAACAGAATTTTTATTTAGAATGAAAATAAAATACCTCGTAACAAATATTTGGAGCCTTGGATGCTCAAGTCTCTAATTTTTTAAGGTCTCAAATACTGCACTAGAAATACTTATAATGTTATAATGAAATGCTTCCTGAGTGTATCTGGGCTTCCCTTCCTTAGAAGGGAACTCCTAGAACTCACAGGGTTCTGAATCTTAAGCTTAATTTGCTTTGCAGTAAATTCTCCTCTGGTTGGTCCTGGAGGATTGATGACATATTTTATATGTATATATGGACCTAAGATATTTCAAAATGCACTTTTATTTCTTCTTTTTATATATCTAGGGTAACTTTTATGTTAAAAAGTTTTATTTAGGCTTTTCTAATTGCAAAAACAGATTCTCTCAAACTATTTCAGCAGAGAGGAAGGCTCAGTTCGGGAGCTGGGAAAGTATTCACCCACTCAGCATAACTGTGTTGAATATGTGCTGCAGTCCAGAGCCTCTGTTACATTCAGACACAGCACTTTCCATCGAGGAGGAGTGGGTTAGAGTCATCATCACATAAATAGGTGTGCAACCGACTGCAACAGTGTTATGAGAGACAGTACACAGAGCACATATGATGAGGAAACACAGAACCAGGCCCCTGGGCTTTGTTTGCATATTTGCTATATTCATCTTGTTTTTGATGACATTGTGGGAAGAGGAAAAGGCCAGGACAATCAAGAAGGATTTTCCTGAGCAAGGATTATTTGAGCTGAGATTTAAGCATGGCTAGGAATTTGCTAGGTCAAAATAGAAGAGATGAGAGGTTTCAGGTCAAGGAGTTAAGAGAGAAGAATAGCTGGTTGTAGTGGCTCGTGCCTGTTATCCTAGCTACTTTCAAGGCTGACACAGAAAGATTTCATGAGGCCACGAGTTCCAGAACAGCCTGAGAAATACAGTAAGACCCCTGTCTCTAAAAAATATTTTTTAAGTAAAAAATGTGTTGGGTATGGGGGCATGCTCCTGTAGTCCCAGATACTCAGGAGGTTAGGTGGGTGGATAGCTTGAGTCCAGGATTCTGAGGCTACAGTGAGCTACGACTGCCACTGCAATCCAGCCTGGGCAACAGAGTGACACCCTCTCTCTCTCTCTCTCTCTCTCTCTCTCACACACACACACACACACACACACACACACACACACACACAGAAAAAAAATTAAGAATACAATGCTCAACATGGAAACTCAGAAATTAAGAATACAATACTCAACATGGAAACTCACATTTGAGGTTACTTTAGAATTCACAGTAGTTTCAGTGAAAGTAGGAAGTCGTGATTCTTCTTTCTATGTCTGTACTATCTAGTTCATGAGCACTGGCTACAGGTGCCTGTAAGCCCTTGAAATGTGGCATTTGAAACTGAGATGAGCTTCCATTGTCAAATACTCTGTATGTACTAGTATGTAAAAGGCTTTGTATGGAAAGAAAAGGATGCAGGATAGCTCATAGAAACGTTCATATTGATTTTATATGACAATAATAATACTTTGGGTAAAATAAAAGATATGAAAATGAAGTCTCTGGTTACTTTTTCCTTTTAGTAAGTATGGCTACTGGAAAATTTAAAATTACACATGTGGCTTCCCTTTGTGGCTCCCATTGTATCTCTATTGGACACTGCTATTTGAGCAATGGCTCTTAGCCCTGGCTGTATGTACATCACCACCCATCAGGCCACACAACAGACCTAGGGTAGTAGAATCTCTTGGGGCATCTGCATTTTAGACAAATGACCTCATTTGTTACTAATGACTGTCACCCAGGTGTTCCACAGGCTGTTCCTATAAAAGCCATGGCTCAGATACACGTATTATATATTGTGTCTGCTGCTTTCAGCCCTTAAGCCCCTGGTAAGCTGTCTCTCTGCATCTAGTCAGAGTCGAGGAGTCTTTTCCTGCTAGCATAACCTTATGTGCGAAATCATCTGTGTTAATTCATTTGCCAGTAAAACAACTGTCATGGCAGCCTCCGCTGTGGATTTACTCTGGTAGGGATTGGTGGGTTATTTTTAGTCCACAGCTCTTCTCTTCCCCTTAGGAAGATCCCACCAGAGACAAAACTAGAGCTATTTTTAGTACCTGATTTTTCAGAAGTCAGCTTCAGAATGAATTCGTAGAAAATCTTGTATCTCTGCCAGCTCATTACACTTTGAGTAACATTATTGAATATAGAATTTAAGTTTTTAAAACAGAAATGCAAGTAGTTTCATGAAAGAACAACTTGTACAGATCATGATAACACCTTGTTAAATTGAATAAATCCTTGTCTTAGTTGCTAAGTAAGTTGATATTCCTTTAAAATACCATTCATTTGAGAAGCAGCAGGAATAAGTGTAGTTTTTTCCTCTCTCCATTTAACTCTAGCTTCATGGAGATTATTTCTTTTATTAAATAAATTCAAGCAACCTCTAAAATGTTCTCAATTTCTGCAACATGATGTCTAATGTCTTTATATGGAGTGTAAAAACTCTCACAGTCTGGTGCAAGTCCAGTCTTGTTCCCCAATTCTCCCTCTGCTCCAGGCACCTTGAATGCCAGCCTAACTGTGCTACACACGCTCTGTGTATTTGTCTGTTTTCACACTGCTGATAAAGACATACCCGAGACTATATAATTTATAAAGAAAAAGAGGCTTAATGGATTCAAAGTTCTACATGGCTGGGGAGGCCTCACAATAATGATGGAAGGTGAAAAGCACGTCTTACATGGTGAGAGACAAAGAGGGAATGAGGGCCAAGCAGAAAGGGAAATGCCTTATGAAACCAGATCTCACGAGACTTACTCACTTCCACAGAACAGTATGGGGAAAACTACCCCATGATTCAGTGATCGTTCACTGGGTCCCTCCCACAAGTGGAATTACAGGAGCTACAATTCAATATGACTTTAGGGTGGGGACAGAGCCAAATAATACCACTCTGCTTCTTCAAATCTCTCGTAATTTGAAATTATCATTATTATTTTTTTGAGATGGAGTTTCGTTCTTATTGCCAAGGCTGGAGTGCGGTGGCGTGATCTCGGCTCACTGCAACCTCCACCTTTCTGGTTTAACCAATTCTCATGCCTCAGCCTCCTGAGTAGCTGGGATTACAGGCGCACCACCACTCCCAGCTAAGTTTTGTATTTTTAGTAGAGTCAGGATTTCACCATGTTGGCCAGGCTGATCTTAAACTCCTGACCTCAGGTAATCCACCCATCTTGGCTTCCCAAAGTGCTGGGATTACAGGCTTGAGACATTGCATCTGGCCTAGTAACTTGAAATTCGATTCCTCATCCTAGAATCTTGTAACCTTTCCCCATAACAAACTTTTACTCATCCTCTCTGACACCTCCCTTCCTAGCTCTCTTACATGTTAGCTTGGCTAACTCTACTTCAGTACTAAACTCTAATTGAAGGAATTTATTTGCATGTGTTAATATTAGTTCTTCACAAGTAATCTAGAGCACAAGGTTGAAGTTCAATACATATCTGTCTTTGATGGGTAGCAAGAACATATTATTTGAAGACAGTTACCTTCTGCCTATGCTTTTCTCTTGCCATGTATTCCAGTTTCTTAAAGCTTCCTATGTAAATTGTGATTCAAATCTATTGATTATCTGTGTGATTTGTCTTTTAATATGCTTCCATTTGCTTATGTTTGCTAAGTGAAGTTATCTGAGGTTAGAATGACAGTACATAAAATGATACATGGGTTGTAGGCCTTGGAGAGAGAGATCTTAAGGACACTCCTACTTTGAGCTATTCTTTTTCATTTGCTGCTGCAGACTGTGGTTTATTTTAGACTGAGGAAGGGCATGGCGTGGGGTTTCCACTGCTGCTTGAACTGGCATTGCGGTTCTATGATCTGTTTCCCGCCCCACTCCCAGCCCGAAGAAGCCCCAGCACTGAGGACAATCTCAACTGGAAGACAGGATTGAATTCACCTTACCACCACCTTGTGCCTAAATTTGCAGTCTATGTTGGGGAGTTCTGGGTTTTGTGTTATTTCAATTGTTGTTGTATTGATATTGCTGTTTTAAAATTAATAATTACAGTAGCATGCTTTTGTTTTGAAGCTTCAAGTATATGCTGAAGAGTAACAGCTTTAATTTTTATTATTTTTATTTTAGATTCAGAGGGTACATGTGCAGGCTTGTTACATGAATATATTTACATAGCAGTGAAATTTGGGCTACTAGGGTACCCATCACCCAAATAGGATCATTGTACCCCACAGTAATTTTTCAACCTTCACCCCATCTGACCCATCCCACTTTGGAGTCCCCAGTATCTATAATTTCCATCTATATGTCCATGTGTACTCATTGTTTAACTGTCACTTATAAATGGGAACATGCAGTATTTGATTTTCTGTGTCTGAGTTACTTCTCTTAGGATAGTGGCTTCCAGTTCAATCCATGTTGTTGCAAAACACATTATTTAATTCTTTTTAATGGCTGCATAGTATTTCAACATATATAATACATATATGTGTAATATATATGTAATACATATGTAATGTATGTAGAATTATATATAACATTACATACACACACACACATACAATCATCATCTTTTCCTAATCATCTGTTGATAGACATTTAGGCTGATTCCATGACTTTGCTATTGAATACAGTACTGTGATAAACAAAGTGTTGGGTAGATACACAGTAGTGGGATTGCTGGATCCAATAGTTCTACTTTTAGATCTTTGAGAGGTCTCTATATTGTTTTCCATAGAGGTTGTACTAATTTAAGATCCCACCAGTGTTGTATAAGCACTTCCTTTTCTCTGGATCTTTACCAATATCTAATTTTTTGACTTTTTAATAGCCATTCTGACTTGTGTAAGATGATCATCACTGATTTTGCTGATCTCATTGAGGTTTCAATTTGCCTTTCTCTGATAAGTGATGTCGAGCATATTTTTATATGTTCACTGGCCACTTGTATGTCTTTTGATAAATGTCTGTTCATGTCCTTCACCCACTTTTTAATGTTTTTCTTTGTTGTTGTTGTTTAATGAGGTTGGGTTTTTTTTTATTTCTTTGTACATTCTGGATATTAGTCCTTTGTCAGATCCATAATTTGCAAATATATTTCCCATTCTGTAGATTGTCTATTTATTCTGTTGATTATTTCTTTTGGGGTGCAGAAGCTTTTTAGTTTAATTACATCTTATTTGTCTATTTTTGGTTTTGTTGCACTTTCTTTGGGGTATTCATCATAAATTCCTTCCCTAGACTAATGTCCAGAACAATTTTTCCTAAGCTTTTTCATGGATTCGTTTTTTTTTTACATTCAAGCCTTTAATCCATCTTGAGATAATTTTTGTATATGGTGAGAGGTATGGGTTCAGTTCTATTGGGCATATGGCTCTCCGATGTTCTCAATGCCATTTATTGATTAGGATGTCCTTTTCCAATTGTTTACTTTTGTTGATTTTGTCACAGATTTCTTGGCTGTAGGTGTGTGACTTTAATTCTAAATTCTGTTCTATTAATCTGTGTGTCTATTTTTCTACAAATACCATGCTCTTTTGGTTACTCTAGCCTTCTAGTATAATTTGAAGTCAGATAATGTTATGCTTCCGGCTTCATTCCTTTGGCTTAGGATTGCTTTGGCTAGTCAAGTTCTTCTTTGGTTCCATATGAAATTCAGAATTTTATTTTTTTTATTCTGTGAAAAATGACATTAGTAATTTGCTAGGAATTGCATTGAATCTGTAGATTGTTTGGGGGCACTATAGTCATTTTAACAATATTGATTCTTCCAATCCATGAGCATTCAATGTCTTTCCATTTGTTTGTGTTATCTATAATTTCTTTCAGCAGTGATTTGTAGTTCTTGTAAAGATTTTTCACCTCCTTGGCTAACCATATTCCAGGATATTTTTTGTGTGTATGTCTGTGGCTATTGTAAATGGAATTGAGTTCTTGATTTTGTTCTCAGCTTGAATGCTATTGCTGTATAGAAATGCTACTGATTTTGTATCCTGAAACCTTATTGAAATCATTTACCATGGCTATGGATCTTTTGAAGGGATCTTTAAGGTTTCCCAGGTATAAGATCATGTCATCAGTGAACAGAGATAATTTAACAACTTCTTTTTCTGTTTGGATGCTTTTTACTTCTTTCTCTTACCTAATTGCTCTGGCAAGGACTTCCAGTACTATTTTGGAAAGTTGTAGTGAAAGTGGGCATCCTTGTCTTATTGCAGTTTCTTAGGGGAAATGCATTCAACTTTTCCCCAGCCCATGTGATGGTGGCTGTGAGTTTGTTATTTATCACTCTTACTATTTTGAGGAATGTTTCTTCAATCCCTAGTTTGTTGAGAGTATTTAATCACAAAGGGATATTGAATTTTGAGTGCTTTTTCTGCATCTATTGAGTTGATCATATGGGTTTTGTTTATAATTGTTTATGTGGTGAATCACATTTACTGGTTTGCATATGTTGAAGCATCCTTTGGATCATGAAATAAAACCCACTTGATAGTGATGGATTATATTTGAAGGTGCTGTTGGATTTGGCTAGCTAGTCTTTCGTTGAGGATTTTTGAATGCAATATCCCAGTATCAGGGATATTGGCCTGTATTTTTGTTTTGTTTTTGCTGTGTCCTTGCCTGGATTTGGTGTCAGAGTGATACTAGTTTCATAGAATCCGTTAGGAAAGAATCCCTCCTCCTTGAATTTTTTTTTTTTTTTGTAGTTTCAGTAGAGTTTATATCAGCTCTTCTTCATACATCTGGTGAAATTCAGCTGTGAATCCGTCTGGTCCTGAGCTTTTTGTTGTTGTTGGGAGATTTTTTATTATCGATTTAATTTCAAGCAAAATATTTTAGTCAAAACTGTAAAATATACATTTCTAAGCCCAATTAGGACTAACAAAATATTTGTAAGTTGAATTAAATAGTTTCTCTTTATCACTGGTACAGTTTAACTTGCCACTTGTCTTGAAGTAACCATTGTCTCAGCTGTGTAACAGATACCTGAGCTTGTAAAATAAACAAATGAATTTGGTGCCAAACTTGAAGCTTATATCAGAGTGTAATGGTTTTAATGCAGACACAATTTCCTCTGCATCCTGATTAGACTGAAGCATTGTTTTCTATGATGACATCGTAACATTTTATCAAAATATACCTGTGTTTGAGAGCTTATAAGGTCTTCTTGTATATTGGGAATAGATATAGCAATATTAATGACTGTTAGGTTTTTTATACTAGCACACTTTCATATATGTATTTGTATTTATAAGAAATGTTTCTTTCAAATACATAGTTCAATTGACCAAAAAAAAAAACTGCAAATGAAGCACATATGCTGTGAATAAGAATACAATGTGTAATCCACTTTAGCCCTGTAGGCTTTCTGGAAAGAACTCACTTTACCTATGATGAGTAAAGTTGTCAGTAGTGACAATAATGTTGTTAGACATGAAAACCAAGTGTGCTCAATCGACTGACAAAGCTACAGTGCCTCCATGGATAAAGTCCAAGTGCTATGTTACAATTCATCTCATGATATTTGTGGTTCAATAATTTGTCTTTATAAAACACCAATGACAGCCAGTATTCTGTTGTTCCTGTGAGTGAAATATGATATGCTTGCAATATGGTTTGAGGATTCACTAACTATGGCTATGTACACATAATTTGTAATCAGGTTCATGCATGAGTAGCTGAAATATAAATAGGAACATTTAAGACTGTCTCAAAACCAGATTGAATTCTCCATTTACATAGTCATAGCAGGAGAGTTCAGGTATATGTCATAATGAGCCTTTGATGAATGTAATACATTCAGAAAAGGAGTAGAAGCCAAATGAGCACTAAAAGAAAAGAAAAACAGAGAAAAACCATAGCATTACAAAGCTAAAGATAAGACTAGATAAACTTAATTTTTTAGAAGTAAATCACAGAATGAAATACCAAACTTAGAATTAAAAATTCAGAATTTAATACTGAGTTTAGCCAGGAATGGGTGGAAATCATGTTAAAAAAAAAAGACCTTCTATACTTTCATCCCTTATTTCTTCTCTTCATTTCAGGTAGCTTTTCCATCAATTACCGTAAATGGAAACTTTTCCATGAAGTGTTCTGTATATCCTCATAAAAGAAAGTAAGCCATCCATTCCATAGTTCATCATGATTTCTTTTAGTAGTAGGCAATGTTCACCTAATTTTATAGTTACTTCTCCGCATATGCCCTCCATCCATCAGTAAGTACCTCAGAGGTTAAAGGATAATTTTTCAAATATCATTCAAGTATAGTGGGGAACAAAATTATTCTTATTTCTTTCTTAATTTACCTCTTTAAAGATGTAAAAGAAAAAAATCTATATTTTATCTATCACAGTGGATGTAAAATCAAAGAATTTAATGATTAAAATGAAAAGCAACATACTTTTCACAGTATGTTTTGTGAAATTCTATACTGCAAAAAGTTATAAGGAAAATAATACATAATTATTGGAAATAAATAAAAGCATAATTGTCTCCATTATAGAGCTATAAAATTTTGTGTCTATCATTAATTTAATCTCTTGTAACTATTTAAAATTATTTCAGTCTTTCTTTTTGTATGTTAAGTAATAAAACTTGTATAATGGTTTTTAGAACTAATTCTAAAAATTATAAATAAATAACATAATTTTGCATCTGTGATAGGATTTTATAATTGTACTCTTAACAAAATGGAGTTTACTATTTTAAATGTAAAATGGAATAAATACAAATTAGTTTCTATCCTGAATATAGAGCATTATACATAGCTTGCTAGACATATCCAGAAATACATACTTGAAATAATTATAGTGAAGATGACTAAATAACTAAGCATAATCATTCTGAACCTTATCTTTATAATATTATGCCAAGTATGTTAGTAATACTTATCTACTTTTCGACATGTTGTTATAATCTACATCAATTTACTAGTAATAGATATACTTGAATTTCAGATAATGCCCTAAAAATTTCTGCATATAATGATTATTTTTATAAATTTATTTCTTTCAGTTAATAATCATCTCTTAATATAAAGGAAAATACCATGCTTTAATTTCTTAAGCAGGCTAATGGTGAGATGATTATTCATTTTTAAAGCTTTGACTCAGAGATGATAAATCTTACCGAGAAAGATTCTTTAATTCATTACTTCTCGTAGTATATGCTCAGTATATATTTGATGAACTTAGGCAATGGGTCCCCACAGTTTTATTATTAGTACTTTTCATGTTTACTCTAATAGGACTTAATAATCACATAAAATATATTTTCATCTAGCATCTAATTTACACAAAACAGAAACTTTGTCTTCTTCAATATCATCTCATTGTCTTGACATAGTAAGATCTAAATTACAATACTGATTATTGTTAAGTGCCTGGTTAAAGAACAAAGAAAATCATCCTAGTTGGATTCCTTGTGTTACTTCATACACCCATCCCTAGATGATCCACCAGCACACCGGGTACCAGAGTTATGAGAATTCTCGGCAGCTCTCAATGGCTCCCTTTTGCATAAAATTAACATTGTCTTGAACCAATGTAAATGCTAAATACTTTAAGAATGAAATAACTTATGACTCCTGTCTTGATAACTCTATCTATCAGAGTAGGAAATTGTAAGTTTACAAGATGCTAAGTATGGATTTATCATCATGCTTACAAGGTGGTAGACAGATCTATCAGATATGTGGACACAGCCTAAATAAATGCCTGAGATTTGTTCTTAAATGCTGTCTGCATAGCACAATGAAAAATTTAAGTCTACATGTAAATTGATCTTATAGTGACTTACAGTGAACTCTTTCCCTGCTTTTGTATAATATAAATGTTTGATTGTTTTCCAAATGTATACAGCTAATTGTAAACTCTTTCTTGTGTAACCATATTTACATAAGTTACCATAAGTTTTGTTTGAGCCAAGACATTACCAAAGTGGGAAAGCCACTGTTTAAACAAAGAAGAAAATCAACAGTGGAAAGAGGTGTCTAGCGACCAATTTCTGTTTGCTTGAGATCCCTTTGAGAACTGGTTGGGAATAAATAAGTTAAACAACTAAGTTTTATATAGGAAAACAATAACAAAAGGCTTTTTCTGTCTTTGCACAGTTCAGAGACAGAAACAGGGGTCATACATCCTCCAGCAAGTCGACTTCATATTCAAGCATCTCTTACAGCGACCAAAAAAATCTCTCATAGAAGTCATGCTCAATAAAATGCAAACTCGTTTACGAAAATGCCAACATTTTCATTTTGTGTTGATGGCTTTCTCAGAGAATAATGATGTTCTGCTTAGGAGTTTTTTTTTTAATATATATATTTGTAGTGCCCTTTGGGAAAGAACATTTTCTCCTGTAAAAGCCACACAAAGTTTAACTCAGGCAGTCTCATTGTTCTTTCTCCCACAAAGCTAGCAAAGAAGACTAATGTATTACTTAATGAAGCAATTCATTGCTAAAATAAAAATAAGAATTAGTAACAATAACTGTAATATTCACATTAACCTTATTTTTATGCTTTAACATAGAAATTGTTCTGATGTACTATATTTCTACCATAATTTTCTTTCAAAAAATAAAGTGAGTGGGAAGGATAAATCCCATAATATGAAAAGTAAGATATCCTTTTCATTGTTATTGTATAAATTTGAGTTAATAACCTGTGCTAAACTCAGCTAGCAAAGCCTCAAATGTTGGAAAGTGCAGAGTTGTAATACTGATAAGTAGCAGTTCTGAAAAGTCAAAAAAAATTATTTGACTTGAATTTCATAAATCTGGGTCTTATTACCAGATTTTCAACTACTAGTTTATATGGGCAAGTCTCTTAAATTTTTTCAACTTACTAGTTTATATGGGGAAGTTTCTTAAATTTTTTGAGTCTAGATTTAATCATCTTTTCATTTTCAAAATGGAAAGAAACCCTAGCTTTTACACAGAATGACCACTTATTAAATTTTTAATGTTCACATATAATTTTAAAGAAATTTCACATATAACTTCAACTTTCCTTAAATTACATTATAAATAATGATGAGGACCAATATAATAAACCTCTGGTGCAAAGTTTTTATAACAAATCATCAGCATTCATTCAGTATAGGAAGGCTGCAACATTACTCACAAATAGGTAAATTCAGCAGATACACAAAATTGATTAGCCAAAAGCTTATTGTAAATAATATTCTTTTTAAAATACAATAGATACATTAAGAATTGATGCTCTGTGAGGTCAGTAACTTTATTTTTGATGTAGTCATATTCTCTAGGGTATTGTCTGACACAGTATTGAATAACTGAATGAAAGAATTCACTGAATATACTCTTTTTCACTGTATCCACAGGATGATTTAGTTCATAACTACATTCCTCATGAATATTTTCTTTATGAATATATTTATTAAAAGACTAAACCTGTGACCCTTAGCTTTTGATAAATTGAATAATCCTTAAAATAATATATTCACATTTATTGAATATATTTAAGAGAAATATATTCATGAATATATTCATAAGATGAAAACATTCATATTCATAGAATATATTCAAGAATAATATTCTTTAACACAGTTACCTAATAAATTGGTCAAATTGATGAATTTGGTGAGTTAGTCATCAATCGCTTCTTTAGATAATTATTTTTGGTCAGTCCACTCTTAGAGAATTGGTTTTCAGTGAATTGATCTAGAGTTTCTTGACTCTGACATCTGTGATCATCAGCAGGTAGCTACTAGCCACTGGAGTTTACCACCCTCTAAGCCTGTGAGCTCAGATCACCTTCTGTGAAATTGCTGTTGGAGGATAGACAGGAGAGAGATCTCTTCCAAAAGGAGAGAGATTAGAAGCCAACATTTCTTCTAAGAAATGGGCAACTTAATTCGCTCATCCAGCTTACTGTTTCAAGTTCTCCCTAAAACTGTGCCTTCTTAGTCCTCCTTGTTCTTCAGAGACTGTGGCTTTATCTTGGGGAGATTTGACAGTGGGCATGAAACCCCAGTACAACTTATTAAAGGCAGAGCTAGACACAAAGGAGACACTCTAATTATAGCTGTTAGTCTAAATGTGCAATCCTTATAAATCAGGTGCTACCAGCCACATGATGAAAATCTTTTCTCAAATAATGTGTATTTATTTTTTCAAACTTGACTTATATCCCTAGCTACTAAAGAATTTAGCTTCTCCTGGAAAGTCATTGTCATTGTGATCCACGGTTTGGATGATATCATTATCTCTCAAATATTTGAGAGGAAAGATTGAGAACCTTCAAGCTAATTAAGCCATGACAGTGGTGAGATTTCAAGATTTAGGGTATTTGAACCACCTGGTTATAACTTTTAGTCTGTGACATACAGGGATGGTGAGTTTAAGAAGAATAAAGATGAGAAAAGCCTGAGAGAGAAAATTTTAATACAGGGAAGATGATGGATGCTATACATCTTCCCTGTATTTAAAACAAATGATGGTTAAAAGGGAAAGCAAAACAAATGATATTTAATTTTATATTATGTATCTGTGTGTCATAAAAGAGCCTTAATCATGGTTGGCAATTTAGTCAAAGAAAAGCCTTTATTTTTATTTTTAACTTATCACTATTATTATTTATATGTAGAGAAAGATGGGGGTCTCACTGTTTTGCCCAGGCTGAGCTTGAACTCCTGGTCTCAAGCAATTTTCCTGCCTTGGCCTCCCAAAATGCTAGGATTACAGACATGAGCCACTTCACCCAGCCACCTTTAAGTTTAGAAATGGAATTAAATGTAATTTGAAAGTGATATCACCATGAAAACCCTTGAAAGTGTCCTCAAGTCCCCTTCAAAAATTTTATGAAGACTTTGTCTACTTTGCCATAGTCCACCAATAATTTCTTCTTACATTACAATTCACATCACATTAATGCCATTGGTAGCTATCAGTTTTGCTAAATTATGTGTTAATATCCTACAACTGTATGCATACTTCATGAGTTTTTTGATACATCTATATACCCCACCTAATGATTTTTAAAATATAACAATGATTCCAATATTTTCTACATTTTAATGTGTTTTTATGTTGTACATTAAATACACTCTTGCCTTTATTTTATTGAAATACAATATACATATGGAAAAAGTCCATATTATGATTGTAGAGTTCAAATAATTTTTTAAAACTGAACATACCTATGTAACTAGCATCTATATTAAGAAATACCTTGTTACCAATATTCCAGATGGCTTTTAATGTCAGTAATTCATTTTAACTAGAGAGTTGTTCATCTAGCAACCAACTTTCAGGAATCCTCAGCAAGTAACTACCAAAAACAATATAATTGTGCTGTATAATTTAAAAAAAGATTACCTGTGGATCTAGCTAATATTATCTTTAGATAAGACATGTTCTATAAAAAGCAAATGATAATTTCTCATTTATATCATAGAAGTTTAACACTATGTGTCATCTAACCTACGAGAAATTCTCTCACCCATTGCCTTTGTGGAATATTGCTGGATAACATCTTTATCCTAATATAAGTATTCCAGAGAATTTCTGCAATAGAGAACGAATGTTTTTCCCAAAATTCTTACCTCCATCTTCAATTTCCCCATACTTTCTGAGACTCCACAACTTCCATTAATTACAGAAGTAGCCAATAATTCCCTTTCAGATTTTGCCTGGTTAAAGATCTTAGTTCTTTCTCTGGCCTGGTTTCATCTTCCATATTGGTATGCCATTTATTTATTCCCAAGATTCTATGAAGTTACCAGAAGTTCTCCTCTTTTCTTTACTAAGATACAAGATTCAAGCTGGTATGAATTATTCATTTCAGTGATAAAAATTTGGGGGACAGAGAGAGAAACTGACTTGTTCACATAATATTATAGTGCATGCTGCCCAAATTCTAACCTAGCTCTATTTTACTATACTGCATGGCTCTCCTGTCTTATGTGGCATGTAGTGAATATAACGTATGTGTGCATATTAATAACAAGTCCATATTTTTAAAACTTATGCTAAGATAAAAATATTAATTTTTCAAATATTTCTATTTTAACCATTAATCAGATTCCGATCACATTTAGGTTATAATGCACAAAAAAGACTTCCTAACAATAATTTGTATCCTAAATGTATGTGTTACTTTGGTCATATAAATATTGTTTTAATGTGCTCACCTGTGGCATTTTTCCATGTAAGTTTTGTCACTAAGAGTAAGAAAAACTACTGAAAGGGCAGTTGACACTCAAAAAGAGATTATTGTTGAATTGAAGATTGCTGAATAGAGATAGTTAATAAATAATTTGAGATGTACCTTTCAAGGTTCAGTCCTCATTAATAGTTTAGTTGGAGAAAATGGCATTGAGCTGAAATATACAGAAGCTGCTAGGAGTCACATAGAAGAATAAGTAGTAGAGAGGTTGGCAGGACAATCCTACCTGTAAAAGGTAAGGACTGAGTTTTTGCCTGTATCTGCAGCCTAAGTTCATCCTCTGAATAAAAGATGAAGATTATCTGGTGGCACATATAAAAACAGAGTTTTATAAAAAAGGATTAATGCAGAATTACTTGAAATAAGAAACTCTAGTCTAATTATGCAATTGATAAAGCAATTTAAGAATAGTTATTTCTGTTCAAATCATAAAGGATTGTATATGGACATATTTTAAGGTGTGCTTTCCTTGTCAGGATTCTGATCATGGTGATTTCCTGAACTTGGGGATCTCTGAGCCCCTGAGTGACTGGTTAAACTCTCTAACTTAAAAATAGCTATCTGGGCCAGGCGCAGTGGCTCACGCCTGTAATCCCAACACTTTGGGAGGCCGAGGTGGGTAGATCACGAGGTCAAGAGATCGAGACCATACTGGTCAACATGGCGAAACCCCGTCTCTACTAAAAATACAAAAACTTAGCTGGGCATGGTGGCACGTGCCTGTAATCCCAGCTACTCAGGAGGCTGAGGCGGGAGAATTGCCTGAACCCAGGAGGCGGAGGTTGCGGTGAGCCGAGATCGCGCCATTGCACACCAGCCTGGGTAAGGAGCGAAACTCCGTCTCAAAAAAATAAAATAAAATAAAAACAGTTATCTCACTGGAGTTATCCAGTAAACACAGGTATAAAAAGGCTCTTTTTTAATGAAAGCCACTAAAATTCAAGTTCTTTATGATTATCCTGGAACAAAGATTTTGAAGTATTTCAAAGAATAGAAACAATCATACATACTATTTTAAAGGAAGTTATTAAATTACATTCCTGACAGTTGCTTATTTTAAGCTTTTAATTTTTATAATCATTAAGAAATAATGAGAAAAATTGATTCAAGAATTAACCTTGTCTAAATTGTCATTATTGTCTTCATTTACGATATTCCTATTATTTCTTTTTAAAAATGCTTTTTGCAATGCCTCTGTAATACGCAGATGACAGAATTTAAAAAGTCATTGACCAATAGCATTACATAATTTTCTCTTTAATGCATATGAGGACAGGAACTCTGTGCCTTTGGGACACAGAAGAGGCAAGAGACTCTGATCATTCTAGTGTTCATTTCTCTAGCAGGATAACAGCAGCCTTGGAGACGGCACCAACACAGTTTCGATGGCATATTGCAATTAGGATATGGAAAAAAGAAAATCTCTATATTTAAGATGACTTCTTGTCAGATTTCCAGTTGGATAACAAACTAATTCAGCTATACTCTGCCTTTCCCCATTTATTTTTATTTCTTCTTACCAAGCCATTTGACTCTAATATCTAAAATATAGAGAAGTTTTCTAGAAATTATAAAAATGTGAATAAAGCTATTTAAATATTACTAGACCACATATTTGGGCAAATTTCATAAATTCAGGAATCATCAGATTTATTTTTATATTGCCTACAATGTGTCACATCGATATATCCTCAGAAAAAGTCAGAGGAATTGATTTGAATGTCCTTGCCATTTACATAGTGTCACTTCTCTATAAACCAGGACTGATTTTGTGCCTTTACAGAAAACTATACATACATATATATATATATATATCTACATACATACATATATATATATACATACATATATATACATACATATATATATATACATACATATATATACATACATATATATATACATACATATATATATACATACATATATATACATACATATATATATACATATATATATATACATACATATATATATATACATATATATATATACATATATATATATACATACATATATATATACATATATATATATACATACATACATATATATATATATATGACAAAAATAAAGGTCTAAAATACCTTAGTCAATTTATATTTAATAAATAGTAATAATAATGAAAACTTATTTTCCTAAAATAATACAAACACAGTTTTACCACTACAAATCTCTGCTTAGAAAAGAACAGTGACTATAAACAAATACTAATTAATATTTAACTTAACAAAATTAACTTGCAGATTTATTTTAAAAGCAAATTATGGAACACAAACTATAACCTATAAACTTCTAAATAGAATAAAAATGGAATGTATGAAGAATAATCAGAAAAGCATAAATGAAATGATAGTATATGCATTGCCCAATAAAGTCGAATGGTTCAATTAAAAAATGTTGAGTTATATAAACCAGGGTTCTGACCCTGAGAGAAGACCTAAACCACTGAAATTGCATACAAATTTGGGGTCTATATGAATGAGTTTTCCTTGGGTCAGGATTCATATTTTTCATTACATTATCAATATATATCACTATTCAAAGTTCTTCAGCTATAGAGCTGAACTACTCAAGGTCATATCTTCTCTTTCCATTTCTCTCCTACCGTGTTCTCCTCTTTCCACTCCAGTCATCATTCTGTTTCACATTCTCAATCTAATGCCCATTTCTTCTCTTTGTTTTACTTGGTATCTTAGATGTACTTATAAGACTTGTCTAGTTCCTCCTTCTTGAAATAATCTCTTTCTTAACATCACATTATCTTACTCTTTTACTGGCCACTCTCTCTCAGTAATCTTATGTTCAAGAAAAAAAATTATTCGGTGACACTTGTTAAGGTACAGTAGAAATAGTTTTTTCAGTACCATCCTAATGGGTATCGGGACCACAGCAATGGGATTTTGCAGTGCCGGAGAGAGACTGGGCTCAACTTCAAATATAGCCCAGGAAAGTGGGGATTTATAGCCAAAGAACAGAGTGGGGTCAGTGGATGGAACATGACTAGGAAGACACATCAGGTGCAAAGGAGATTCTGGTTAAACCATTCTAACAGGATTCTTGCTGAAGATAAGCTGGAGTGATCAGATATCCCCCAGAGACTGCGAAGGTTGGGAAACCTGATGTCAGGGTAATTAGATATGGAAAATGGGGAGTAACGATAGATGGGTGTCTTGCTGAACTAACTTAGTAGGGTTCTTTGCTAAACTGAATTTTATAAGGAATTGCACAGATGGGCCTAGAAGAAATTTCTGAAATATAACTAAAATTTAGTCAAGCAAAGAATCTTTGCTACCTGGCCTCTCATCCATTTTTTCAACTTCTAAAATTTAGAGTACTCCAAAGCCCAGCCTAAACTCTCTTCTCTTTTCTGTGTCAATTCTCTCCCCAGGTAACCTCATCTTGCCCTATGACTTATGCCCATGACATAAGATTTGTATCTCCAGACTGCATTTATTGATTGAGCTCCAGACCCAAATATATAACTGTCTGCCTGATATCTCTACATAGCTATCAGATGGGCCCAACCTTGGCTCCTCCCTCAGTCTCTCATTATAGTTAAATGGCATAATTTTCACTCAGTTGCTTAAGTCACAGATGTCTTTCTCAAACTTTTGACAGCCAGTCAATGATCCATGAGCTGTGACTCCAAAACATGACAAATCTGGCCGTGTTTCTCCAGTGCTAACCTCTGTCGAAACCTCCATCATCTCTTGTCCTAAAGGCTGTAAGAACTTCCTATTAGATGTCCCTTACTTTACTCTTGCCTTGTACTTATCAGGCCTTTGCCTATGTTTTTTCTCTCATTTCCTCAGTCCCTACCCCTTACCTTCTACACTCTGCACTCTGGTCTGGCAGCAATACACCAAGCATATTTTCTCTCAGGGCCTTTGCATCAAATCATCATGAGGCTGGCCTCTTTTTTTTTAATTGCATTTTAGGTTTTGGGGTACATATGCAGAATGTGCAAGATAGTTGCATAGGTACACACGTGGCATTGTGTTTTGCTGCATTCCTCCCCTTCACCCACATTTGGCATTTCTCCCCATGCTATCCCTCCCCAGCTCCCCCTGCCCGCTGTCCCCCCAATTCCCCACAATAGACCCCAGTGTGTAGTGCTCCCTTCCCTGCGTCCATGTGTTCTCATTGTTCATCACCCACCTATGAGTGAGAATATGCGGTATTTCATTTTCTGTTCGTGTGTCAGTTTGTTGAGAATGATGTTCTCCAGATTCATCCATGTCCCTACAAAGGACATGAACTCATCATTTTTTATTGCTGCATGATATTCCATGGTGTATATGTGCCACATTTTCCCAGTCCAGTCTATCATGAATGGGCATTTGGGTTGGTTCCAGGTCTTTGCTATTGTAAACAGTGCTGCAGTGAACATTCGCGTGCATATGT
>CM052658.1:10205260-10227281 GCA_028533165.1 Leontopithecus rosalia | reverse complement strand
CATCTGTTGTCTCCAGATTTTTTAATGAACGCCATTCTAACTGGCGTGAGATGGTATCTCAATGTGGTTTTGATTTGCCTCTCTCTAATGACCAGTGATGATGAGCATTTTTTCATATGTTTGTTGGCCTCATGTATGTCTTCAAAGTGTCTGTTCATATCCTTTGCCCATTTTTGAATGGGCTTGTTTGTTTTATTCTCGTAAATCTGTTTGAGTTCTTTGTAACTCTTATTGTCCTTCAGGCTTCCAGATTTACTGTCAGCTTCTCAGAGCATTACCCTTTTGTCAATCATTCTTATCTCTCTATCACAATCTCTGTTTTAGTTATTTTATAGCAGTTTTTGTCTGAAATTGTACCTGTGAACCTATTATCTATCTTTGCACACAAGAATATAAGCTCAATGAGGGCAGGAGCCTTGTGTGTCTTCTTTACTCTTATACCCCTGGTACCTCAAACCATGCCAGTCACATGGTATCAATTAATGAGGGACTAAATGAGTTAAATAGGGAACATGACTCTTTGAAGGAGAACTGTAAAAGAGCTTAATCTGGTGGGGGCAAATTTATTTGTTACTCTCTTGAGATGCTGAAAAGTTAAGATGAAAAGAGTAAACTGTCAAATCACCCCGGTCACAAGAGATCAGAAAAAGCAGCAGATGATGATCATCACATCCTTCTCCCTGCTGTACTTTCTTGTTTAACCTTTCTTCTGTTACCAAAGTAATGTGAATAACTTGCAGTTACTCATGGCCAAAGCCAGAGGAAATACAGCAACTATTAAGTATGATATCTCTTCATGATATGAGTCTTTTCTCTGGTATACTTCTTTTGGTTTTCCAAGTTTTCTCCAGGGAATGTTGCTTTATGGATGAAGAATTTACTCTTCAAAAGTCTGTATTTAAAACCTGAAACCCATCTGAAATGCCACTCCTCTCTATCTTCTTTGTCTTGTGACTTCACATGCTACTCACAAAATGTAATGTGTTTCTTTTCTAAAACCTCCAAAGTGCCTTCTCTTTATACATTAGTGTATTTGTCTTTATACGTACATGACAAAATAATGATAAAATAAAAGCTGTTACTGTCTCTCAATAGTATAACCTCACATACATGATGACTCATGAATCATGTTTTCCTCTGTAAGGAAACCAAGTTACACCGAAATTTAGTAACTTGCCTAAAATAGCTAGAGTTTTCTAGACCAGAAACCAGTTATGACTTACTGTACCTCCAGTGCTAATGTAGTACTTAGGAAATAGTAGGTGTTCAGTACATATTTATAAATAAACAAGAGGATTGAGATTGGCATTGAAATCCTGGTATGAATGGCACCCTCACTATTAACTGCTTTATCACACCCCATCTGAAATCATACCTACATGTATTCATTAATCAATAGACAGTTAATTAGAACTCTCCTTGAAGTTAACAATAATTCCCTATCCATGACAACTTGTATTGTGTTTTATATTCAACAGAGAAACAAATAGTGAAAAGCAGGAAAGACAGTTGTGGAGAGTAAGAAATAAAGAGGAAAGAAGGAAGAAAGGAGTCTGCCAAAATGATACATGAATTAGATTTCTGGATTAATAAATTAAATGAAAGTGACTCCTTGCATAAACATATCCCTACTAAAGTTATCTTCTCTGTAAGATTATGTAAAGACAACAGATTAATTGTGAGCAGAATAATAAGGTTTCAAATAAGAGTTTTTAAAGTATAGTGATGTTTGTGTTTTGGCTGGGAGTCAATAATGGTTGAAACAGCTACTAAAGATTTTTTCGTGAACATTTAGTCTTGGGGTAGTTTTTAAATTTTTAATATGCTAAAATATTGATCTCTGTAAGTTCAACATAGTACAAGTTGAATTGGTTTCTCTGTTTAAAAGCAAATGTCATATATTTTGTGTTTCCCATTATTTGATAATGCAGAAAACAAAGCATAAAGAAGACATTGAATAAAACTTAGTTGAATTTTAAAATGAATATCACCACTATTATTTCATTTAAAAATATTTCCTGATTATTGAGGTAAAAATTGCATACAGTTGATTGTCATTCTCAGTAGTCAATATATAGTTATGTTCTATATAGTCACTGAAACTGAATTAGCAACTATTGAACCATTTTTCCTATGGGAAATGCAGTGTTAGGTTCCTGCCAGCCTCTGATCACAATATTTACACCAACCAATCAATAAACAACCTTTTTATGTGCGTTTTTCTGTTTAAGCTGTATTTAATATTTATCATTGATTAAAACTGAACTCACGTTCAACAGCATTGTAACTTATGCCCGAATCAAATTTAACAAACATCTTCTATATGTGAGGCACATAACAGCTTTAATTTAGAAACACTATAGAAGACTTCCACCTATTGTGAGGGGACCAATTTTAACAGCAAAGCCAACAAAAGCACAAAACTATAAAAAACATGGCACTGCCTATACAGTGAAAAGAAGACTTGTTTGCAGGTTGAGACCTTAAGAAGTCAAAGCATTGCCTCAGTTGGAAACTTGTGCATTTGGACCACTCTGTACATGCATGAGTCTTCAGATGACCATGGGTATTGATTTTGGGTTTACAACGATATTTTAGAAGGAGACAAAATCACGGATTTTGAATCTGCAAATAATAACTGGCTGTTCATGAAATGCACAGATCTTAGAAGTACAATTCAATGGATTTAGATAAATATATGCACTTATACAATGAACACTCCAGTCAGCATATAGAACAGTTTTCCTACCTCAGAAAGTTCCTTGTGCCAACCTAAAGTCCATTCCCCCTTGCACCCACCTTCCCATAGACAGCTGCTGTTCTGGTTTCTATCAGCTTGACTATTTTTAATCATTTTTTTTCTAATTTTATTTTTAGTTCTGGAATACGTGTGTAGAATGTGCAGGTATGTTGTGTGGTCATACATGTGCCATGGTAGTTTGCTGTACCTATCAACCCATTAGCTAGGTTTTAAGCCCCACGTGCATTGAGTATTTGTCCTAATGCTTTTCTTCCTCTTCCCCCCTGCCCCCCTCCCAGAGGCCCTGGTGTGTGATGTTACCCTCCCTGTATCTGTTTTATAAAACCAGTTCTGCCTGCTTTCAAATTTCATGTAAAAGGATTCATACAATATGTTATTTTTATGTCCAGGATTTTCTTACAAAATGCAATGGTTTAAAAATTCATTCATGCTGTTGCTTGCATCACTAGTTAATTCTTTTTTTATTTAGCAATATTTCCTTGTTTGAATATACACTGTATGTATATGTGGTTATTTTCAATTTGAAACTGTTATGAATACAGCTGTCAAGCATTCCTGTATGAGTATTTTTGCTGATATTGGCAGATATATACGTAAGAGGGGGATTGTTGAGTCATAGGATTATTAAGTGTTTATTGAAAATTGGTCAGAGTTTTCCAAAAAGCTTGTACAATTTTATACTCCCACCAGTAATGCATGAGGGTTCAAATTGTTCTAGATCATAGTAGTTAGTTGTTTTAATTTTTGGCCACTGAAATGGGTATAAAATTATATATTATGGTTTTGGTTTCCCTGATGGCTAATAACATAAAGCATTTTTTTAATGTGCTTATGAATGATTAATAGATCTTTATTTGGGATGTAACTTTTGGCTATTTATTTTCAGTAATTGTTAATTTATAGGAACTTTTAGTATATTTTAGTATATTCCATTTTAAGATATACGCATTGAAAATATTTTTTCCTAGTTTCTTTCTTGTCTTGGATTTTATTAACCATGTCTATCGATGAGAAAATGTTTTTAATTTTTATGAATCTCAAATTATCAAGTGATTTTGATGTCCTCTGGGAAACCTGTTAGCCCCAAGGTCCTGAAAATATTGTTTCCTAGTTCTAAAATCCATTCAGAACTAATTTTTTGTTTGATTGTATAAAGTAGAAGTCAAAAATATATTTTCTCTATATTTATGCAGTTTTTCTGGCATCATTTTTTGAAAAAGACACTTTTCATTCTCCATTAAATTGCTTTGGTGCCTTTGTTAAAAAACAATTGACTACCTACATGTAAGTCTATTTATGGTCTTTCTCTGATAATATAATTTTAGAATAAACCTTGAAATCAAATAAGTTCTCTAAGTTTTCCTTTGTTTATTTTAAATATTTAATGGTTCTCTTTTTTGGCATTTCTTACACATTTAACCCTCTCATGTATTTCTACAAATCTATATTTTGGGGATTTCAGTTAGAATTGCATGGTATATATCTCTGTTTATGTAGTGCTTTAATTTTTCTCATTAATGATTTGGGGGAATTTGGGGGAATTGGGAATTAAAAGCTCCTGAAATGACTGTAATGTACCAACAAAATAAGGGCCACTACCTAGGTCCTTTTGTCTCAGAAGATTCTGGGTGCCTGTAAGAAAAGAATTCATCTCATCCTTAAGAATCTACATATTAAATAAATGAAGTGGTAATTTCTAACAACATATCCAAAAAATGTCATGCCATATGCTCTCCCCAACGTATTTGTTTTACTTTAAGATTCTATTCAAATGATTTTTCCCAAACAAGCACACATTCCAAATTGACTGTCTTTACAACTTTACAATGAAGCATGTGGCAGTTTCTTTACCTTGAAAAACAAAAGCATCTTATACCTGCCTAAGCACCTTTTTACATGTTTTATCTGACAACAATTGATCATATTTATAATGTGGTTTAGATTGGCATGTGAAAATGAAAAAGGTCAAAATGGATCAATTTTCTTATGATATGGGATTTATATAGATAATAGAAATAGTATATAGCATATGTATATGGAAATTAATATACCTTTTAAAATTTTTATTGCATAAAAGAATAATTGATTGTTAATAAGATGCATTAGTTACACATCATAGAACCCTGTAACTGCCTAAAGATGAATTCATATTCCAGGAAATTTTGCTCTCAAGATTGAATATTGATCACAAGACTGAAAACTCCAGTCACTGTAATTTTATTTGAAGCATTTTCTAACAGATGTTACATCTCGATTTGCTACTATATTTTAAATGCTTTCTTTTTTTCCCCAATATTCATTAAACCAGTCTTTTCTTCTTGTCTCTAATAAGAGCAACATCTGTTTCTTCTTGTTCAATCAAAGCAACCACCTCGAGTCTTACTTTAAAAATAATAACATTAGAAAGAAAGCACAGATAGAATATTCTTCATTAACATTTTACGTTTGCATACAAAACAAGTGTTCCCAACAATTATAAGTTACGGAGGTATCAGAGAAAATATTATAAAACAATTATGGAAAACAAATGAAAGCAGAAGCTGCTGGTACATGGTTCAAAGATGTTGGTTTTATGTTAAATCCCCTTTATAGAAGTATCAGTTTCTTTTACAATGTACAGTTGAAACATTTTTATCATTATGAATTATTGACTAACAGGAGATATCTATTATAAGGCAACTTCATGTTTTTACATTTAATGTTTCAAGTATGAAATTAAAGTTGTTTCAATAGTATATATATATTTAAAACAAAAATATTTTGGAAAATATGTACTCCAGTTCATATCAGTCTCCTCAAAGTTAGTAACCATGAGAAGCCCTCACTTAGCATTATATTTAATTTTTAGAAATGTTTCACAAATATCCAGAACCACATGTATTAAATAATTGAAGAAAAAATACATTTTGGAAAGAATAAAGTTTATGGGTAACTATTAAGAAAGTGGGCAGATTGCCTAGGGTTAGGTATTCGAGACCAGCCTGGCCAACATGGTGAAACCTTGTCTTTACTAAAAATACAGAAATCAGCCAGGTGTGATGCTATGTGCCTGTAATCCCAGCTACTCTGGAGGCTGAGGCAGGAGAATCACTTGAACCTGGGAGGCAGAGGTTGCAGTGAGCTGAGATCTCACCACTGCACTGCAGGCTGGGTGACAGAGCAAGACTCCTTCTCAAAAAAAAAAATGAAAAATGAAAAAAGAAGCTTGATTTTATTGTATAACTCAGAATTTATATTGAAACCTGTTGATTCTGATATGATGTACTCAGATACCTTTCCACATCAACAAATTCCTTACCACTGATATTGCACTGCTAGATTTATATGGGAGAGGAAGGTATTTGTCCATAAAGAAAATTAATTAATTTATTAATTTATTTGTTTATAAGAGGGAGTCTTGCTGTATTGCCAGGCTGGAGTGCAGTGGTACGATCTTGGCTCATTGTAATCTCTGCCTCCCTCCCAGGTTCAAGCAATTCTCCTGCCTCAGCCTCCTAAGTAGCAACCCAAGTTGATATTTAGAGAACTAAGCTCACCCACTGAATGCAAATGAACAGGTATTTACTGAGTACTAACTATGTGCTAGGCCTATTCTACATGGCAAAATATACAATCCTTACAACAACCTGTGGGATAGATTATTTCACTATTACCATTTTATAGAAAAGAGAATTGAGGTATAAGAAGGTTAACTTGCTGAAGGCCCAGCTATCATGGGAGCAGAAATGAGATTTATATCCAGGCAATGTGACTTCAGAGTCCAGATTCTTATCTCTTGTGCTCTTCTGCCTTTTGAGGGGTGAAGTGTGAATCTGACACCTCTGGGTTCCAAATCAATCCCAGCCTCTTATGGGGCAAGCGCCACCTGTGCCTGAATATGCTGTGACCCCAAATATAAGGCAATTCTCCATTTTTTTCTGGATTATTATATTTTTACTAACTTGCACATAAGCTGTTGAGACTTAAGTGAAGATGTCAGTAATATTTATGTGTTTTTAAGATTACATACATAAATAATTTAGAAGTTCATTTTTCATCCTTACTTTTTAGAAATCATTTTGTTCTAATGTCTTCGCAGGCGACTTTAACATCAGGGTCTTTGTCCTGACTTTGTGAATCATCCGAGATACTTCTGTGGAACAAATCATCCTCACCTTTGTCTCAGTTGTTTATACAAGAAATGTTTCTCATATCACTGTATGTGTTTCTCCAAGCCTGTTAACAGAAGGCTTAAATTCCTGTTAACAGAAGGCTAAGACACATTTTTCAGTTGTCCTGTAGGTAAAATTTATGATCTCCACATCTCCACATTGAATGGACTTACTCCACTGCTTTCTTGTTTAGAAAGCTTACTTGTCACTATATCAATATTTGTAATTAGGAGATAAACTCCAAAGACAATTTTATTTTGAGATGCAGTTTCACTCTTGTTGCCCAGACTGGAGTGCAGTGTTAGGATCTTGTCTCGCTTCAATCTCTGCATCCCGGGTTCAAGCAATTTTCCGGCCTCAGCGCCCCAAGTAGCTGGGATTACAGGTGCCCACCACCACACTTGGCTAATTTTTTGTATTTTTAGTAGAGACAGGGTTTCATCATGTTGGCCAGGCTGCTTTCAAACTCCTGACCTCAGGTGGTTCATCCAGCTCAGCCTCCCAAGATGCTGGGTTTACAGGTGTGAGCCACAGCACCCTACTGAAAGACAAATTATTAAATGTGTCTCAGGTTACTTTTCTATTAGATTAAATGAATCAAAGTTTCTACGTATTTTTTGTCTTAACAATGTAGATATACTGTCTCCTATGTGCCAGGTACCATTCTAATGCTGTACAAATATGAGTAGTAAATAGTATACAGGCACTTAATTCCACTACTCAAAGCCTCATTTTATTTAGACCTGATGCTATACGAGACATGGATATTCCCGGAAACTGAGCACCCCTCCAGATGTGGTAGCAAAAGGCAGTGTGTGTGTGTGTGTGTGTGTGTGTGTGTGTGTGTGTGTGTACGTGTTTATATAGTATAAGAAAACTCTGATCATGGATGCACAAGGACAATATAACATACTTTGTTGTGGTTGTTTCATTTGTTGTTTGTTTGTTCAAACTTTGGAACCAACTGTGGCTGAGTTCCAATTCTAAGCTTTACCTGTTACCAGCTATAGGATGCTTACAGATTAGTAGACTCAGTCCCTCCCTATATAAAGGAGATAATCATTTTTCAGAAAATTATGTGAGTATTATGAATCAAATGCAAGTAAGGTATCACCATGGCTAGCACATAGAGCTTAGAACAATATATCTATAAATGTTGACATATAAAAATATCATGAAATTCTATTCTTTGGAGAGAGCCTTCAGACTACTATTCTTTTACAAGATATAGACAAAGAAAATGTGAAGGAAGCAGCATGTGTTTCTATGAGAAATTGAGTCCTCCTTGCCACATTTAAGAACAAACTTCATTACATTTGGGGACCCATTTTTATCATAGATTATTGAGGTATTACCTGTTGATAAATAAAATTTCAAAATAATAATTGGAAATGAATAGAAATCACAGCTTAAGCTTTGATATTGCAGTGGCTGCTCTCAGCAAGGCTCCTTTAATCTGGGTGCCAATTTCTCTGGTAATTAAGTTCCTTGAAGAAAATAAAATAACCTTTTAATTTTAATCTTACTAGAATAATAGACCTTTTGCCATGAAAAATTAGGAGGATGTTCCATTTATAAATTAATATTGTGATGAAGAATTTCCACAGGAGTTTTCTGAAAGGTTTTCTTGTTCTGCCATTTCAAATAACGGAGGATATTTTAAAAGGGACTTTCTCTGGATGTTGTGATTTTTTAGGAATGGATTTGGGGACTGGACAAATATCACATTGATGTCTTTGAGATCCATGTCCCAAAACTGTATTTCATAGTAGGGTTTGTCAAATTATAAAGGCAGAAATCAAAATAAAAAATCATGCAGTCTTATAGTTAATCAACGATAAACCCTATTTTGTACTTTAAAGTGAAATGGGCCAGGCGCAGTGGCTCACGCCTATAATCCCAGCACTTTGGGAGCCTACCCGAAGGGTAGGAGTGGGCGTGGCGGAGCCAGCTCGGTCCAGAACACTCCCGGGTCGACCCCACTCGCTCATCCTGCAGGAGCTGCGGCACCAAAATGAGCGGAGAGGAGAACCCAGCCAGCAAGCCCACGCCGGTGCAGGACATGCAGGGCGACGGGCGCTGGATGTCCCTGCACCATCGCTTCGTCGCTGACAGCAAGGATAAGGAACCCGAAGTCATCTTCATCAGGGACTCCTTGGTCCAGCTAATGCACCAGTACGAGATCTGGCGGGAGCTCTTTTTTCCTCTGCATGCACTTAACTTTGGCATCGGTGGCGACAGCACACAGCATGTACTGTGGCGGCTGGAGAATGGGGAGCTGGAACCCATCCGGCCCAAGATCGTGGTGGTCTGGGTGGGCACCAACAACCATGGACACACAGCAGAGCAGGTGACTGGTGGCATCAAGGCCATTGTGCAGCTGGTGAATGAGCGGCAGCCGCAGGCCCGGGTCGTGGTGCTGGGCCTGCTTCCACGAGGCCAGCATCCCGACCCACTTCCACGGGTGGATCACGAGGTCAAGAGATCGAGACCATCCTGGTCAACATGGTAAAACCCCGTCTCTACTAAAAATACAAAAATTAGCTGGGCATGGTGGCACGCACCTGTAGTCCCAGCTACTCGGGAGGCTGAGGCAGGAGAATTGCTTGAACCCAGGAGGCGGAGGTTGCGGTGAGCTGAGATTGCGCCATTGCACTGCAGCCTGGATAACAAGAGCGAAACTCCGTCTCAAAAAAAAAAAAATGCTATGGTGAAGATATGGTCTTCCATGTATCACTTCTGTTGGTCCAAATAAACCAACTTGAGACGGAACTATTTCAGTAAACACTGCTGCTTGTCTGACAGCTAACTTCAAGAATAAGCCTTTACATGCACATATTAATTTTATAGTAGAAGAGATTTTATTTGTGGTGTTCTTCAGAATATTCAAAAGATAAGAAATATAATAATTATTGTTTTCCCAATTTTTATATGGAGAGGAAAAATAAAACTCTGGGATTAAATTATTTAATAAAGATATTCTTGTCAGAAACAGAATTTGGACTTAAATCATGTCTTTTTCTTTTTACAGTGAGGAACTACCTTACAAAATTACCTATAAGTATCAAAAAGTAGACCCTAATACAAGAATTTGGATGCATATGATTTTTTTTCTTTTTTTTGCGTTTTAGGTTTTGGGGTACATGTGCAGAACATGCAAGATAGTTGCATAGGTACACACGTGGCAGTGTGTTTTGCTGCCTTCTGCCCCTTCACCCACATTTGGCATTTCTCCCCAGGCTATCCCTCCCCCGCTCCACCCCCCGCTGTCCCTCCCCTATTTCCCCCAATAGACCTCAGTGTGTAGTACTCCCTTCCCTGTGTCCATGTGTTCTCATTGTTCATCACCAGCCTATGAGTGAGAATATACGGTGTTTCAGTTTCTGTTCTTGAGGCAATTTGCTGAGAATGATGTTCTCCAGATTCATCCATGTCCCTACAAAGGACACGAACTCATCATTTTTGATTGCTGCATAATATTCCATGGTGTATATGTGCCACATTTTCCCAGTCCAGTCTATCATGGATGGGCATTTGGGTTGGTTCCAGGTCTTTGCTATTGTAAACAGTGCTGCAATGAACATTCATGTGTATGTGTCCTTATGGTAGAATGATTTATTTGACATTGGTCCGATGAATGCCATAGGGGAGAGGGGAAGTGAGACAAGCTGGGATGGAAAGCCACAAAAAGGTTATTTAATAAGGAAACTGCTACTATGGGCAACTGAGTTCAAGCCCACTGGGGTCTCTCTGAGAAACTGTAGTAGCTACTGCCGCTTGCACACATAGTGTCTGGCCTGTTCCTCTTTCTACATCATTGGAAGCCATTGCAATGTATGGGAGTTTTCTGCAGGTGACAACCAGGGCGGACTGAAGAGCGATACTTCATTCAATAACTTGGTAACAGAGCAAGGTCAATTACAAATAAATTTGAGATGATGCAGATTTCCAGGAGGATCTACTGACGTTAAATTAAAGTTATCAAGACAATTTTATCTACTGAACTTAATCCTTACACTTAGAATTAGTCATATTGTATATTACCATTTATAACTGAGAAGCCATAGTCAGCAGCTTCAGTGCTATTTTTACTGCTTTTTTATGTTTCATCATTTACTTGGCCATCTATGAAATCCAGAATGCCAGATTTCTGGTCATGATCACTCCCTCAGATTCATTCACTTATTCATTCACACCTGTTATGTACCAGACACTGTTGTAACTGTGGGGATTTTAGTAGAGACTAAAACAGATAAAAACAGAGTTTATAATCAAGTGATAGAAGACAAAAAATGGGCTGGGCGCGGTGGCTCATGCCTGTAATCTCAACACTTTGAGAGGCCGAGGTGGGTGGATCACATGAGGTCAGGAGTTCGAGACCAGCCTGACCAATATGGTGAAACCCTGTCTCTTAAAAAAAAAAAAAAGACAAAAAATGAATAAGTAAGATGTTAGTAAATGAACAATAATAAATCTGTTAATGAGAGACACTATGAAGAAAACTAAAGCTCAGAAAAGAAGGGATATTAGAAGAGAGGGGGAAATGATATGTTATAAGAATAGCTAGGAAAGACCTCTCTGTTAAGATGACATTTGCACAGAGACCTGATGTGAGGAAACAAGACCATGCAGATAATTCACACAAGGCATTCCAGATGGTTCACATGACACCTGTTAATTCACCAAAAGGACTTTAGCCAGTACTTCTTGTGAGTTCAAAAAACAGAAAGCTGTTAGAGATAATAGTGTGATCCCAATTATATATTTAAAAAGGTAATACTACTTTGTGGGGAAAGTGGATTGTTGGTGCAAAGAGTGAAATCAGAGGAACCATTAGGGGCTATTGAAGTACTCTGTGTTCATCTGTTGATGGACGCTTAGGTTGCTTTCAAATCTTAGGCATGGTAAACAGTGCTGCAACAAACACAGGAGTGCAGACATCTCTTTGATATACTTATTCCCCTCCTTTTGGGTATATACTTATTCCCCTCCTTTTGGGTACATACTCAGCAGTTGGATTGCTGGATCATAGGGTAGACCAAAGATGATAGTTCATGTGGCTGTTTGCCTTATTGCATTATTTATACTATGCATGTTATTTATACATGTATTCTATATTTTATAAGTTGGAAAGTCTTTGCATTAATTACTTTAGAGCAGGGATTTTATATTGATTTTGATTGAAAGAAAGTGTGTTCAGTGGCTGGGCGTGGTGGCTCATGCCTGTAATCCCAGCACTTTGAGAGGCAGAGGAGGGTGGAACACTTGAGGTCAGGAGTTCAGGACCAGAATGACAAACATGATAAAACAATATCTATTCTAAAAACACAATATTAACTGGGCATAGTGCATGCCTGTAATCCCAGCTACCTGGAACACTGAGGCAGGAGAATCACTTGAACCCAGGAGGTGGAGGTTCCAATGAACCAAGATCACACCATTGCACTCCAGCCTGGAGAACAAGAGTGAAATTCCATCTCAAAAAAAGAATTCTCATTACATATTATTAAATTAAATTTTGAAAATCCTATAAAAGCACCTGAGAAGTGATATTAGTAATAATACTTACTATGATATGAGTAATACTACAGACATGTGAGTATCTTCTCAGCTCCAACAGGCCTAATGCTTTTCTTTAAAATAGTTTTTCTATTTCTTAGTATAAATCAACTAGTAATGTGTGAATTTCCTATAAAGGACCACATGTAGTAAATAGTCTAAACTTTATGAACTGTTGAATTTCCGGTGCAGCTGGCTCTTGGCGTAGAGGACATGGTATGTAAATAAATGTACTTAACATTTATATAGGCACTAACATTTAAATTGTATATAACTTTCACATGTCACAAAACATTATTCTCCTTTTGATTTCAACCATTTAGAAAAGTAAAAACTATTCTTAGCTCACAGGTTATAGAAAAACAGGTGGCAGCAAGCCAGATTTCAGCCACAAACTGGTTTTTCAGATCCTGGTGTAAATTATCAGGAACTTGGAGCCCTGATCTGTGCGTCATTGATTAGCTCTCATTCTATTTTTGGATGCCTTTATTTGCTAGAGTTCTCTTTCTCTGTGAAACTGAAGCATGTTCTCATATAACTTCTACCTGTGGATTCTACATTTTGCATCTGAATAACAGCACAAAATACCCCCCACACCCTACTTTGTCATAACACAGGCCTTCACAAAGTCAAAGAAAGCCACCCTGGCCTTCTTGGTTTTCTCTGCTACTCAGTGTTAAACTCTCTCCAGATGCTTATGTTTCATGGCTGTTCTTTTTTTGCTTTTTAATTTTCTGATTGTTCTTCATAAAATGAACACAAACTAAACAAAAGCTTTAAGCTACCGTCCACCTAATGAAGAATTCAATCGAATTTTGGTTTCCAAAGATTTTTCTATCAGGCAACAATGAAGTGTCATTGTTGAGGATATGCATTCTTGGTTTATTTTGCTGGGGTTTTTTATATCATGTACTCCATTATGAAGATAACGTATTTGTAAATGATCAAATAATCCTATTATTTTCTGTGACCATTAGTGGTCAGTTAGTATGTATAACTGCAAGTACACATTTATTATTTAGTCCTTAATTTCTAACTATACTCACCAAATGTGTTTATTGAGAAAAAACAAACTATACAGAAAAATAGATCTTAAAAACAAAGACATTAGATAAAAGCCATAAATTTATTTTCTTGTTTGAGAATGAGATCTAGCAAAGCTAAACAGAAAATAAATTACTAAGTTAGAATGAGGTGCCACAGGGGAGATGAGGGAGTGGCTATGTGGATATCCTGGAGGAGAGTGTTTTGGTAGAGAGAAGAATAAAGATAAAGACTCTGAGGTAGAATAATGCTGGGGGTCAAGGACTAGGCAAGGAGGTCAGGTTGCTGGATAGAATCAATGAATGGGGTGGTATGCCAACACAGTATCTTAGAGCTAAGGAGGAGAACCATAGGAGAGCCAATGTTATAAGGCCTTTTAAGTACTGCAAAGGCTTTCTATTTTAGTAAAAACAAACTGAGAAGCCATTGGAGGAATCTGAACGAAGAGATGAGATAATTTGCAAGGTATATTTTAAAAGCCTGGCTACTATGTTAAGAATAGACTGTCTTGGAATCAGGGAAGAGAGACCAGTTACAAGGCTCATGCAGAAATGTAAATCAAAGATTGAGAGATGATGGTGGTTTGGTGCAGGGGGCTAGCAGAGTGTTAGCTGTGGAAGTAATGTTAGATAAACAAATTACTGATATTTTGGGACATGATATGTTTTCTCTTTACCCACTGATATGATTTCGCTCTGTGTCCTCACCCAAATCTCACCTTGAATTGTAATAGTCTCCAGGTGTCATTGGCAGGACCAGTGGGAGATAACTGAATCATGGGGGTGGATTTTTTTCTGTGCTATTCTCGTGATAGTGCATAAGTCTCATAAGATCTGGTGGTTTTATAAAGGGAGTTCCCCTGCAAATGCCTGCTTGCCAGCCACCATGTAAGACATGTCTTTCCTTCTCATTTGCCTTCTGCCATGATGGTGAGGCCTCCCCAGCTATGTGAAGTTGTGAGTCCATTAAACTCCTTTGCTTTAAAAATTAAAAAAAAGAAAAAGAAAAAGAAAAAAAAGAATAGTTCATAGTCACCATCTCAATGACTTTTTTCAACTGAATGGTATTAATACTGTTTCTCTACCTGATTGGGTTATATTATGCCTTATTCAGTTAGACCTATACAACTATCTTGCTAGTTCTGCACATGTACCCCAAAACCTAAAATGCAATAAAAAATAAATAAATAAATACTTGGTGAACTGAATTAAAAACACAGCATTAGCACACTAATAGAAACAACTATCATGCCCTACTGATCTAATTAAAAAAAAAAAGAAAAGAAACGTGAGATATCAGTTTGAATTGTGAGCAGTGCTGTATTTTCCTAGAGAAAAATACTTTTATTTGTAAAATTCTCACTTTGTTGATATTGGAATTGTGTTCATCCGGGTAATTTTTTAAAAAAGAAATGACTTTTATATTGTACTTACCAGGTTCTGGGTTGAATGATGGACAGTGGCACGAGGTTCGCTTCCTAGCCAAGGAAAATTTTGCGATTCTCACCATCGATGGAGATGAAGCATCAGCAGTTAGAACTAACAGTCCCCTTCAAGTTAAAACTGGCGAGAAGTACTTTTTTGGAGGTAAGAATGCCGTTGCTTTTTAGTTACTAATCCATTGCAAAAAAAAAATGAGGTTTCAAGACAAAGTTTGGTTATAAAGAATTTGTATTTGACTTGATAAAGTCAGTAGATCTCAGGATAAAACAAATTCTGTAATTCCATTGAGCAAAAAAAAAATGAAAAATTTTGTTTCATTCTGATAAAGATATTAAGGTGATGTCACCGTATTCTGGCCCAATTTAAACCACTGAAGTATAACAAAGGGATTCTGAATTCATCCTCATAATCCTCAAAAGTCAGGTCCTTGGATTAATTACTGGTTACCAATGGCTATGTAACTGGTTATCCAAACCTTAGCGTCTTCAAACAAACATTTGTTATCTTGCAGTTTCTCTGGATCAGGAATTCAGGAGTAATTTAGCTGAGCCAGTCTCTCATGAGGTTGACCTCAAACTGTCAGCTGTGGCTGCATTATTTGAACCTTGTTGAGCTACAACACCTGCTTCCAACAAGTCTCACTTACCTGGCTGACAGTTGGTGCTGGCTGGTATGCCTGAGTTCTCCTCCATGTGGCCTCTGATTCTGTTAATACCTTTCTTCTTCAAGTAGATTTTCTCTCCTCAAGGTGACTGGGCAGAGAAAGAGAGAAAACAGAAGAAAGAGAGGAGGGGAGGGGAAAGCCAGTTAGTAAGAAAGTTCTCAAGATAAAAACCATAAGTATTGTTCAAAAAATAATCCAATTTGGCAATGATATCCCATCACTACTATTATTTACAACTTGTTAGAAGTGAGTCACTAAATCCCATCCACAGTTGAAGGTGACTTCACAAGAGCTTGACTACCAAGAGCCACTGATTCCTGGGGACCATTTTAAAGGCACTTACCACAGTCTACCTTATAAGAGAAGCCATGTTGTCACAAACATCTTGGTTCTTAAGCAATGAAAAGATTAGTAAGAGAAAAAATCTCTTATGATAAATTCTATGTGTGAAAAAGTGTTGTAGTGAAGACCTCTCATATTTTCTGACTGAAAAAATGTGTCCTCCAGAAAATGATTTTTTACTAACTAGTGAATTATGAGGATACATTTCATTAAAGTGCTAGGTGCATTGTTTGTATCAATATAGCTTTCATTAGATTATTGTCTTTTCTGTCCTATATCATACAATGTGAGATGGGAAAAATCGCATTCTTAGAAAAGGTTTTCTTTAAGCTTTAAAATCTATATGTTACATATGTTGCCTGTGAAAATGTTTCTATTTGCATTTACAGCTATATATTTATATATCATTGTGTGTGTCTGCATGTACGTGCGTGTGTGTGTGTGTGTGTATTCTAGTTCTTAGAGTAAGGTGATGTGATAGCAGACACCCTGTTTTTATCTCGTATCCCGTTATATTTCTCAAGTTCCTAGAAAAAAATTTGGAATATCGTAGATGAACAATAAATGTTTATGAAAGAATCAGTAAATTCAATAAAATAGGCAAGACATCATTTTATTATTAATTTTCTAAGAGGAAACGGAAGTCCAAGGAGATTTATTGACTTGCCACTGAGTTTGCAGCTAGCACCTAGATTTAAATTTTCTGAGTCCTATACCAGGGCATTTCTCTACATCTAATTAGGGACAAATTAGAGACAAAAGTCATGAACTAGGGCTCTGCTTCTTTAATCTTTCATAATATTTGTTGAAAGTTAAGGCTTCATTATTTTAAAAAGACTCTCAATAAATACTTGATGAACAGATGAAAGTCAGACAATATGTCTTATGAGTGAATGAACTGGACATATTAATGTGAGAAAAACAACTCGATAGCCAAACTGGTTACTCTCCAAAAAATACGCAATATGATTGGCTATGGCCAACAGTTTTTATTTTTGTGATAGTAAATGGATCACAATTGTCCCTTGGAAAGCTACTAATAATCTCTACTCATCCCTGGACTGGAATATTTTGGCCATACATGAGCTCCCTGAATGCTTAAGGCCAATTTTTATTGATTTTAATCTAGAGGGGCAAGCAAATAGCTGTAACCACACATTCGTGGCATAAAGTTTATAGGATATGAGGTCTTTATGGTGTGCTATTTACTATTGCTTTACAGATTTTGGGTTTCAAACCCAGCAGTCAGGAGAATATTGACTTTCTCTTGGGTCTGTGGTCTGCCCTTAGGATATACTGTCAGCTAATGATCATGATGCTTGTTTTGTTATATTGTCATCGGCTGAATCCTCAGAGTGTGTAAGAATCATCAGAAGAACTGATTCCCATTCAGCCTCTCAGGCCCCACCTCTAGAACTTTTAAATTCAAGAGAATGAGAAACTGAAGAATGCAAAACTTCAAGTGATTCTGATCCACACAGTCTGAGAAACAGAATTATAGATCAACCTTAGCCAATCTTCACACACACCTTTTACATTCTTTTTGAAAAACATCATCAGTCACTGGAAAGTTTGAGATGCGTGAGAATTAGCTACTCTCCTATAGCTTTGCCTCTAGGGGACAAAGGAAAGGAAGTCACAGGACAAGTTATGATGCACAAAAACACATTTATTAAATGAACGGGTATTACCAAGAAAGCACAACAGTGTTAATCTAAATAAACGTTATTCTGCAAGCGCAGTGAGGTCCCAGCTCTGACTCCCTGCACCTTGAATAAAATGTTCTCCAGAAGCAGCATTACTGAATAGTGGGATTCAACTACAGCCAGAGCTAGTGCCAGGCGACAGAAAGCCTCCTCAGCAAATGGCTGACACAGGATCACTAAGTGATCCTGACTCCAGAACCATTTCTAATAACTCAGATTACAGGCCTCACCAGAATCTTGTTACCATCTTTGCACAAGGCTGAGAGTGTCTCGAAAATACCCTTAGTGCCTTTAAGTTCAGTATCGAGATTTCCTTTCTAACATGTAGTTAACATTTATGCTATCTAACAGACCACCAATTTCACCAAAGAAAACCCAGTTTGGCATTCAGCTCATTAGAGGACTTGTTGATTCAGTGAATTAGGTTGATGTGAGGAATAAGTAGCAAAAATCTAAGGGTGGCTCCCTCTAGAGTAGTTGCACTGTTTCTGCGCTAAAACTCCTGATCACCTCTGACTTGTGGCCTTCTGATCAGAAGAGGAGCTGCTTCTGGATTGCAGCTTTAACTAAAACACATATTTACATGACTCTATGCCATCTGTGCTGAGAATTTTAAAGTAGGATTCAAATGTTATAATAAATCTTAAGAAAGAGCAAAATAGAAAGGAGAATTGACTGTTTTAAAACACAAGCTTTGGAATCCAGCATACCTGATTTTGAAATCTGGCTTTAGCACTTAATTAATGAATTCTTTAATACTTTATCTTACTTTCTTTATCTATTAAATGGCAATAGAATCTGTTTTCTGAACACTGTGGCATAAACTGAAACCTGGGTTTGGCCCCTAGGGAAGGCTAAATGCTGACTGCCTTCCCAGTGCATCTTGAATCTTTAACTCTAAGGCACAGAGCCTTCCAAGGAATATTGGAGACATCAGATCATTATTTATTTAATGGCCTCACATCAATTTCTGCACTACTCAAAGTATTTCTTCCCCCACACTCACTGAAGAAAAAAAGTATTTTTATGCTTACTGACTCAAAGCTTTCCTGATGTCCTGTACTCAGTTTTGTTTGCAAACCTTTAAACATGTTCACATTTTGTTTCGTTTGAAGTTAGGTCCCAGTTGTGTAGCTTTCTTTGCAGCCCTAGCTGGGCCGTTTCACACCAGTGTGCAATTTTATCTCTCTGTGCTTGCTCCTTGCTAATCCCGGCAAAGGTCTTCATTCTCCTTTGCAACATCCATGATCAGATGATGTTTAATCACCAAGAAGTCTTTTGCCTTTCTTTTTTGTTGTTGTTGTTTGCTTGTCTTTTGTTGGGAATAAGCAGACAAAGAAACAGATTCGTCCTTTGGGTATCCCAAAGGACGAATACTTTTCTTCAGCAAAGAAAGACTGTACTTTTCTTCAGCAAAGTATGTTTTAGCTGCTTTACCATGTTTTATCTTCCTCCAAATAGAATTTCTCTAGATAACACTCCATTAATGTTAATAATCAAAAGAATGTTAAACACAATAATTAAATTTACATATTGACTATTTCCATGGTAATAAGCTTTCTGATACAGGCCAGAACCCATGGTTATGAGAGAGCAGTCATGTTTTTAAATTTCTAACTTTTCTTTGTTTTGGGCATTTTTATTATCTCTTTTGTTTTCGTTAAAAGAGAAAGGAGCTGTGGGCTGAAGAGGAGAGATAAGAAGTTTCTAGAACCAGTCTTATCGGAAGGGAAGTTCTAAAGAACCCAGTGGGGAAGGAGACGGGTCTTAGGAAGGTACCAAAGCAAGCAGTGAAGGCAAGTAAGAAAGAGGGCAGTGGGGCCGGCCTGAGTGTGATAGGATTCCTGACAATCAAGTTTAATAAGAGGGCACATCCCTTTCCAGCTCACCAGTATATGTCTTGGTCAGTTTGGGCTACTATAACAGAATACTATAGGCCGAGGGTTCTAAACTACAGAGATATATTTCTCATGCTTTTTGAGGTTGGGAAGTCTAAGACCAAGGTATCAAGGTGCAGACAGATTTGATACCTGGTGAGGGCACATAATGAGAAGCTGCAGATAGCCGTTTCCTTAGTGTATGTTCTCATTTGGAGAAAAACAGAAACAGAGGGAGAAAGACAGAGAGAGCGCACACACTCTTCAGTCTCTTATGAGCACACCAGTTCCATCATAGGGGCTCCACCCTCATGACATAAGTAACCCCCAAAGGCCCCACCACCTAAAGCCATCCCATAGGGGTGAGGGTTTGAAGTTTGAGGGACACAAACATATAGTCTTTAACAATGTCCTCTCAGTCCTCATTGAAGTAGAGCATGGATTTTAAATATTAGATTGGTGCAAATGTAATTGGTGTTTTTGCCAATGAAAGTAATGGCAAAAACGAGCTAACTAGATAGGGATGTAATTATATATTTTTGTCAAGTAGTTATCTTTTAAAATAATTAGGGGAGGTGGTTATCAGGCTCTTTAGCTATTTATTATAAGAAAATACCAACACTTTTTCAAGCATTTGGCTGCTTACAAACTTCTTAGTGATAGAATACACTCCATGAAAAGCCTCCCAGATAGTTTCCCAGAAATGCTTGGTTTGGCTCATCTGTCACAGAATACCATGTTTATGGGAACTTGTGGTACCCCATTCAGGATCCACTCGTCAGCCCTGTGAAGTATCAGCTGCCTTGCTTTTGTGCCAACGGGAAATCTATTGTTTAGAAGTTTATTTTCCAGCTCCTTTCTCGTTGTTCTCCAAAAAAAAAAAAAAAAAAGGAATGAGACAAGTTTTATCAAATGATATGAGAAGTTAGACAATGTGTCATTTCAGGGGTGTAAAACCTGAATCCTAAACAAACTTTTTGGAGGCATGTATTTGGAGCATGATTTTCTAGGGATGCTATATCAAAGTACCACAAATACGGTGGCTTAAAACAACATAGTTCTATTCTCTCAACGTTCTGGAGGCTGGAAATCTAAAACGGAGGTTCAGAAGGATCCTGAGGTCTCTGATGCCTCCACGGGAGGATCCTTGGACTCCTCTGGCTTCTAGTGGTTACAGTAATCCTTGTTATCATCTGGCTTACAGATGCATTCCTTCAGTTTCAGCCTCCAGCTTCACATGGTCTTCTCCCCTTTGTGTTTCTGTGTCCAAATTTCCTTCTTCTGATAAGGGCACCGTTGATGGGATTAGGAGCCAACCTAATCATTATCATAGCATCTTAACCTGATTGTATCTGCAAGAACACTATTTCCAAATAAGACCACATTCATAGATTTCAAGATTAGGACTTCAGTAAATCTTTTCGGAGGATACAATTTAGCCCATAGTAAGATATAAGTGATTTATTTTATAACCCCCTCTAATTAAAAATTAGCATACTTCCTAAAAGAGATTCATACTTCTGAGTGTATATTATCTATTCTCAAAAATGGCTCTTATGAAATTAAAAGTCAAATGTATACTTTAGAAAATTTGAATAACTGGGGAGAGAGGAAGATGGTGCTGTAGAAGCAACTCACCACTGCAGCTCTCAGTCAAGACGCAGAGGGTAAGCAAACACCGCATTTTCAGACGGATCCTTATAGCCCACAGAGCGGGGGAAAAAGCCCAGGTGTAAAAGGCACGCAGGACTCAAGCGCAGCGCTCTCCGCTGAGGCGGCCAGGCAACCAGCCACCGCTGCGGCCGGCGCACAAAACACGCGGGGCTGGGCGCCCTGTTAAACCGGCAATTTGAGACTTGGGAGGGCAGATTGCTATGCTCATCTGATTGAACGGGTTTTGGACGGTGATCTAGACCAGGAGATTTCTGGGAGGTCGACGGGTCTCACCCCCACAGGGACAAGCAATAAGGCGATTCGCAGTGCCGGGGGTTGAGAGTTCCACTGTGGGAAGAGCTGAACACATGACTGTGCAGCTCGGTGGGGGAGGGGCGTCCACCATTGCCGAAAGCTTCGGCCCCTACTGAGGTACCCGCCCACTGCTGACGCAGTCAGCCATTGCCAAGGCAACCTGCAACAACAGAGAGACTCCACCTACAGGGTAGAGCCCACATCAGCAGGGCAGAGCCTATGTCAGTAGGGCGGAGCCCAAAACAGCAGGACGGAGCCCACAGCAAAAGGGCGGACCTCACGCCAGCAGGGCGGAGCCTCGGCAGCCAAATAGCGACTAGACTGCCTCCTAGCTGGGCAGGACAGCGCAACGGATACTCACAAATAAAGCCCTAACTCCCCAAGACAGAGCATCTCAGGAAAAAAACCGGTTTCATGAGTTCTGCCACAACAGACTTAAACGTACTTGCCTAGCAACACTGAATGAACAACGGAGCTCACAGAACAGCACTTGAGCTCCTATAAAGT
>CM052658.1:10172439-10204760 GCA_028533165.1 Leontopithecus rosalia | reverse complement strand
GGGGAGAAATGCCAAATATGGGTGAGGGGGCAGAAGGCAGCAAAACACACTGCCACGTGTGTACCTATGCAACTATCTTGCATGTTCTGCACATGTACCCCAAAACCTAAAATGCAATAAAAATTCAAAAAAAAAATAAATAAAAATAAAAATAAATAAATAAAAATTTTAATAAATAAATAAAGCCTAAAAAAAAAAAACCTGCTATAGTAAATTAAAATTCCAATCAGTCTGTAATTTGGGGACCTTGTCATTTAGAAATAAGCAAGTGGAGAACCCTGACCTGAAGCTAAGAAGCTGTTACAGTAAAAATAGCCTTTAAAATTACTAATTCACAAATAACTTCCTCATGCACATACATCAAGCTTAAACACACCACCTAATTGTAATCTTTTCCTTTTGGGCTTTGTTCCATCAGTGGCCCAACAACTGCTGGGGTTGGAGGGAGCTAGGAAATAAACTGTTTATCGCCCTTTAAAATCGAAACCTAAAATTAGCCATCTACTACTTTTACATAGTGCTGAATATCCTTCATTAACACTGACGTACATGTTACCTTATCTCACTTTTGTGTACTATGCCTCTCTTTGAAATGCTAATTTAGTATTAATGGCAAAAGTCAACTTTTTCTACCAGATGACTAAAAAATTATTAAATTTTTAGAATGGGATGAGAAAATCACAACTTAGAACCTTAGCAATTTCTGTAAATTGTTGATAATTAATTTGGCTTAGCTGATATTATATAATTGGAAATTATTTTTGTTTACTCTTTCCACACCTTTTAGTTAACCTTTATATTTTTGTTTGTATTTTTAATATTTTCATCCTGGTCCATTAGTATATATGATTTTTTTTCCCCATTTTTTCCTAGAGGAGTTTGTCCTCCCCTAACTGTAGTGAGTAACCTAGAAGCTTTCTCAATTAACATTTTAAGCAGGACTTGCTTGTACAAAAATAACTACTTGTCCTTGAAAATATTTAATCAATATTTGCTATACTGTGCAATGTTCCCCATTCAAAAACAATACTTTTTAACTTTTATTTTTGGTTCAGGGCATGTGTATAGAGTTTTTATATAGATAAATTATGTGTCATGGGGATTTGATGTACAGATTACTTCATCATCTGGGTGATTAACATAGTACCCTATAAGTAGTAGTTTTTAACAAAAATATATATTTAAGCCATCATTTTCTATTGTGAGAATATCAACAAGAAAAAATTTTCAATCTAGTCCCCAAAGAACTTTCAGGGTTTTTTGTTTATTTGTTTTCCAATTATATGCATAAAAGAAAAGAGAGAAAAAAGAGAAGGGAATTAAAAAATAAAATTGAGCATATTAACCTCATCAGAAACTGTTTTTCTGCTTGGAAATTGGGAAGTATTTATTATGTAGCCCAAGGTTCTCAAGACTTTTTTATAGCTCCCGCAAGTAATATTTGATTCGAGCTGTGTTTTAAACTAATTATCATTACAATTACATGCTTTTGCCTTTCTGTGGCTCTTACAACTGGCTTGCATATTCAGATTTAAGACAGGATTATAAGAAGTTTCCAGTGAAAAAATCGTAAAATTACAAAAACTCTTTGACTTTCAAGAACTGGCTTCACCCTGTGGCCATTTACCATTGATACTCTCCCCTTTCTTTTCTCCTGATATTGAATTTGCTACTTTAAAATCATTAACTTAAAAAACACATTGATCTGTCTGTGAAAATATTACAGATAACACCAAAGATAAGTAAATTAAATATTGTGTGTGTGAATTTTTTAGCAAATATCTTTTATATCTAAAATCTTCTTAAGTAGAGAAACTACTGGCCAAATTTTTAAAACTGTAATGCCATGTATATCTGGTACAAATATGTGATAGGTGTCAAGTGATTACTTGGGAAGCATAAATATGTCTATAGTTTATTCTATGAAGTTGATTTTACAACGCTTTAATAACAAGAAAAGAAGAAATCTTTAAATGTATCCCTCATTTTTCACGAGTAATCAGTGTTAAAGGAAAAAAATCAAAGATACGTGTTAAAAGGATAGTAAGGAAGGCTTTATTCAGGATCACTGCAGTAGATACAGGTACCACTGCGATGGAATTTTGCAGTGAGGAAAATTGGGCTCAACTCCAAGTGTAGGAAGGACAAGTGGGAATTTATAGCCAAAAAGCAGCGTTGGGTCAGTGGATAGAAAATTACTGCAAAGAAACAATCCAGGGATACAGGGATTTCTAGCTAAATCCACCTAACCGGAATTCCTGCTGAAAACAGGCTAGGGTGATCAGACATCATCTCTGGAGTGGTGGAGGAGGAACGTGACCAGATGTCGGGATGATCAGATACTGAGAATGATCAACTATCAAGGATAGAAAGTTCTGGCTAAAATGACATCACAGTGTTCTTTTGCTAAAACTGGATTTTACAAGAAAGTAAACAGATGGGCCTAGGAGAAAGTTCAGAGCCTGATTTGAGTTTGCTAAAGAAAAGAATCTTCATCGTGGGTCAGTTCAGGTACTCTGAAAAGCAGAGGTTAAGACAGAATCAGACAGTCAAGAGATTTATTGGGCAAGTACTTCTAAAGGAAAAAGAGGTTAAAGAGGAGCTCTGACATTCAAGAATGGTGAAAGGAAAAGAAGCGTGAGTGTGTAGGGCCCCAGATGGCTGCACAGCTGAGACAGTATTGGCCAGTCTCTAGCAAACATTGTCTGTCAGAATCCTGTGTCAGAAAGAAATGGCCTGGCTTGCGTAACTCCTGCTGTGTTCAGAGTGAGGGCAGTCCAGGCAGCGTGGCCTCAGCTGGTAAGCATCTGTGGATCCTACTTAGAGCAGCCAACTCTGACCTCAGGCAGGAAGAGAAATGTGACCAGGGCCCTTCCTGAGTGGCCACAAGTCATTTGGTAATGACACAAAAATACCACATAAAAGGTAGTTACAGGAAGTTATTTTAAGGCACTTCTTTTCAAACCAGAAAGAAGTTTGTGGGTTTTTTTATTTTCAACAAAGTTGGTATTTTTATTTGCATATCTCATACTCTATGACTGAACAAGTAGAGGAGATGAATTTACCGTACTTATTTTTTTAATTGCTGAAAATTCAAATAATAATATTCTTATATGTGCAGAAACAAAGAAAATGGGATCCAGTGCCTATAACTGTGATTGTCTGTTATCACTGATGTTGTCTTGTTGCCCATTTTGTTCTCCTTTAGGCAACCAATTATTTAAACGTAAATTTATTTATTGAATTTGTTATTATTTACATGCCGCTCTTTTAACTAAAAAGTTAAGTTATTTCTGATTCTGTGGCTTTTTGGTTTCTATTGTTGAGTTTTTAAAAAGACCAGATTTTAAAATAAAATAGTTTTTCTAGTCTGGTTTTTCATGTAATAATTAAATAGAGCTTGTGCTGAACTCACCCCTCCTTTCATTTTTAATTTTTCTTTCTACTTTAGGTTCCCTTTGTCCATTCCAACAACCAGCAATTTCTCAAGTAATTAAAAATTATTACTGACTCCTCATGGGAATTTTATAGTAATAAGAAATTTTGTAAGACATTTTGGCCTTCAAGACTCTAAAAATAGTTGAATATCTAATGGGGAAATTTGAAGTCTTTTTAGATACAATGTGTGGGAGTGAGGATCCAGGAATTTAGGCGAAAGACTTTCCTAGTAACATAGAAGTCAGCCTACTTCAGAAGTTAGCCTTAAAATTACATTGTCATTAATGCTTTTTCAATCAGAAAAATGCCCAAGCCTCTCTAATATCTAGATCTTCCAGTCTCTTTCACTGAAGTCAAATATAATTAGTGCCAAAATTACTATGGCATCATTCTTCTGTAGAACTCATCATTCTTCTGTAGAACTCAATATAATAACCAGTACATTCACTACCTCACATTTCAGAGAGGCCTGAGATTGGGAGAAGAAAGACCTTCTCTGTTTTTACAGACCCTTATTAGATCAGTGTTCTCTGCCAGCTTTGGACTATATGGCTTTACTTCCAAGAGAAGCTAGATGCCTCAAAAAATCAGCAATGCCAGCACTTTGGGAGGCCGAGGTGGGTGGATCGTGAGGTCAAGAGATCGAGACCATCCTGGTCAACATGGTGAAACCCCGTCTCTACTCAAAATACAAAAAATTAGCTGGGCATGGTGGTGTGTGCCTGTAATCCCAGCTACTCAGGAGGCTGAGGCAGGAGAATTGCCTGAACCCAGGAGGTGGAGGTTGTGGTGAGCCAAGATCGCGCCATTGCACTCCAGCCTGGGTAACAAGAGCGAAACTCCGTCTCAAAAAAAAAAAAATAGCAATGAAACAAAATTCTTTAATACCTTCAGAACTTTTCCTTTTATCTATGAGCTATTGAACCAACTAAGAGGTGGACTAGACAAGTCAATATGTATACATGATTGTAGGTTTCATGTTTCAAATAAAAGAATATTTGAAGGGCAAAAAATACATGAAAAGAAGGAATGGCCCCTAGAAAATATGTAGTCAATGTTATATGTAGAAAAAAATGCTGAAAGATCAAAATAAGAAAAACTTCAGTTGGGCTTTAGGGTAGAAATGCAAACTTTCAGGCTGAATGACCAGTAATAACCACTATGTAACAGCTTGGAAGAAATAGAAGTAGTTCTACTCTTTGCCAGCCTAGGGCAAAAGGTGATTCAAAGACAAACGGGTAGTGATTGTGTGTATTTGCTAATATAATGCATGTTTTATATCAGGCTCTTACACTTTAATGTGCTTAAGAACCTTCCTGGGTAATTTACAGCAACAACAGAGTCTTGGGTTGCGTTCTTAGTAAAATTCTGATTCAATAGGTCTGAGGTTGGGCCCAGAAGTCTGCATTTTAAACAGATAGGTGATTTTTCTTTTTGCTTACCATTTTATTGGCAAAGAATTCCTATGCCATGAAACTCACCATTTAAAGTATATAATTTGGTGATACTTTGTATATTCACAGAGTCTTGTAGCTAGCCCCACAATCTAATTTTAGGTCATTTTCATGACCCCAAGTTGAACCCCGAACCTATTAGAAGTCACTCTGAATTCGTCCACAAAACCCCCAGTCATAGGCAACCACAAATCTACTACTTCCGGTCTCATTGGATGTGTTTATTCTGGACATTTTATATAAATCGAATCGCATAAAAAATTAACTTTTGTGACTGGCTTCTTTCATTTAGCATAATGTTTTTATTTATTGTCCATAAACTATTCAACTCATAAATAATTTTATACTCCATCTGCCTTCAGCTGTTTCACTGCCTCTGTGATAAACCAGAATACTATGTTCTCTCTGCTGGACTACTTAACAGTTCTCTGATTTATCCACTGATGATTTTAGTCCATTCCAGTTAGTCCTCTTTCAAGCTTTATTCAGTTGTAGTTTATTCCATTCAGGTATCAGTACTTTATTCCTATTGCCAAATATTTCAGAGTGTGTGTGTGTGTGTGTGTGTGTGTGTGTGTGTGTGTGTATGACATTTGTTCATTCCAAGTGATGGAGCTCTGTGTCTTTCTACCTTTTGGCTATTATAAATAATGCTGATATGTACATTAGATGAATTTACCTCTTTTTGATTGCAGATACATTTTTCTTTCTTTTGGGTATATACCTAGGAGTTGAATTGCTGTGTCATACGATAAGTCTATGTTTATTATTTTGAGAAATTTCGAAATTGTTTCCTGGGTTATCTCAATGCTTGTCATTCTCTCTCCGCACTTTGATAAACACTAATGTAGGCAATGATTTGGGGATCAAATTGCAGGAAAAAAAGAGGCATTTGTTGCATTCTGATAATAAAAGTCTTAGATTCCATAAAATGGAAATGAGGATTAGAAGAAAGGAAGAGAAAGCATTAGGAAATAATAAGACACTGGATAATGATGTGAGGCTGGCATCATCAAAGGACAAGTTAGAAATCCACATTTTAAGAAATCACTAAAACAAAATTATATCTAAATGATTAAGCAGTATAAGAAAGTTTATGATAATGCATGTTAATTAAAAGGAATATTGACAAGCTTTTATTTACTTAGAGATGATACAATAAGGTTAGGTCTCAATCACTTATTTAAAAACTTATTAAAATTTAAGTACATACAGTAAAATTCAGTTATATGAATTTTGATTCATATACTTCTGAAGGAACATAAAAAATGGTTACCAATCCCACTGTATAATTACAGAATAAAGTAGTTGCACATAAGAATGTTTATTACAACCTCATGGTCATCAATAACTAGAAAATGCCTAAATGAACAATAGCAGAAAGATGATAAAAGATATTGTGGCAAGTCTATACAATGGAGTACTATGCAGCAACCCAAAGTTGTGATTTTGAATAATATTAAATGATATATGAAAAAGTTAATGACATGGTCTTACTGCAATGGTGATAAAATATTTTAATACAATTTTATCATTTCATTCTCCTAGACCTGACTGTCTAATATTTTCCATGTCAGTGAATGTACCATTACCCTCATCCAGGATAAAAGAATGATTTTAGTCTTTCTTTAGTTTTATCTTCATGCAACAAATCCAATCCTATTTAAGTATTTATTTATTATCCATAAACTATTCAACTCATAAATAATTTTATACTCCATCTGCCTCTCAGCTCTTTCACTGGCATTGTGATAAACCAGAATACCATGTTATCTCTGCAGGACAGCTTAACCGTTCCCTGATGTATCCACTGATGACTTTGGTCCATTCTAGTTAGTCCTCTTACAACCTGTCTTCCACTCTGACTTTTTCTTGACAGTTTCCACCCTCACTGACTTCCTGTTTCTCTTGTGATTGCAATGCTTCTTTATTTTTTGAGCAATGCGAATGTATAACCTGAACTACAAGGATCTTGCATAATCTGGTTTCTTTTTGTGTCACATACATGATTCATCCTCACCCATCCTTCTGCTTCTGTGCACCAGCATCATGTTGGCTTTCCTTGAGTGAATGGTGTGCCATGCTGCGTCCGTCATAGGCACCCTACACATTCCATTTCTTCTGTCTGGAATGTTCTTCAGCCTAAGGTGACTAGTTCTTTCTCAAATCTCACTTTAATCAACACTTCCTCTGGGAAGCCTACCCTTTGCTTCAGTTCCTGGCTAAGATCAGGCTCTTCAGTTTTGAGTTTTTATAGTAGAGTACAAAGATATAATTATTTGTTTAATGTCTGCCTACCTCACTGCACCTTAAACTTCAAAAGAAGGCTATATATCTCTTTTCTTTGCTTTGCTTCTCTTTTCCTGGTTTTCTTGTCTCTTAACTTTCTGCTTTCTATGGTTTCTCTCTTTCTTCTTACCTAGTTTTGTACCCAACCACTCTCCACTGTAAAACAAAGTAAAAGAGAATTTTAGCAATATCTCTATTTAAGTTGAAGGATGAATAATAATTTTAATATTCTGTCTTTTTTGTTAAAATTTCCTACAGTGGCCATGTGTAGGTATAAAACCAACATGGCAAACACTTTTATAGTACTAAAAAATAATAAGTGAAAACTACTGGAATATAGTTTCATATAAAAATGTAAAATTGGCTGAGCATCGTGGTTCACACCTATAATCCCAACACTTTGGGAAGCTGAAGTAGGAGGATCACTTGAGCCCAAGAGTTTGAGACCAGCCTGAGCAACATGATAAAACCATATCTCTGCAAAAAATACAAAAATTAGCCGGGCGTTGGTGCACACACCTGAAGTCTCAGCTACTTGGGAGGCTGAGGCAGGAGGATCTCTTGAGCCTTGGAATGTAGTGATCCAAGATGGCGCCACTGCATTCTAACCTGGGCAATAGGGCAACACTCTGTTTTAATAACAACAACAAAAAAGTCTCCCACTATTACATTATGTAGCCATAAAAAAGAATATGTTCATATTTTTTGCAGGGACATGGTTGAAGCTGGAAGCCATTCTCAGCAAACTAACACAGGAACGAAAAAACCAAACACTGCATATTCTCACTTATATGTGGGAGGTGAACAGTGAGAACATATGGACACAGGGAGGGGAGCATCACACATGGGGCCTGTCAGAGTGGGGGCAAGGGGAGGGAGAGCAATAAAACAAATACTTAATGCATCCAGGGCTTAAAACCTAGATGCTGGGTTTGTAGGTGTAACGAACCACCATGACACATGTATACCTATGTAACGAACCTCCACGTTCTGCACATGTATCCCAGAACTTAAAGAATGTTTACTTTAGAAAAATATGCCTTTTAATTGTTTTGTAATTTTACATAGACAAGATATTCATGTGGTAGCAAACAAAAAACTAGATAAGATAAAGGGAGATGAAATCTGTCAGGATTATTTTTAAAAATATACATGAATAGAAACTAATCTTTAACACAGTGCTTGTGTTTAAATGTATATTTGCTATTTAGGGTTGCTAACAATTCATGTAACAAAAGTTATTGATGTTTCTTCTTCATTCTCATTGGTGAATGGATTTTGCTTTCCAGTACAGAATGTCCATAAACACAATATGTCCTATAGGTTTAATTTTAAAAGGTTTCTTATTGTATCAATACTTTCAGAATTCTTAGCTTATCATACTTCTTCATTCTTTAAAAACTTTAAGTATATATAAATTTTTATTATTAGGGAAGCTAACATCTTAGAATATGTCATAGTATATAATGGTAAACATCAATAAAATATATTGTTTCTTTTATTTTTCCTTTGCTCTTATATATAGGTAATGTTTTGTTTTGTTTTAAGAGAAAGGTCTCACTCTATTGCCCAGGCTGGAGTATGATTTCAGTTCACTGCAACCTCTGCCTCCCAGTTTCAAGTGATCCTCCTGCCTCAGCCTTGTAAGTAGCTTGGACTACAGGCATGCACCACCTTTGGGAAACTGTTTCTCAAATTGGGAATGCCCAGCTAATTTTTGTAATTTTAGTAGAGATGGTGTTTCACCATGTTGGCCAGGCTTGTCTTAAACTCTTGAGCTCAGATAATTTGCCTGCCTTGGCCTCCCAAAGTACTGGATTACAGGCGTGAGCCATGGCACCCAGCAATAGGTAATGTTAAATGTAGAATTTCTATATTTAAAAAGTTATAGATATAATAATATTAACTTTTAAGATAGAGGAAAAAAATCCAAATTATTAGGATAGTCTTCTCTATAATTATAGAAATCCAACTTAGTCATGGTTTAAACTGGATGAAGGGGCTGGTATGGCATTTTGTGCTGTCATGAAGTATGAATTATATTACAAGCATAAGCAAATGCTTCTGTATAGGGTCATATAGTAAATATTTTAAGCTCGGTGGGCCATATGGTCTTTCTCACAAGTATTCAGCTTTGCTTTGTAGCACAGAAACAGCCATAGACAATACAAAAATAAATGGGTATGTTTGTATTCCAGTAAAAATAAGTGGGTAAGTTTGTATTTACAAAAACAGGTGGTAGGTTACATTTAGCATGCAACCTATAATTTAACAAGTTCTAATCTATCTGGATTTTTCACCATCTTTGGCATATTGTTTCTCACTCCTGGTTAAGATGTCTTCCTAAACTCCAGCCATTTCATCCCTGTTCTACATAGCAGGAAGAAATAAGTGAAAAGAGTCAGGGAACCTCTCTCTTTAGGGCACTTCCTGAAAGATGCTGAAGACATTTCTACATATATACTGTCAGCAAGAACTTAGTCCAGTGGCTACAGCTAGTTGCAAAGCATGCTGGGAAGTAAAAATCTTCCAGACATTCATGAATACAGTCCCCTCCATTCAGAAAAAAAGGAATGGGGATTTTATTACTGAAAAGATCAAGAAAACATATTGTAGGGAAAACTGACATGTACCCACATTAGTACACAGAAATACCTATATTAACCTTTTTTCCCATACATAAAACATTTTTATGTTTCCTCAATCGAGACCTTCCCAAAATCTCCTAAGTTACTGCATCCATCTCAAATTCATCTCTGACTGATGTACAGACCTCTACATTCAGTCAAGGTTTCATTTCTTATGGTTTAGTAGTATATAAACTAAAAACCTGATAACTGTAAAACGCACTCCTCTTTTGAAAATAAAAGCATGAGAAACACATTGTCATTGCTGGTCCATAGCAATTTTTAAATCTTGGTAGCAGGAATTAAAAAAAGGCTTTTCCAGTGCCTCTGTGACCCAAAGTTTTACTGTCACAGAGGTCCTTATGAGAAATCTTATGGTGAACACATCTGAGAAGGGTATTCCAATCATTCCTGTCTAGTCAGCTGCGTGCTTTCATAATTGACTTCCTGCTTATACAGGTGAATAACTAAGGACTGCGGTGGTCATTGAAAGGGCACAGACCTTTGCAGGCCATGCTTGTAGTTTTCTTGGCAATGTAAGTTTCTCAAAAATGTTGTCTTCTAACCTATTTTCTTTCAGGCAGTTCTATGTGCAAATAACCACATCTGAACATCTGTTCTTGACATAATTTAAAACCTGTTGACTATTATTTTTCATACTTACCTCTGTGTTCTGCCAATTCCCAGGGGAAGTAAGCCCTCTGATCTGCCTTCAAGAAAAACTTGCTCCTCCCTTCTTTTCTTCTCTCTCCCTTTCAGCTATTATCAAACTACCTTGAGGTCCTGATAAAAAATAACCCTTCAGTGGATGATAGTACCCTTAATCTGATCTTTGTGACAACACTGTCTCCCAGTGTTTGGTAGACAACTTTTATCTGAAGGTTAAAAAAGACATCCTGGCGCCACACACAACCTTACTTACTTCTAAAGCTGCCTCTTGGCAGCCATGGCTTATACTTACATCATAATGCAGTTTAAGATACAGGTTTTTGTTTGTTTGTTTGTTTGTTTGTTTTACCCTTTCAAGCTTCTTTTTTTAAAAAAAATTTTTTAAATTTTTATTTCAAAAGTTTTGGGGGAACATGGAAAAATGGATGCATGGAAAAGTTCTCCAATGGTGATTTCAGAGATTTTGGTGCACTCATCATTCGAGCAGCATACACTCTACCCAATGTGTAGTTTTTAATCCCTCACCCTCTCCAAGGCTTCCCCCAGAGTCTCCAAAGTCCATTAACTGGGGATTTTCCACCTTTTAGACTGTCAACATAAGAAGAAAGCATCTTCCACTTCCAAGTAGTTTTATTCTCATCTCAGCCTTTAGGCTGGTGAGTTCTAGACTAACTTTGTCTCTCTCCTGGAGACTTTGCTAAACACAGTAAGAAGGAGCCAGTGCACAAGAGCACCTGAGTCTTTCCACACATTTCCCTTAACATGGAAAATTTCAGTTGGCACCTAATTTGCCTTCCAAAGACAGCAGTTGACAATATGACCAAATACTTCACTACAGTATAACAAAGATCCCAGCTTTCCACAGCTAGAGTATCCCAAGCAATTCCATATGCTTTTTGGGCTTTGTCACACATAGCACCCTATGTTTATGTGTAGTACAAAATATGGTATCAGTTTGGATTAGGTTCAGCTCTGAGTAACAGATTGAAATTAACAAGATAAAGATGCCTTCCTTTCTTACGTAGGAGAATATGGAGTTAGAGTGTTCAAGGCTATTGTCCTGTTCAATGGAGTTGGAAAGCTAGGCTTTTTCCATCTTTCTGCTGTATATTTAGTTTAAAGCCGATATCTCAAATGGCAATTTGAGTGCCAGATAGTACATTTAAGTTCCAGATAGAAGAAAGAAGAACCAAAACATATGGGGCAAGTCTCACCCTTTGAGCCCACTCCACTGAAGTCTCATACAACATTTATGCATGTATCACCTCATTGGCTGGAACATAGTAATGTGGCCACGTACAGCTGCAAGGGTTATTGGATAACCAAATGGCCAGGTAAATATCTACATCTATGCAAAAGGGGTAAGTAATTATTAAAGGCTAATTAACAGTCTTTGTAACACTCCTATATTTGATATTAAACAGTTCATATTATCTGTGAGTTTGATTATGGTTTGTGTGCTCAATTGTACTTAATAAGGTGGCATTCAATATTAATCCCTCCATGAGCAAATCTTGAAAATTTGTGTATGGTTGTTTGACCTAAGGATATTGAGTATGGAAAATTCATTTAAGTGACTTCATTTCAAGTTATCAATTATCTATCATCCTAGCCTGCAGCTTTTTATAACAAACTATTTAGAGTAGTAAAATTAGTTTTTTAAAGCAATAGAATATTTTAAATCATGCTTTTATATCTCTGTTAGTCCTAATCATATTTCCATTCTCCAAAGAAAGCCTTACTCAATAAGTTTCTTGCCTTAAATTGGAGAGAAAAATTCACAACTTCCCAAAACATTAGGATCTGTTAAACATAATGTCAATTGTTATCTAAGAGCTTTTTCTTTGTTTAGCTTAAAAAGCAAATGATTATACATTTCTTAGTTTCCATATGGCAGAACTATAAGGAAAAGAGAAGAAACTTGATCATGATTGGTTAGTCTGTAGAACAGGAAATTAAGAGGCTAGGAAAAATATCTTTGGAATTAGGAAGCTGTCTAAGACATTTATGGCTTGAAAGGAAGTAAGGTGTATTAGATGAGCAACTGGACCATAAGGTTCAGGAGAGCATGAGCTACTCTTGATTTTGTTTATCCCAGTACACTAAAATATAACACAGTACCTGATGCAAGCAAGATACTCATTAAACATCTGTTCAATGAATTAATAAGGATAATTAACCATATTTTAAAAAACATTAGAAATATTCCTATTATTTTATCCTAGAAGACAACAGAACAGTGTGTATGATTTAAATATTTTTATTTTTTGCAATCAAGTTATTTATTTTATTTTTTTGAGATGGAGTTTTGCTCTTGTTACCCAGACTGGAGTGCAATGGTGCGATCTCGGCTCACCGCAACCTCCGCCTCCTGGGTTCAGGCAATTCTCCTGCCTCAGCCTCCTGAGTTTCTGGGATTACAGGTACGTGCCACCATGCCCAACTAATTTTTTTTATTTTTTATTAGAGACGGGATTTCACCATGTTGACCAGGATGGTCTCGATCTCTTGACCTCGTGATCCATCCAGCTCGGCCTCCCAAAGTGCTGGGATTACAGGCTTGAGCCACTGCAAGTTATTAAAAAACTGTAAGATGAACCAAGCCACATCAGATATGTAATTCATTCAACCTTATATTCTCATCTCTGGTTGTGGCACTAAGGCTTAGTTTATAGAAAGCATCTCTAGACATCAGCCAAAAGGTTAAAGGCAGGCTTTGGAACACTTTAGTCTTTACTTAATAAACAGCTCCAGGTTTTCCTCATAAGAATTTCATCAAATCTTTCTATTTTTTTTAAATTCTAACATGTATACTTTTATTAGTAGCGTTTTTTTTTATTTTTTATTGCATTTTAGGTTTTGGAGTACATGTGCAGAACATGCAAGATAACTATCATAGGTACACACGTGGTAGTGTGTTTTGCTGCCTTCTGCCCCTTCACCCATATTTGGCATTTCTCCCCATGCCATCCCTCCCCTGCTCCCCCGCCACCGCTGTCCCTCCCCTATTTCCCTAATCTGGAGAACATCATTCTCAGCAAATTGGCACAAGAACAGAAAAGGAAACACCGTATATACTCACTCATAGGCGGGTGATGAACAATGAGAACACATGGACACAGGGAAGGGAGTACCACATACTGAGGTTATCAAATCTTTCTTAAACTTATTGGTATGTTTTAAATTTGTATTGCCCCTTTAAAATATCACATGCTAATTATATGCTTAATTTCTTTCTTGTTTATCATTTGATTTCTTTTTCTTTTTTTTTTTTTTTTGATATACAGTTTCACTCTTGTTGCCCAGGCTACAGTGCAGTGGCATGATCTTAGCTTACTGCAACCTCCGCCTCCTGGGTCCAAGCCATTCTCCTGCCTCAGCCTCCCGAGTAGCTGAGACTACAGGTGTGCACCACCAAGCCCAGCTAATTTTTGTATTTTTAGGAGAGACTGGGTTTCACCATTTTGGACAGAATGGTCTCGATCTCTTTACCTCATGATCCGCCCGCCTTGGCCCCCTAAAATGCTGGGATTACAGGCGTGAGCCATCATGCCAGGCCTATCGTTTGTTTTTCAAAGAAAAATATCTTCTACACTACCTGTTTAATGTTAAACAATAAGCTCGGTTTTTTTTAAAGTACTCTATGAATTTTCATTGCCAGTGAAGACCTAACTGGCTAAACAAAGATACACATCAGCAGCATTCTTGTTTGAAACAGCATATGTACCAAGTAAGAGAATGCATTATTAGAATTCACTACATGCCTGTAGGTAACAGCATAAGTGTGGGAAGGCAGCCTCTGACATTTTAAAACATGAATGTTTCAAAATAATTTTAGGAAAATGAATGTATAGGCCTAGTGCAACACATTGCTCACGCTTGTAATCCCAGCACGTTGGAGGCCAAGGAGGGTGAATCGCTTGAGGACAGGAGTTCAAGACCAGCCTGGGCAACATGGTGAAACTCCGCCTCTACTAAAAGTTAGCTGGCTATGGTGGCACACACTCGTGATCCCATCTACTCAGGAGGCTGAGGCAGGAGAATCACTTGAAGGTTGCAGTGATCCCAGATCGAACCACTGCACTCCAGCCTTGGTGACAGAGCAAGACTAAGTCTCATAATAATAATTATTATTATTATAGTATTTAAAACTAAACAGAGCTTGTTTATGGTGGCACATTATATTTATTTAATGTTTTGGAATGCCTTGTCTGCCTCTGTGAAACCAGACTGTTGGGTTTAGCCTTACGTGGTTCTTGCTTTTCTGAAGAGGTGAAAGAATAAACTATCTTGGTGGGAGAAAAGTTCTGGACTGAGGGAAAACATGGAAATAGTTTGCTGTATTTACAAAATATAAAAGGAAGCATAATTCCTGTTACTGCTATATAATTATTGATTTGGCATTTTAGCCAATCAAATGACAGCTAAGATTGTCATTAGCGGAAAAAAAGTCACTTACAACTTTCATCTATGATAACTGTTGAATACACAGGATGTAGTGTTTTCATACTGTGATAAATATATAAAACATAAAAATTACCATTTTGACTATATTTAAGTATACAGTTTGGTGGCATTAAGTACATTCGCCTTGTTGTTATGCAGCCATGATCACTATTGATCTTCAGGACCATTTCATCGTCACAAACGAAAACTCTGTGCTCATTAAAAACTGACTCCCTATCCCCTCCTCCTCTAGCCTACAGTAGCCACCATTCTATTTTCCATCTTTATGACTTTGAGTATTCTAGGTACCTTATATGAATGGAAACATACAATGTTTGTTGTTTTGTGCCTGGCTTATTTCACTTTACATATTTCTTTAAGATTCGCTTATTTGTAGATATGTCAGAATTTAGATTACTTTCATAGCTGAATTGTATTTCATTGTATGTGTGTGTCACATCTTGTTTATTCATTCATGCATCAATGAACATTTAGGTTGTTTCTGCAATTTCACCATTATGGATAATTCATGTACTAATTATATACAAATATTTGAGTCTCTGCTTCCACTTCTTTTTTTTTTTTTTTTTTGAGACAGAGTCTTGCTCTGTTGTTCAGGCTGGAGTTCAGTGTTGCAATCTTGGCTCACTGCAACCTCCACCTCCCATGTTCAAGCAATTCTCCTGCCTTAGCCTCCTGAGTAGCCAGGACTACAGACACGTGCCACCATACCTGAGTAATTTTTTTTAATTTTAGTAGAGACAGGATTTAGCCATGTTAGCTAGGATGGTCTGGATCTCCTGACCTCATGATCCACCAGCCTTGGCCTCCCAAAGTGCTGGGATTACAGGCGTGAGCCACCATGCCTGGCCTCACTTCTTTGAGATGTATACCCAGAAGTGGAATTGCTGGATCACATGGTAATTCTATTTTAATTTTTAGAGGGACTGCTTCACTGTTTCCACAGTTATGGCATCATTTTACATGCCACTAGCAGTGTACAGAGGTTCTGATTTCTCTACTAATCCTCAGGATTGTTGTTTGCAGGGTCTTGCTTTGTTTCGCTTTTGCGGTTACAGCTCTTCTAGTGGGTATAAAATGGTTACTTTTCTTTCACAGATGAGATGAAATGTATTGAAGTGAAAGTTTCCTGTCCTCCATTATCCTTGGCTTTTATGCTTAGCCTGCTTCATGTTTCACAAGGAGACCACCAGACTATAAGTTCTTTGAGGGCAGGGAGAATGTCTGTCTTATTTACTAATGTTTTTCAACTTCTAATATAATAGGTACTTAATACATGCTGAGTGGGTGTATGCGTAAATACAAGAATGTATGACAAAAATAAATGAATAAACAAATGAATGAGTGCATCTTAGAATCCAATAGAAAGTATTGCTAATTTTTCTTTTGTAGGCCAGGCAAGCTGGGGAAATTTCTAGGAATCATAAAACCCCAAAGTTGACATGAAGGAGCTTGTTAGGTTTTTCTACTTAAAAAGCATTCGTGCCTACTACGGAAATGTTCATTGGCTTTTTACTAGTTCTAGAAATTCTTCTGAGCATTTACTGAACTTACCTCGCTAATTCTCATGATAGCCCTAGCAGCTGGCTCTATATTGTAATGTCCGTTAAACAGCCTCCAGCAAGAATCCCTAAATATTTTTTAAATATATTTTAAGTTCTGGGGTACATGTGCAGATCGGGCAGAATTGCTACATAGGTATACACGTGCCATGGTGGTTTGCTGCATCCATCCCCCTGTCATCTACATTAGGTATTTCTTCTAATGTTATCTCTCCGCAATCCCCCCACCTGCTGCTCTCTTTCCCCTAGTTCCCCCCAACACTCAAACAGGCCCCAGTGTGTGATGTTCCCCTCCCTGTGTCCATGTATTCTCATTGTTCAACACCCACTTACAAGTGAGAACGTGTGGTGTTTAATTTTCTGTTCTTGTGTTAGTTTGCTGAGAACCCTCAACTCTTAGCCCATATCAAGATTGGAATCTAGGTGTGTCTGACTCTAGACATTAATCTCTTTTAGCCATCATAATATATTGTTCACTAGAAAGCCTGCATTTCATTGGCATTTTCTTAATTACTAAAAAGTAATTACGAAAAGGTTAAATTGCAATCACTGCTTTTGATGTTCCATAAACATCTTACATTAAAATTTAATCAAAAAATAGATCAGCCTGGAATAAAAAGCAAAATGTCAGACTAGCTTCACTTTAGAAACCCCTAAAATGTGGGTTCTGCCTTCATTTCATAGCTATCTGAAGTCTGCAATGACAAAGGTATGTTGTTTTCTCATATTAGGGCTTTCCTCATGTCGTTTATAGAAATGAGAGACTTACATATAGCTAAGTACTTTGAAATCTGTTCTGTGATTAGAGGTTCTCAGGAAAAGCTCTCTTCCTTCCACAAGTTTTTCCTCACTGTATCCACAAGAATACTTGAAATTCTCATATTATGTGCTCTTTGGGTGTAAGGATTTAAAAGCAGTAGTGAAAATGCAAATGTCATCCCAAAGAGGTGATACATTAAGCCACTATCAGCCATCAATACCTTAGCAGGAATTAGTTGATTAGAAAACAAAGGATCTGGATATAATTAACTGTAAAAAAAAAATCAGATAGTCAAGTAGGGCAGAATAAGCTGGCACATATTAAAAAAAACTTAGAGACAAATTTTGGGGAATAAATATTAGAGGTATGTTGGAACAAAAATAACGAGGAAGTGTCAGGTTAGCCACATATGACAGGAAAGAAGCCAGGTGGGCTACTTCAGTCATATTTTTCTTTCATATCCTCCCACAAAAAGAGTTTCCAACTGGAAATGGGAGAACTTGACAAGTATCAGGAAAAAAAAGAAAAGAGCTCTCAGCAAAGGATATAGATTAGTGACAGAAATTTTAAGTTAAAAACAAAGTTATACATTCTGTGAATTAAACAACTAATATATCTGGAAGTTGTGACTAGTGTACTAGTTTGAGTCTCCAGATCATCCAGGGTCAATGAAAGTACACAGGCCAGGCATGGTAGCTCATGGCTATGGGCAGATCATGAAGTCAGTAGTTTGAGACCAGCCTGGCCCACATAGTGAAACCCTGTCTCTACTAAATGAAGAAAAAATTAGCCGGGCATGGTGGTGCATGCCTGTAATTCCAGCTACTTGGGAGGTTGAGGAAGGAGAATCACTTGAACCCTGGAGGTGGAGGTTGTAGTGAGCCGATATCATACCATTGCACTCAAGCCTGGGTGACAGGATGAGACTCCATGTCAAAAAAAAAGAAGTACACAACTTCTCTACGTCTGTAGTCACAATGGATGGTTCCTCAGCCCTCAATCACAAGTACAAAGACTGGGGCGACTGAATTGACTGTTTATAAAGGGGAAGAGGGCCAAGACCAGAAACTACAGGCAAAACTAAGCCTGACTTTTATCTCTGGAAAAATTATAAAATGAATTCTTAAACTGATAATTTATCAAAACAGTCATTACTGAAGTCATCAGGGGTTGCATTAAGAATAAGTAATTCCAGAACTAATTTATTTTAATAGAATTGGTAGTTGGCAAGATCAAGAGACTTTCATTGACTAGTAAAAATTATTGGAAAGGAAGCCCCCACCCTTATACATGCATATATAATTTGAAATGACTACTGTAGTAAACCAGGCTGCAGGTGTGTGCAGGTGTGAGGAATGCTCAGCTCTCTTGGTGCAGAAATGGTACTGAACTGGACAGATGCTGTAACTTTACTGTGATTTTTCAGCAAGGCCTTTGGCAAAATCTGTTATGGCAAAATCTATAGTTGAACCTTAAAACTCTAATTAAGTTCACTAGCTTTTCCTTCAATATGCATTTGCAACCCCAAGTTAAATAGACACGGACCAAGAGGAAAGGTAAAGGAATGTGATGCTTTTACAAAGCAAAGGCACCCCTCCTCACCTGTCTCTACCTTGAAACTGGAAGGAAAAATAAGACAGAATTAGAAATGGGTTGGGAAAACATGATGGGATTTCTGGGGACTGTTGTCTGATGATGAAGGGATTGAGCACCTCCCCCTGCACTGAGACACACACATATACACACAGGTGTGGATACCATATCTTCTACCACCAGCATGGATAATAGAGTGAATCTGAGTTCACTGATGTGAAGGTGGGTGAACCATCTTTTATAATTGCTGTACATTCTCATAATGTATAAGAATTATAAACTACCCAGTTTTTTTTTTTTTTGAGACAGAGTTTTGCTCTTGATACCCAGGCTGGAGTGCAATGGCTCGATCTCGGCTCACCACAACCTCTGCCTCCTGGGTTCAAGCCATTCTCCTGCCTCAGCCTCCCGAGTAGCTGGGATTACAGGTGTGCGCCACCATGCCCAGCTAATTTTTGTATTTTTAGTAGAGACGGTGTTTCACCATGTTGACCAGGATGGTCTCAATCTCTTGACCTCGTGATCTACCTGCCTCGGCCTCCCAAAGTGCTGGGAATATAGGCGTGAGCCACTGCGCCCAGCCAACTACCCAGATTTTTATGGAATAATGGTAGTAGTTGTCTCTGAGCCTTCTAAGTTGGGTGAACCATCTTTTATAATTCTTAAAAATTACAAAAATGTATAAGAATTATAAATGATGCAGTTCCTTTATGGAATAATGGTAGACATTGTCTCTAAAACAGCTTTATTTTAAGAAAAATTACTGGCCAGTCACGGTGGCTCATGCCTGTAATCTCAGCACTTTGGGAGTCTGAGGCGGGTGGATTGCCTGAAGTCAGGAGTTCGAGCCCAGTCTGGCCAACATGGTGAAAACCAACCCTACTAAAAATACAAAATTTAGCCAGATGTGGTGGCATGTGCCTGAAATCCCAGCTACTTGGGAGGCTGAGGCAGGGGAATTGCTTGAAGCAGGGAGGTGGAGGTTGCAATGAGTTGAGATCAAACCACTGTACTCCAGCCTAGGTGAGAGCAAGACTCTGTCTCAAAAAAAAAAAGTCTTACTAAATGTTGTAAGCAGCTAGTTGGTATATTTGTAACATAAGGCTAGATTGCCAGAATCCCAGCCTCATGGTGCAGGTATATTCATGTAAGCATCTCTGCCCAAGGAAGAAAGTATGGAGGAGGGCAGAGGGCATGGTTCTCCTTCCCACTGATGAGGCCTTCTGACATAAACTTTGGACCCTAGTCTTGATATATGATTCTTACTTAGTATCTTAAATATTATTTTTTCTTTAGGCACTAGCTCACATCACAGTTTATATCTTTACATCTTCCTCTACCTTTTTGCTAGGTGCTTTGTCGAGGTGCACTTTTCATATAGAAATGGTCAAGCAAGTGAAGTCTTCAAAAGGCAACCCACTAAGCCATTACTATGATTTCCTTCTTACGTGGTGTTGTTTGTCAATGATTCTTGTGGTATAATAAGAAATACATTTGGCCTTTGGCTCTGATTCCTGGCACAGAGCTCTCAAGATCATTAGAGCTTCCTGAGTTATAGGAATGTCTTTTTTTGGTCACGAGGAGTTTCTTTTGGTCACATCTGACTTAGGGCAGAGCCCCTAGAAAGCCTCAAAATGAGGTTTGTCACAAGAAAGACCAAATGATTAGAGAGTTGGCATATTTAGCATATGCCAACCTGTCAACTTCCTAGGGCTGGAGATTGGGCTCTGTGAAAACTCCTGAATGACAGGAGTGATCAGCTTCTGAGCTGATGAACACACAGAGGTGCTAGGTTAGTGGCACACCCAGAGAAGGCATAGAGACTGTGTGTGACTACTCCCCCTGAACCCCAACATGCATTTTCCTGTGCTTCTCCTCCTTTTAGCTGTTCCTGAATGTATTCATTGTAATAAACCACTAGATATAAATAAAGTGCCTTCTGAGTTCCCTGAGATACTCTAGCAAATTATTGGATCCTAGGAGAGGGTTGTGAGAACCCATGATTTAAAGCCGGTTGGTCTGAAGTGTGGATGGCTTGGGCTTACACTGGCATCTGAAGTCTTGTGGAAATGAGTCCTTACCCTGCAGGGTTTTCACTAACATTGGGTAGTTAGTATCTAAATTGTATTGAATTGTTCTATAACCAGTTGGTGTCTAGAAAGTTGAGGAGTTGTTTTACTCCCAAACTTATGCATCTTTTTGCCATTCTAATTGGCACAAACAGTCTTACTAGTTGTACAAGCCAGTGGTCCTGTTCGTCCTCCTTGGCTTCACCTTGAATCCTTCATCGGGTAAGAACCTGAATGTTTGGTTTCAGAAGTGTTGTAATTAGAGGGAGAGTTATTTTCCCTACTCTCATAATAATTTCAGACTAAGCTTATCATATTTGCAGATGACACAAACTTGAGAGGAATCACTAAGAACACTACGGAAAGGTTAAAAAGGAATTGAAAAGAGATGAAACTATCTTTGTTTAAGCTTCAATTCTACCACTAACTAGTGGGACTCAATTTTCTTATAAATGAGTAATGTTTGGCTCTGGGAGTTGAGTAAACTGCTCATACAACTAGGGACTAGTAAGTGACGGAAGCATATGCAGAGCCTAGATATATTTGCCTTACCTTTTAACCAGAATGTCAAAGTGGTCCACGCAGGAAATAATGTGCCTGAAATAAGGGAGTGGCAGTGACAAAGGAAAGAGAGTACATAGAACACATTCAGAAGACTTTGAGGTACAATATTCTTTGGTAAAAGCTAAAGGGAAGGACCTGAGGAGTTCAGGGTGAAGCCGAGGATGGTAATCAGGATTTCTGGCTTGGACAACTAGTAGAGCTGTTCTATCAATTAGAATGGCAGAAAGAAGGAGGTATACATTTGGAGGTAAAGATAACATTCTATTATGAATATACCAAAATTGAGATTTCTGGCCAAGTGCAGTGGCTCATGCCTATAATCCCAGTACTTTGGGAGGCTGATGTAGGTGGATCATGAGGTCAAAACATTGAGATCATTCTGGCCAACATGGTGAAAGCCCATCTCTATTAAAAATATATAAATTAGCTGGGTGTGGTGGTGGGCAGGAGAATCACTTGAACCTGGAAGGCAGAGGTCGTAGTGAGCCAAGATCATGCCACTGCACTCCAGCTGGGTGACAGAGTGAGACTCAGTCTCCACCCCCCCAAAAAAGCAGAGATTTCTTTTCAACATTCCTGTGTAGACACTTTATATATAATTGGGTAAATAGGTCTAAACTTCAGAAAGAGATAATTTGGGAGAACCAATATATCATTAGCAGTGGTAACAATAGTCAAAACTGGACATGTGAATGAGAGAGGATAGAATGAGGAAATAGCATTACCAACCTAGCAGTAAGGGACAGCAGCATTAAGAAGTGAACAGAGGAGACAGAGCCACAAGTGAGACGGAAAAAGCAGGTAGAGAAGTCAGCAGAGAAGCCCAGGACACTGAGTCGATAGAAGCCACCAGAGAAAAGAGAGGGTTAAGTAGTTGCCGAGTTTGGCGAAGGAGGTTATAAAGACCCATCAAAATTACCAGAAATGTTCTCCTCTTGGCCATTGGCCAGACCTATTTCACTTCTTACCCCTCGTTCCTCTCATTTCCCAGGGAACTAACCAAAGATCATTTCTCAAGACTTTTCCAACAGCTTCCTCCCTCAGGAGTGTTCTCACCAGCTGCCTCAGTATCTCAGAGAGTTCCCCCATGGTCAGCTGGCTTTGCTGTTTAAAACATGTTTCAAAACATAAGATTGGCATGTTTTGAGAAAGCTGTTCTCAGCTGTCCTCTCCTTATTAAGTGCTACTGTGATGTGGCTTTGGCAATAGTTAATATGGAAATACAACAAAAGATGGAACATTGTTATTTGCTTCGAGATAAATAAGAGTCAGTAGAGTAATAAGGCTGCTCAGATATGACGTTCACATGATCTTACCTCACATTAATGAAGAAGGATCAAGACATGGAACGTAATCACCGTATTTTCTTCTACATTACTTCAACCGTATCTATTGTGATGCACTCTATTCTGGGTGCCAAACTTTGAGAAAAATTATCCATTTGAACATATCAAAAAGATGGCAAATGGAAAAGGTTCTGTAAGTTTTTTTGTTTTTTAATGATGAAGGTATCATCATAGCGGACACGTTTTCAGAAAGGAAGACTCTTTACAGCTTTCTTCATCTTTTCTGAAAATGCAGATATTTCTACTTACACTCAGATGATGCCCTATTGACACCCGGAGAAATTCAGTTCTGGCAGTCCAAACCGTTTAGCAGGGCTTTCTGGGAAGAACAGAGAAAATAGCTGAAAAAAAATAAAGAAAATAATTCTAATACAATAATTATCAGGCCAGGCACAGTGGTTCATGCCTATAATCCCAGCACTTTGGGAAGCCGAGGCAGGTGAATCACAAGGTCAGGTGATCGAGACCAGCCTGACCAACATGCTGAAATCCTGTTCTCTACTAAAAATACAAAAATTAGCTGTGCATGGTGTAGCTTGCCTGTAATTCCAGCTACTCAGGAGGCTGAGGCAAGAGAATCGCTTGAACCTGGGAGGTGGAGGTTGCATGAGCCAAGATCTTGCCACTGTACTCCAGCCTGGGTGACAGGCTGGAGTATATAATCTCAATAATATCAATAATAATATATATTAATATTTTATTATTAATATTTATTAATATTAATATATTAATATATATAATATAGTATATATTATATATAATAATCAATAATAATAATAGTATAATCTCAATAATAATAATAACAATATCAATGCGGGTTGGTTTCTGTTTATTTACATAGGTAGTTTTTCATAAACAGATTTTGATTGATGTATAGATTTGGAAAACACTGGCTTAAAAACAGGCAGGTTTCATGAAGCAGGGCCCCCTCCACAGCCTTCAATGTGCAAGGGATAGTTTCCCAAATTTATTTGACCCTTTTGGACTATCTGGAAGCAGTAGTGCTCCCCAGAACACACATTGGGAAACTGATCTAGGAAGTGCAAAGAGGAGGAGGAGGAGGTAGCACAAGTCAACACAGATGGAAATTGTTGAGTGACTGCCACATAAAGTTCCTGTTGCAGAGAAAAAAGAAGGCATAGTGATGACTAAAGAGAGAATATTGATAAAAGGCAAAACTTGATCGTAAGAACTCTCAAAATTCTGATACTTATCCAATACATTCACATTTTTATATTTATTTGCATTGATGCATGGTAAGGCTAAATGAAAGGCACTTTAGGAATGATAAGTAAGCATTAAAATTATAGATAAAAATGAAATAAAAATTTAGTATATTATCATTGAATTCAAACAGTTACAGAATCTGAATTTGCTTGAGAGCTGTCTACAGAAAATGAATACGTTTAAACAACTTTCTATAATCAAAGAACCCACCACTGTTGAAGATACTAGTAGATTTTACTTAAATTTTGAAATATTGTACTTACTCACTTTGGAGAGATTACTAAGTAAACATAATTGACCCAGAAATCAGTGCATTGGGAAATTTTCTCACTTTTAATCATCCTATATATTTTTTTCAAAATAATTGGTTAATAGATTTATCCTAGTTCTTCTTTATTACCTACTTAGAGACCTCTCTACAAATATTTGCTTATTAATTCCATAAATAATGCCATAAGTAATGGAAAACACTGGTGATTTTTAGCAAATAGGAAATAGTGAAAACACAGGCAGCCATGGACTTGAGTCTAGGCATAACTGTTAGGCACAGATAATAATATTAAGGCCCAAGTCATCAGTCCAGGGATGTGTGGCTACGGTGGTGAAAATAAAGCAGGGCCCTTCTCAGCAAAGCAGACTTGGACCCATGGTGAGACACAGTTGCTTTCTGTACTCCAAAGCAATGAATATCTTCCAAGTGTTCACGTGCTTGAATTCCTTGAACTCAGTTTGCTATTAGAATCTATGCATTTTCATTTCTATTCCCATCTTTAGTATCATCTGAAAGAAACATGTGTCTAACTCTGGTCCTCTCATAGCTAATGTTTTTACTTAATCCAACCCTTCTCTTCTCCCCTTTGGTGTAACTTTTGCTGTAACTGCATCTTTTGCAGTTATTCTCTCTGCCTCCTCCTTCCTCTCCAACTTTTAATGGGCTCTGATTTCCCTAATTTTACAAATATGCAAACACCAAGTAAATCCCCAGTCATCCCTTGACTTTATCTTTTCTTCACAGGAATAGCCCATTTCTTCCTCTACTTTGTGGGTGAAATTATTGGAAACATAACCAGCAACTGTTGCCTGTAGTTCTTCCCTTGCCATTTATTCGTTAGGGAAGTATTCTGGCTCTTAATATCTCTAATAATAACAATAATGGAGTAACAAGCACTTATAACCATAAATGCATTCTACAGAAAATGTAACTTGTCACGCAGTTTCAGGAGAAGAAACTGGCCTTTTTTCTCCTGAAAAATCTCGGTGGGTTTGGTTACATCCTTTTGAAGGCAAGACTAGAAGTGAACTGATCCATACAATTTGGAGATCCAGAAAGTAATTCTAGAGGAAAGGAATAGTAGAGCAGGGCAGCTGAGAAGCAGCCAGAGAGATTGAGAGTAGATAACCCCCAATGCAATGTGACTCCCTTACTGTCTTTCCCAGCTCTCCGGCAAATCTAACTGAATGAAATGCGTGCACTGAATAAGTAAGTTTATGTGTAAAAACCAGAGAAAGGCTATGTTTCCATCCAGGTTAGTGTAAACAGAGATACATGTAGGGATGTTCTCACTACATATGTACACCTCCCTTACTGTGGGTCTTATTTAATAAAAGAATGTTTCTTCGGCACTTGTTATCCAAATACTCATTTTACCTTTACAATAATCCTACAAAGTACCATGTTATTGTCCCTATTCTGCGGATGTGGAAATGGAAGCTTAGATAATTTAAATGGCTTCCCAGGGCTTCCAGAACCAATAAGTGTTGAGGCAGGAATTCTTTTTACCTTGTACTTAGTAAGTATTCAGTTTATATTAGACTTACCTAGCTTGAGAGGCAGCATGCATTTTAGTGAATTGTATTGTGAGTATATTCATCAACTCTTATTTGTCCTAGGGTAGGATATTGTCTTAAAACTAATGTACAAGCAAGGACTCATACTGAGTTAATTCTTCTAATAGAATAACCTAGAAGTTTATTATTTTACTGTGGTGCTATCAGCACTAGTAAAAACTTTATTTGATTTCTGTTTTTTCTCATTTTTGCTGCAAATGAAGAGAATAGCCTTAGGAAAGTGATTTGCCTGTCATTTGATCTTTATGAAGAAATTACACATAATTAACTTATTTCATTTTTAGTAAGCTACTAATTAGGTGATTCGTTGAGATTCCAAAGGATTAATTTTCTGGCTTCCAGCATGGAAGTATAAAAGAATCCACTATCATAGAGAAAACAAAATCATCAGGAGTTCTTGAGCCCCCAAAGAAAATAAATGATTGAACAAAAGCATGGCATTGGGAGGCTTTAATCTGAGTATTTAAAGAGAAACACAGACTGATGAAGTCTTGTGATCAAAGCTACTGAATTAAAAGAGAAATAAATTATTTATTTGTCTGAGGGTAACATTTTTCTTTGTGATATTTATTTTTCTTTGAAATTAAACCCAGCATCTCTATTGTGTCATAATACTTTAGATTTCACAGCATGTATTACTCTACTCCTTTATTTTAAAATTAAGCCTTATTATTCCCAATAGATAACTTAACATTTAATACCTGAAGGTCATTGCTATACAAATGTGATGGGAAAGAAATAGCATTTAGCAGCTGTATCACATTATACCAATCAGAAAGGAAGAAATAACAAGCAACAGTATAAGATGGCAGCAGTGTTGGCTGGGTGCGTTGGCTCACGCCTATAATCCCAGCACTTTGGGAGGCCGAGGTGGGTGGACCACGAGGTCAAGAGATCGAGACCATCCTGGTCACCAAGGTGAAACCCCGTCTCTACTAAAAATACAAAAATTAGCTGGGGTTGGTGGCACAAGCCTGTAGTCCCAGCTACTCAGGCTGAGGCAGGAGAATTGCCTGAACCCTGGAGGCGGAGGTTGCAGTGAGCCGAGATTGCACCATTGCACTCCAGCCTGAGTAACAAGAGCGAAACTGCATCTCAAAAAAAAAAAAAAGATAGCAGTAGTGTGGTTGAGTGAGACGGACTAAGCAATTAAGTATTTTGTTGCTGGGAGTGTCTGATCCTATATTGTTTTCCTCAAATTTTCAGCTTGTATTACTTAAAATTCATGGGAACATAGAAGTGTTGAGAACTAGGAGAAAATTCAGTTTATCTTATATGTTCTTCATTTGTTGGGTAAAAAGAACGTATTTCAGAAGACAAATATGCTAGCTCTCGAATACTAGGTGGTGTTAATAGTCTTGGGATAATCTTATTAGAGATTATTTACAAGCAAGACCTGAGGGGTTTGCTGTCATTGTCGTTGTCATTGTTGTTTTTAGGAATGTTCACAGGGTTCACATTTCAAACCTTAGAGTTTTGCTGCTTGATTCCTTTTGTGTTTGTAGCTTACATGGAAGCAGTACCATACTTGGCACAAGAAATGCCTTTCAACAGGAGTGTAAGCACAGCTATATGCAAGTGAAGTTAAACAGAAAACAATCCCAATAGTCCTATTCCTCATAAGACCTTAAGACACTTAGGGTTTTGTTCAATTTATTGAGGTTTCTCACTCTTGTAGTACATGGGTAATAATAGTCAATAGAAATTATTTGCCATCATCTACTGATGAATATTTTGGGTGGAAGAGATCTTGGAATCCTCCTAGGATTGGTAAGAAAATAAAGGTTTTGGGAGAAGAAATCTTGCTGAAATTAGAGAACTAGTTAGTTGCAGAGCTATGATTAGAATCTGGGACATCAAATGTCTAGTTCAGTTCTCTTTCCACTGCTCCCTCAATGGAGCAGTGGAGGACCCAACTAGTGATTATCTCTTCATTTATTAAAGAGTAAGACGAGGCCGGGCGCGGTGACTCACGCCTGTAATCCCAGCACTTTGGGAGGCTGAGGTGGGTGGATCACGAGGTCAAGAGATCGAGACCATCCTGGTCGAAATGGTGAAACCCCGTCTCTACTAAAAGATACAAAAAATTAGCTGGGCACGGTGGCGCGTTCCTGTAATCCCAGCTACTCGGGAGGCTGAGGCAGGAGAATTGCCTGAACCCAGGAGGCGGAGGTTGCGGTGAGCCGAGATCGCGCCATTGCACTCCAGCCTGGGTAACAGGAGCGAAACTCCGTCTGAAAAAAAAAAAGAGTAAGACCACGGTACTATTGTTAATAGCCATCTACAATTCTCTAAAACTCTATGGAAAATTTCACTGGAATTTTATGTAAAAAAACATGAAATTTCCCTCTCAATTCAAAAGTGACACTGGCAGAATTTTATAATTAAATGTCATATCCAGCATTATCAGCCAAGTTTGGTCTCCCATCCGCTTATTTTTTTTATACCAAAATGTCCTGTATATACTGCAGAAGATAGGGAAGATTATCAGTTGGGGAAATGGTGATAAAATATTATAACTTTTATTTGTATACAATTTTATTATATATGTATATGTAAAATTATAGCTATAATATTAGCATTATTTAATGTAATTTTCAAATGAAAGTGTTAGTGGTTGTAGAGCAGGTTCGTCATGGACTGGTATCCATCCCAGGGGAAGGCTCTAAATATCTTACCAATATCATACACCGTTATCAGTCCACCTGCATGAATTAAGAGATAAAATACTTACACAACAATTTAAGTGAAGCAATTTTATTACTCACAGATAGGCAGCAAAGGACAAGGAAAGGTTAGGATGCATGGTTAGCCAGTCCCCCAAGGCACAGGAAAACTGCCAGGGGAAGATGAAGTCTCATGTGTGCATACTCTGTGTTGCACTGCAGCTGAGGGCTCCCCAAAGCAAATACTTCCCTGGATTTTATACCCAGGGGCACTGGAATTGCTGAGCTAAAGCATTTCCGGACACCCTGCTTGGGGAAGTATGGGGACAGAGTTCCAGGCTATTCCTTCTCTTCTTCAATGTTGCATTTCCAGTGTGTTCTACAGTTACTCTGAGAATGACAAGTGGGAAAGGAGCCATCTGGGGACCTGTCCTGCATTGCTATGTGTCTTTTAAGTTATGGTATTGCAATATTTAAAGAATTTGAACCACAATATCTTAAAACCACCTTTAGAAAGTAAGCCATAGTCATGAAAAGGAATGATTCTAAGATCTCTACAAATTGTCATCTACAAAATACCACAGTCTCCATTACAATTCCTTAGTCTTCCTATCATTGATTCTTCTTCTGATAAAACAATTCGTATTTAAACCCTCTGTCATTTCTAGAAAGAGCTTGTTCATTATGTCTGAAGATTTACATGCAGTATTCAAAGTCTGCAAGGTGGTGCCAATTATTATCCACTTTGAGTATTGGAATAAAAGAAAAATAACTCTGGTCATCAGTAAAATATCCCTAAATAGTTGATCCCTGACCTTATTGATAAAATTTTTAAATTTGCATGTCAGTAGAACTGACCTTGGCTGATAACATTTGATGGGGCACTGCATCTGAGTGGTTAGAATTTGGTTTTTGATTTTATATTTAGTCTGGAAATGATGAATAGCCTACTGTATTAGTCCATTCTCACATTGTTTAGAGGAAATGCCTGAGACTGGGTAATTTCTAAGGAAAGGAGTTTTAATTGACTCACAGTTCTGCATGGCTGGGGAGTCCTCAGGAAACTTACAGTCATGGTGGAAGGCAACTCTTAACAGGATGGCAGGAGAGAGAGAATGAGTGCCATGGGAAATGCCAGGCACTGATAAAAACCATCAGAGCTTGTGAGGACTCACTATCACAAGAGCAGCACAGGGGAAACTGCCTCCATGATTCAGTTACTTCCCATCAGGTCCCTCCCATGACATATGGGGATTCTAGGGTTTACAATTCAAGATGAGATTTGGGTAGGGACTCAGCCAAACCACATCAGCTATGAAGTCTAAATATCATATTCTTTAAAGGTAACTTACCCCCGTAATTCCATTTATCACTCTCTGATTGGGTGTGTGTTCTGTGTAGTGCTAGACAGATGGCCCTAATTTTCATGTAATTTTCAAATCACATTGTTTGCTTTACAAGATTCTTACTGATTAGAAGTACTGTGATCCCATCTCTAAAACAAGATATTAAACTAGTTTGGAATTTCGCAACGTTATAGGGACCAGTCTTAAAACTGACTCTAGTTTGATTTCTGTGCAGAGGATGATATAAACGTGAAATTGTTAGCCTAAGTATTTCTTTTCCACGGAACTAAATAAAATTAGAGTGATTGTCTTAGACACCTTTAAAGAGCCAGGGCAGTCTATATTGATTCTTTAAAACCAGATATAGAACATAAGAAGAAAGTGTGCTCTTTATTTTATTGTTCAGTAAATGCCCTGGTGGTTGTTAATAAGGCAGAGAGAAGTGGTTTTTGTCACACAGCAGTTAGAATTTAAGTAGTATATTATTAAAGCCAATTAGATCATCATACTCCTTTTCAAATGTTTAACAGTAAGATTTCAAATCAAATTTAAACTGAAAATGTTACAGAGAATAACTAAAACATTTTAGGAGACTTTTTCCATATTAATTAGCATTTTAAATCAGCCTTTCAGACTAGAGGAAAAGAAACTCCATAAAATTTTATTTTAATTAAATAAGTAAAAATTCTGCAATTATTAGTATTTGCTAATGTGTATACACACATGTATGTAGATATATAGAAAGTGTGGAAGTACACAAGCCAAACAGCAAATAGAGATTTCTGAAGAGGGCTGGGGAAAGGGAAGCTAATGTTTGCCTTTCATGCTTCTGTATTATTTGAAAACTTTTTCATGAACCACTTATTTAATTAAAAATTCATAAATATCATCTTGATGAAATAAGGTACTTGTATCTGTATTTTAAATATATTTATTGAAATGTGTTTTAAATGCTCCCTTACAATATAAAGTGCTTCATATAAACAATTCTATTATCACTAAAATATCTACTTCGAAAATTTTGTAGTCACATTCATTGTTTTTAAATAATGTTATATTATTTGTTATTTATAAACAGTAACTATTGGTATTGATGTGGTTTGTATGATTTGCTTCCAAAAAGAAGTGATATTAAAATGTAATCTCCTAAAAGTAAGTGTTGAGAAGTGGAGCATAGTGGAAGATTTTGGGGGCATAGTCAAAGATTTTTGGATCCATGACGGCAATTTCCTCATGACTAAGTCACCCTTCTGTGGGGGTGAGTGGATTCCCTCCTGTAGGAATGAATCAGTTCCCATGACAGTAGGTGATTCTAATGAACCTGGCTTCCTCTCTCATTATGTAAACTCTTTGTGCATGTCAGCTCCTCTTCTGCTTTCCACCATGAGTGGAAGCAGCACTTGGCCCTCACCAGACACAGCTGTCCAGTCTTAAACTTTGCAGTCACCAGAATCTATGAACCAAATAAACATTTCCCTCATAAATTACTCAGCCTCACATATTCTGTTATTGTAGCACTAAACAAATTAAAATGGGTATTAAAAATAAAACATTCATATGTTCATGCTGTAAAAATTATAAAAGGAAAAATTATTGTATCTCCTCATAATATATTTTGCATTTGCAGAAGTAGGAGCTCCTTGTCAACCTCTAGCCATTAAACAATCTTCTGAAGTTTAGCTAATATGTCCTAAAAATAATGATATATTTTGTCATTTTAACAAATAATGGTAATTGTTCATTTCCTTTCAGATATTTAAATGTGGATAAATTTAAGATATAATTTCACACTATTTTTCAACACTCCCTCCACATTATTGACAGTCCAGCTATGATATAGCATATAATCATTATCTTTTCAACTATTGTCTAAATACTGCTTGCTCTGTCTGAAATGACCTCCTATCTATCTCCTGAGGTTCAGTTTCAATGCCTCACTTTCTATGACCTTTCTCTCCCCTGCTCTCCTCAGCTTTCACTGCTAGATGCTTCTCCCTCTAGGTTTACATAAGAATTTGTTCATATTTCTATTAACGTATTTATTATACTACTTGAGATTAGTTATAGAACTGCCTGTCTCTTCCAGCATAGCATATATATATATGCATTTATATGTCTTTTCCATCATATATACTGTCTCTTCCAGAATATATGTCCATTGGAGAACAATGTAAAGATACCTACAACAAGGCGGGTAGATCACGAGGTCAAGAGATCGAGACCATCCTGGTCAACATGGTGAAACCCCGTCTCTACTAAAGATACAAAAAATTAGCTGGGCATGGTGGCGCATGCCTGTAATCCCAGCTACTCAGGAGGCTGAGGCAGGAGAATTGCCTGAACCCAGGAGGCGGAGGTTGCAGTGAGCCGAGATCGCGCCATTGCACTCCAGCCTG
>CM052658.1:10055622-10171939 GCA_028533165.1 Leontopithecus rosalia | reverse complement strand
GAGGTCAAGAGATCGAGACCATCCTGGTCAACATGGTGAAACCCCGTCTCTACTAAAGATACAAAAAATTAGCTGGGCATGGTGGCGCATGCCTGTAATCCCAGCTACTCAGGAGGCTGAGGCAGGAGAATTGCCTGAACCCAGGAGGCGGAGGTTGCAGTGAGCCGAGATCGCGCCATTGCACTCCAGCCTGGGTAACGAGCGAAACTCCGTCTCAAAAAAAAAAAAAAAAAAAAAAAAGATACCTACAACATAGCTATATACTATGCTGGAAGAGACAGGCAGTTCTATAACTAGTCTCAAATAGTATAATAAATATGTTAATAGAAATATGAACAAATTCTTATATATATAAGAATATATATATCAGAATATATATATTATATATAAGAATATATATATCAGAATATATATTATATATATTAATATATATATCAGAATATATATTATATATATGAATATATATATTAGAATATGTATAATATATATAAGAATATAATATATGTAAGAAATATATATATATATATATATATATATATATATATATATATATATGAGAGAGAGAGAGAGTGCAAAAGCTGTAGTTTCTGGGGAGAATATCTGCTCCACTGCAGACATATAAAAACTGTATATAGAATGAATAAATGGATTAAAAATGAGAATTTAGTTGAATTTCTCATGAACTTTTTATAACTACACTTACTGAAGTTGATACAACATGGTCTTCAAGAGCCTGAGCTTTCAGAATCAGAAAATATCTTATTTGAACTTAGACTTTTATTAGCAGTGAGAACTTGTCTAAGACTTGTTAGGATGATCTTGATCAGTATCATCTGGTAACTTTTAAAAAAATATACAACCCCCACCTCAAACCCAACAAGTTTCTAATCTAGGCTATCGCACACACACACACACACACACACACACACACACACACACACACACACACACGCTACAACAAATCTAAATTGAAAAAAATTATTCCTCTTAAAAGTCGACTTGTATAAGAGTCGTGCATTAAATATATGTATTAAGAGCTGTCTTAATCAGTTTGGGTTGCTATAAATTGCCATAGACTGTGAGGCTTAAACATCAAACATTTATTTCTCACAGTTTTGGAGGCTAGAAATCCAAGATCAGAGCACCAGCATAGTGGAGTTCTTGATGAGGGTCCTCCTTACTGGTTTACAGATGTCCCAACTTCTCACTGTATTTTCACATGTCTGACAGACACCAGAAGCTTGCTGGTATCTCTTCTACTAAGAGATACTTGCTGGTATCTCTTCTACTAAGGACACTAATCCCACCATGAAGGCTGCATTGTCGTAACCTAATTATCTTCCCAAAGGTCCCAACTACAAATCCCATCACATTTGGGATTTGGGTTTCAACGTATGAATTCAATTCATAGCAAGAGCAGAATGTAAATAATGGTCATCGAGCATGCAGTATTTGCCAACTTATAAAGCTTCTAGTGAATTTAAAGACATGAATTTGGGTTTTGTTTCATCAAAGAAAAGTATCTATCTGTAAATGAATGTCAGCTATAAAAACATTTGTTTATGATCTGTCATTTCCACTTAACAACAATAATGTTACATTACTTCCATACTGCTTTTATTCTTTTCAAGGCGATTTCACCTACATTATCTCATTTTTTTTTTTGAGACAGAGTTTTTCACTCGTTACCCAGGCTGGAGTGCAATGGCGTGATCTCCACTCACCGCAACCTCCGCCTCCTGGGTTCAGGCAATTCTCCTGCCTCAGTCTCCCGAGTAGCTGGGATTACAGGCATGCACCACCATGCCCAGCTAATTTTTTGTATCTTTAGTAGAGACGGGGTTTCACCATGTTGACCAGGATGGTCTCAATCTCTTGACCTCGTGATCCACCCGCCTCGGCCTCCCGAAGTGCTGGGATTACAGGCATTATCTCATTTTTAAACCAGCTGCCAGTTTAATGTCAGAAATGTTTCCAAGCTTCTATTTATATTTGGTTAAGAAGATTCTATACTTATATGTGGTTACACATGAAACATATATTAACTTCAGCCCACCAAATCAGTGAAACCTGTAGCAATTTCAACTGTGCTCATCCAAGGACAAAATTAGGTTTTAGGATTTAACCCAGGTGGCCTAATAAAATATAAATAACTTGTTTACCTGAGAGAAGCAGGGACAAAAAGAGACAATCAGAAATACAAGCCACTACAGAACAGTAATAAAATGTGACCCTAAAAATATTAATAAATGCTGACCCTCTGGAATAAAACTAAGAAAAGGAAAAACAAAATTAAGAGTGCTCCCAAAGTAGATAAACAATTCATAAATAAATGAGTCTCTCCATTGTATTTCTTCCTTTATATATGTGACACATATATGTAAAGTGATCATACATATATATGTGTATATACATACATATATACATACACATATATGCATATATACACATGTGTGTATATATGTATATATACATGTGTATATATGTATACATATATGTGTATATATACATATATGTGTATGATCACTTTACATATATTTGTATATATATATACACATACACATATATATGTATATATCACTTTTTTCCACTGGTCATAACATTTTTATCTTAATAATTTGCTTGTCTGTCTACTATTCTAATATGTTAAACCTTATACACCTTTGATTCTGCCATTGATTAGCATTGCCCAACTCTTAAGCAGATTAGGCAATCAATACATGTTTGTTGAATTGCATTGAACTTTTAAGCAAGGGTAAAATTATGCCAACAAGAACCCTACATATTGTTTCCCAAATGGTAAGCAGTTCAACCAAAGAGAAAAACGTGAAACAGATCATTTTCTTTGCTGCCGTTATTCATAATAGTCAAATACAGCTTAATGTGTTTTTTATTCAATATAAAATATAGTTGTCCTAGCCGTAACCGTAGTCTTGTGCTAAATATATTATTTATCATATATAATTATGATGAGTAGCTTACTTTGTAAAAAAGACATAGTGATGTTAGCACCAAGAGTGAAATTGGCCATTTCCCCCTCATAAAGCTGTGTCTTCCCCAAGCAATAAAATACAGCTTTGCAAGTGGCATATGTGGATAAAAAGATGAATTGTCCACTATCTTGGAGCCTCATTTTAATATTTAATTTTACTTTGAGCACATCCTGATACACTAGAGAAAGCCTTTATTTACTTTTATTTTCCAGCATTAATTTTGTTGCTCTGAAATAAACCAAGTACTTTACTAAGTGTTAAATTGGTTTTAATATTGTGAATATAATTTTATGAATTTTTGAGTTTTAGTTTTATGAATGAGTTTATAGTACCAAAGTCTCAGTGATGCAATGATAATAATAAATTTGAACCTGACTCTCCCTTTTTCAGCAAAATACGGTGGGTGGGTGACATGACATTTCATTAATTTCCATTCACTAGGTTAATTCTCTCCTGGTTATTCTCATGTGAGTATGTGTTCGAAACAGGCCACAGTTTCGAACTGTCCTTCTAAAGTGACTAGATTTAAAGATCAGGACCAGTCATTTGGAGATTAAGTGAAGAATGCTGACAATTATTTATTACCTATGACCTGCCAGGCATCATGTCAGATATATCACATATTCTCTCATTTACTCTTCACATCAACACTGGTGTTCCTATTTTATAGATTGGCTGAGGCTAAGGGAGCTTAAGCGACTTTGAAAAGATATCATAGCTAAAAAATGTCAGAGATGAGACTGAGTCTCAAGACTTTGTGATTTTTAAAGCCTGTGCCTTTTCCACTGACTCCATAGAATGAGCAGTTGTCGGCAGCATTGATTGAGAATCATCAAGCCGTCATTTTGTCTCACCATTTTATCCGATCACCCAAAATTCTACCCACACAGCTCTATTATTTTAGCAAAAGACTCTAAATCCTATTAAAATGCAGACGAGATACAGCGAATGATAACATTTAAGGTCAGCCGTTTTCTTCTTAGGCTGACCAAAAGCTGAGAAAATTAATTGAGCTGGCTGATGAGGCAGAGGTAACTCTAGGAAAAAAATGTTTAGAAAACTCAAAAGACAGACTTTAACTGCGTCATAATTTTACTCTAGGCTGTTGTTATTGCTGGTCTTCAGAGAAGCTTGTGTGACACAGGAATATTAAGTGAACTGAATGATCTGAAAGGGAGATATCAAATGTGCTGTTAGAAGGTCTTTATACATGGATAGTAAAACCCAAGATAAAACTCTTGTATATACTTTGGCATTATTCAAATGATTGATCACTTTATGAAACAATTTCTTTTTTCTTTTTTTGGAGACAGAGTCTCACTTTGTCACCAGGCTGTAGTGCAGTGGCGCAATCTCTGTTCACTGCAACCTCCGCCTCCTGGGTTCAAGCTATTCTCCTGCCTCAGCCTCCTGAGTAGCTGGGACTACAGGCGCATGCCACCATGCCCAGCTAATTTTTGTATTTTTAGTAGAGATGGAGTTTCCCCACGTTGGTCAGGATGATCTCGATCTCTTGACCTCATGAACCACTATGAGATGATTTTTATTAATAGGTGTGAAATTAGTTTTCTCTTACTTTTCTCAATTCTTTAAAGTTTGATGGCATCCATTATCCTTCAATGTTATTATTGTTGATATTTTTGAAAATTAGGGGAATTTTTAAAATAAAGCTACATTAGGATCAAAATATTGCACATGTCATCTGATTCCTCTGTTGACCTCTAAGTGATGATCATGTAGCTGACAGATGATAACCCTGCATATCCAAGTCAACATCTCTTTGCTTTCTACATGTCATGTAGCTTTTCATTTTGTTACTATAATTAATGTAACAAGATTACCTAAGGACCCAGGTTATTACCATATACAGATTTCAGGAAAACTGTATGTTCTTTTCTAGTTTGACACGTTTGTGTTTTTATACACTTCTTGGCGTATATGTAAAATTTAAATATGTGCTGTGGGTTTGTGAGCCAACAGTCATAATGCATCCTGAAAGTTTCCAGTGGCAGATATAAATACAGAGCTGTCATACTTACACTGAATTATAAAACGACTGAAAACAACGAAAACTTGTATATTCTGAGTGTGTGGTATGTTAAACCCACACGATTTTGTCATGTTTACTTTTATTTTTACTCATTTGACAGCAGGAAGAAAAAATACTCTGCTTAAATCTGTTTAATAAGATAGTTTTAAACTTTACAAATTTTTGTAAAAGCTTACATAAATTCCCTTTGCTGTTAATTGATTGAAAATTGAATTCTTTAGTCACACATAGGTAATTATAAAATGAATGTCCTTCAATTAACATATGCTTCCTTGTTTGGTCAAATACATGTCTTCACACTTGCAGACATTTTTCTTTACTTTTTTGTTGAATCTCTGAAGTAAGTGTTATGTTTATGTATTCAATTATATGGCATGTTAAACACAGAAGTTTTCACCCAACTGCAAGACTTTATCTTGCTGAGTTAAAATACTTGGCTAACATATGTTTGCCAAAGATAAGGTGCCTATTTAAAACCTGATGTTCAAAAAAGCTGGTCAGTGATAGTTCTTTCTATCTCATTAAAGACAATATATGCTTTCTCCCTTTTTCTTTTTTTCCTTCAGCAGAGTTAATATAAAGGAACTATATTCAAATCATTTGTAATACTTTGGAATTACATTTAAATTTACTACTGTATTTCCATGTTTGAATGTCAGAGAGAGTATAGGAACATCATATAGTTATTTTGTATCGAGGATCTAGAATCTAACCTGCAAAGAGGTGGTGATTTTAAGCATCCTGTGTATTCCTATATGCTTAAGGTCAAGCTTAATTAATTAATTAATAAGCCACAATTAATGGGTTAATTTCTAACCATAAATTTTAAGAAATTTGAAAGAAATGTTTTTGATAGCTATAAAACTACTCCATTTCTACAAAGGAAAACTAAATATGACATTGTAAATAATACTGTTCCAGACTTATTTTTAACTGTTTCCAATAATTGAAGATTTTCAAGCATCAAAGTTTATTCATCCCTTTTGTCAATCCTTTTCTTTCTGGCTGTGTTCATCAATCATTGCCTTTCCAATAAAATATATTAAATGTATAAGGGATTTAACAACTTACATAGAAATGAGGTGTGTGAATGTGGTGAAGAGAGAATTGAGGGATGTTCAATTATAATTTTTTTTTCATTATGTTACCTTTATCTCCAAAATCTCAGAGACTACCACAATTTACACAAGAAATTTCAAAATTTATAGATGACATTTTGTTTCTTCTTTTTATTTATTGAATTTTCAACCTTCAGCAAGTGGACCTAGACTTCCTTTTGAACTTTACATAGACCTTTTCAAATTTTCTTTCAAACCTTATTTCCCATTTGCTCCACTGCTCCATTGCTATACCATTGCTTTGATAACTTTTTCTCAAACATGTTATTCTTAGACCTGTTTTTACTTGATTGTAATCACTACTATTCTCCTAAAAATAATATATCCATTCATTATGATATTAACAAAATTACTAAGCATTGAGGATATAAAAATAAAGAAAACATGATTCCCTACATGGAGGAGCCCATTGTCTAGTGGAAGAGATATAATTACAGAATCAAGGCACTAGGTTAAAAAAACTTAACCTGTTTTCAGATTTTGATGATCAACAAATCATTGGTCCTTTATAAGAATAAAGGTAGCTATTCCACAGTAAAGCATAAGTATGAGCCATTCATGGAAGTCATCTTCCCTTGACAGTAATCTTGGTCAGTGGACTTGTTTGCAAACCTGAAAGAGAGCTTGTGTTAGGATAAAACATACTGAAGATAATGAGCAAAAAGTTGTGAAGAACTTGAATTCTATATGATACTGATGGGCACCTGAGACTACCTACCTCTGTAATTCCTCTTATGTAAGAGAGAGAGAGAGAGAGAGTGTATGTGTGTGTGTGTGTGTGTGTGTGTGTATGTGTGTGTGTGTGTGTAGGGTTTAGCCCAATTTATCAAAGTATTCTTTAACTTGGATCTAAAAGTTTCCTAAGTTATATAAGTACCATTAAAAATAGTCAGATACTACCAAAAGCAACCTGCGGATTCAATGCAATCTCTATCATAATATGAATTACATTCCTCACAGTAATTGAAAAAAATTCTAACGTGTGTGGGATCACAAAAGACCCAGAATAACCGAAGCAATCCTAAGCAAAAAGAAAAATGCCAGAGGATTTACATTACTGACTGCAAGATATGCTACAAAACTGTAGTAACCAAACCAGCACAGGACCGGCATTAAAACAGATACGTAGACTAATGAAACAGAATAGAAAACTCAGAAATTAATCTACATAACTGTACAGCCAACTGATTTTTTACAAAGGTACCAAGAACACTTATGGTGAAAGGGTAGTCTCTTCAATAAATGGTGCTGGAAAAACTGGATATCCATATGCAAAACAATGAAACTAGATCTCTACCTATCACAAAATCAACTTTAAATGGATGAAAAATCTAAATGTAATACCCAAAATGATAAAACTGCTAGAAGAAGACATAGAGGAAATGCTTCAGGACATCAGTCTGGGAAAATATTTTATAGATAAGGCCTCAAAAGCACAGGTAACAAAAGCAAAATGGGATTATATCACACTACAAATCTTCTGTACAACAAAGAAAATAATCAACAGAGTAAAAGCCTACAGAATGAAAGAAAATATTTTCCATCTACTCATTAGAGGATTAATAACCAGAATATAAAAGGAATTAAAGCATCTCAACAACAAAAATATATTTTAAAATAGGTAAATGACCTGAACAAACATTTCGAAGAAGAAGACATACAAATGGCAAAAAAAAAATGATCAACATCACTAATTATCAGGAAAATGCAAATCAAAAATCACCGTAAGTTATTATCTCACCATCAGTAGGAGGCTGCTATTAAAAAGATGAAAAGTAACAGGTGTTCACATGTCTGAAGAGAAACGGGAACTCTTGTATGCTGTTGGTAGGAATATAAACTAGTATAGCTTCTCCGGAAAAAAGTATGGAGGTCCTCAAAAAACTACAAATGGCACTACTGTATGATCCAGCAACCCCACTAATGGGCATTTATCCAAAGGAAAGGAAATCATTATAGCAAAGAGATATCTACAACCCCATGTTTATTGCAGCACTATTCCTGGTAACCAAGATAAGGAATCAACCCAGGTGTCCAACAACAGATAAATGGGTTAAAAAATGTGGTGTACATATATATATATATATATATATATATATATATACACACACACACACACACACACACACACACACACACACACAAACATACTGGAATACCATTCACCTATTGAATGAAACCCTGTCATTTGTGGCAACATTTATGGAACTGGAGGACACTATGTAAGTTTAAAACAGGAATAGAAAGTTAAACAGCACATGTTCTCACTCATATGAGCAAGCTTAAAAATGTTGCTGTCATAGAAGTGAAAAGTAAAGCAGAAGATACTAGAGGCTGGAAAAGCAGAGGGAAGGGAAGACAGAGAAAAAATTGCTAAAGGATACAAAATTACCTCTAGGTAGGAAGAGTAAGTTCTAGTGTTATATAACACTGTAGGATAACCGTAGTTAACAATAATATGTAGTTTCTAATAGCTAAAAAGAGGCTATTGAACATTCTTAACACAAAAGATGAGTTTGAGATGATGAATATGCTAATTTTCCTAATCTGATCAGTATATATTATATGCATTGAAACATCACTGTGTACTTCATGAATAGGTAAAATTATTATTTGTCAATTAAAAGTAAAATTTAAAAACGGAAATATGAAAAAAAAAGACACTATTAGCTTAAATATGAAGGGATCTGAATTTTTGAAAAGCAAAAGTAGATAAAACTGAGATTTTCAGCTCTAAAAGTGTACTTTTCATGAGTTAAACAATATTTTTTCATTGCTTGTGATTTTTAAATTCTAATAATAATGACATAAATGTCTGCTATTCTGTAGGGTGATCTTCATTGAATTTATGACATTTGGATTCCATAATAAACTTGCAAGGTAGATAGAAAAATATATATAATATTCCAAATTAAATGAGAAAATTGATAATCCTAGAAATGTATGGTTTTTGTAAAAATCAAATAACATTGTCCAGATAGCCTACATTTCATTATTCTATAAGAACTCTTCCCATTTGTCTATCTGTCATACTTCTTATTGGAACTCAGAGCTGATATAATAATTCTGATGGTTTTAAAACTATCTGTGAACACATGTGCTACCCTACCATCTGGTGAGTTTAAAGGTTGGAAATCATTAATAAATGATATTCCCATTAACAAAATAAACATCATTGAAGACATATGTTGAGAAATGGGAAGGAGTTGGTGGGTCAAGAGAGAGAACACTTTTTGCCCTCTGTCCCTATCGACAATTCCATTTTATGGTCTGGCTATTGTTTCACATTTAACAACTACCATCTGGAAATAAAGATTATCTCACATGCCTGGGCACTTACAATTATTGAAATATTTTTTGCATATATAATGAACAAATTTATAAGTTATAACATTCCAGTTTGTTTCTAATATGAAGGATATTCATTTGCAAGTGTATGGCCTTTGCCTTGATTATAGATGTTAGAACAAAATATGTGAGAGTTGTTATAGAAATAATGAAGTATAAATTTACACATATTTTATTTAGTAACAGTCAGTAGATTTCTAAAGACTTGAATAAAACAAGCAAATACAACTTTGTACAGAATTCTTTAGTGCATTTGCTAATTTCTCCTCTCTGATGTGAATATAACATAAGATTTAGAGATTACCTCCAATAGAACATGTTTACTTACAACGTGAAATAGTTTATGTTGTATTAACTTAAATTTTCCTAATCCTGAAATCTGTGTAATTTCCCTCTAAGTGAAACATGGTTTTTGACAAATATACTTTCATACACTCTATGGTACTCATTTACCATAAATAATGTATGTTTCTTTAATAAGATTGAGAAATATTCAACTCTCAATGATACAAAATTCTATGTATTCCAAATAAAATTTAATTGAATATTAGAATTATTGTCTAGTTCTGTGTGTGTGTGTGCCTGTGTGTGTGTGTGTGTGTGTGTGTGAGAGAGAGAGAGAGAGAGAGAGACTGATTGACTGATATAGGCTGTTTTTACTGACATTTGTGAAATCAATGAGTTTTTCTACTAGTGAACATTAGTTTCTCCCTTCAATGCTGCCTTACAATACCCTATTATTGGTATAAAATATGCATTCAGTAGAGAAAACAGTACATTTCTGACATCAAAACACTATTTTATTGTTGCTTTAAAAACCTAACTTGTACACCTCTGCACTGAAAACAGGAAATACTTGTTCTAGTCCATGTGCCTGGACCAAAGCATTTTAAAGTATCTAAAAAAATTTAATTTTATAAATTAAGCTTTATAAATTGACTTTATTGACCAATACCAATATATATTTTTAATTTTAGAAAACCCCGCATAAATAACAAATATGATCATTTTCATATGACTTTTATCTAATGTAAACTGATTTTTTAAATAAAAGAATGAAATGTTTTTTTTTATAAAAAGGAAAGAAACGTTTTATTAATTTGAGCACTCAATTAAACCAATGCTTTCAAGCAACCTATCTTTTAAGTTAGTGATTATCTTTGGCTTTATACCAAAAACTTCAGTCTTTTCTTCTTTGCAGTGTTTTAAAATGTATTTGGTTGGGTAAAAGTCACTGTTTTTAGGTTTCAAAATATTTCTACAATATATTGAGCCTGAAAAATAGTGATTTATGATTTGAGAGCTAGTTTTACATCTAATGTCAAAAATAAAAACATTTAAGCTTATAGATATTTTTATATATGATACTAATTCCTAAATAAGCATAGACAATAGTCTATATTTGTTTATATGCAGCTCCTGGAATAATCCTAGAACAATGCATAATTTATTTAAAAAATAGAAAGGGAATAGGAAGGAATGAAAGGAGAGAAAAATAGCATTTGAGCATTCTGAGAATTTCGCAATAATAGCTGTTACAAAGTTTAAATGATAAATTATTCTTAAAAAGTATATTTTGCCTATATTTATTACATATAACAGTATTCCTTTGTATTTCTGTAATTAACATTTCTCTAGAGAACAGTGTTAAATGTATATTTATTATAGTCTAAATTCTAGTTCATAATGTGTAAATTCTAAGCAAACTTACCTTAATTCAGCAGTTTCTAAACTCATGATTTTCCCCCTCCTTTATAAATCAGTTCATCAGTAATTTGTATTGATGCACTAGACCTCCAAGCAAGCATCTCAGAGTGTTCTACCACAAAGAATTATTAAAAGAAAAGCTTCAAAGCTAAATCTTCAGTGTAGCTAAAAAGCAGATAAAGGGTACATAAATCTGATTCCCCAAGACAAGGAGTTCTTATAAATTAAGGGCAAATAGGCAAGTGATTAGGCAACATGTGATTTAAGGTGAAAATCTTCTTTCAATGGCTGTGAATGAATCCCCTTTAAAGACATTATATTGTGTTCACTAAATTAAAATGTGCCAATTCTTCAGTGATCAATGACAATTTGTTTTGCTTTAATTTAATTAGCTGATGAAACAAATGAATAAATAGCGTCAGCTAAGGTGATCTGGTCTACCTGTTGCTTTAAGTTAACAGGTATCTCATTCGCAGATTCCTTAGCTCTGAGAAATTTGATGGATATGACTCAAGGAAATCAAAATATTTGAAATATATGTAATCTGTAACAAAGATAAGGTTGATTTAATGTAAAAGCAATTCAGCAAGTCTGAAATTACTGTGTCTGCAATGACTATAATGTAACAAATAGAAATAATTTATAATATGTGTTCTATGTCAATTGTACTTAAATACTTTTGAGATATGGCAGCGGATCTTGCTTCCCACAGGACTAATAATACACATTTCATCTAAGTCCTCATTTTAATTAACTGCTCTTGTAAGATAGTTTTTTCATCTATTCAACCTAATCATAGTTGTTATTTTACTGGAATATTAAATAAAAGTTGTTCCCATTTCACCTATTTTGAAGTTACAGGTTATGGTTTAAAAATATTCTTGAACTAGCTCTACAGTTTTTAGAAGCTGTTCAGGGACTTCACATACTATATGAGGAAGTAAATAACTAATTGGTGCTATACTTTATGTTATTGACACATTCAAATAGCTTCATTAATTCAGTGCACTTTCTCTCTCTTAAGAACGTGAGACCCTTCACCATGGTAGAATTCTCATTATTAATTTATTTTGCCTGCTATATTGTCTGTTAGTGAGTTATCCTGTTTCAAGGACAAAAGTATATTTTTTCCACATGGAAAAAAATTCAAAACCAGGCAGTAGATACATAGATAATATTATTCTTAGCCATTGGCATGCTAAATAATAGTATTGCAAACAGCAGTTCACTCTGCACAGCTTGACACAATAGATGAAAACATTGGTCTATGAATCTGATACTTAAACTTTACTGATAAGACTGGGTTATTTAAAGCCCAGTCTTTGGTCTTTTAAATTATTCTCTATAGTAGTTGGTCACTTTTGTAAAGTCAGACACTATAAACCACAATTCTGTTTCAGCATGTAGAATTATTATTATTATTATTATTATACTTTAAGGTCTGGGATACATATACAGAATATGCATATTTGATACATAGGTATACATGTGTCATGGTAGTTTTCTGCACCATCAACACGTCACCCACGTTAGTTATTTCTCCTAATGCTATCCCTGCCCTACACCTTCCATTCCCTGATAGGGCCCAGTGTGTAATGTTCCCCTCCCTGTGTCCATGTGTTCTCATTGTTCAACTTCCACTTATGACTGAGAACATGTCGTATTTGGTTTTCTGTCCCTGTGTTAGTTTGCTGAGAATGATGGTTTACAGCTTCATCCATATCCCTGCAAAGGACGTGAACTCATCCTTTTTATGACTGCATAGTATTTGATTGCGTATATGTGTCACATTTTCTTTATCCAGTGTATGATTGATGAGCGTTTGGGTTGGTTCCAAGTCTTTGCTATTGTAAACAGTGCCACAATAAACATACTTGTGCATGTGTCTTTATAGTCGAATGATTTATAATACTTTAGCAATACACGCATTAATGGGATTGTTGGGTCAAATGGTATTTCTGTTTCTAGATCTTTGAGGAATCACCACACTGTCTTCCATAATGGTTGAACTAATTTGCACACCAACAGTGTAAAAGCATTCCTATTTCTCCACATCCTCTCCAGCATCTGTTGTTTCCTGACTTTGTAATGATCACCATTCTAACTAGCATGAGATGGTGTCTCAATGTCAGTTTGATTTGCGCTTCTCTAATGACCAGTGATGAAGAGGTTCTTTTCATAAGTTTCTTGGATACATAAATGTTGTCTTTGGAGAAGTGTCTTTTTATATCCTTTGCCCACTTTTTATGTTTTTTTTCTTGTAAATTTGTTTAAGTTCCTTGTCGATTCTGAATATTCGTCTTTTGTCAGATGGTTAGATTGCAAAAATTGTCTCCCATACTGTAGACTGCCTGCTTACTCTGATGATAGTTTTTGTGCAGTGCAGAAATTCTTCGGTTTAATAAGATTCCATTTGTCAATTTTGGCTTTTGTTGCCATTGCTTTTGGTGTTTTAGTCATGAAGTCCTTGCCTATGTCTATGTCCTGAATGGTATTGCCTAGGTTTTCTTCTAGGGCTGTTATGGTTTCAGGTCTTATATTTAAGTCTTTGGTATACCCTGGGTTAATTTTTGTATAAGGTGTAAGGAAGGGGTCCAGTTTCAGTTTTCTGCATATGGCTAGCAAGTTCTCCCAACACCATTTATTAAGTAGGGAATTGTTTCCCCATTTCTTGTTTTTGTCAGGTTTGTCAAAAATCAGATGGTTTTTAGATGTGTGGCATTATTTCTGAGGCCTCTGTTTTGTTCCATTGGTCTGTATATCTGTTTTGATACCAGTACCATGCAGTTTTGGTTATTGTAGCCTTGTGGTATAGTTTGAAGCCAGGTAGCATGATGTCTCTAGGTTTGTTCTTTATGCTTAGGATTGTCTTGGCTAACTGAGCCCTTTTATGATTCCATATGAAATTTAAAGTAGTTTTTTTCCTAGTTCTGTAAAGAAAGTCAATCGTGGCTTGATGAGGATAGCACTGAATTTATAAATTACTTTGGGCAGTCTGATCATTTTCTCCATACTGATTCTTCCTAACTGTGAGCATGAAATGTCTTTCCAATTGTTGTGTCCTCTCCTATTTCCCTGAGCAGTGGTTTGTAGTTCTGCTTAAAGAGGTCCTTCACATCCCTTGTAAGTTGTGTTGCTAGGTATTTTATTCTCTTTGTAGTAGTTGTGAATGGGAGTTCACTCATGATTTGGCTCTCTAATTGTCTATTATTGGTGAATATGAATGCTTGAGATTTTTGCACATTGAGTTTGTATCCTGAGACTGTGCTGAAGTTGCTTAACAGTTCAAGAAGTTTTAGGTTGAGATGATGGGGTTTTCTAAATATAAAATTATGTCACCTACAAACAGAGACAACTTGACTTCTGGCCTGAGCAGCTTTAAGTGACCAGGTCACAGCTATTGTTTTAAGTAAAAGAAAACCCATATACATGAGGGATATGGTAAGACCAATGACTAGTGGGTAAATAATGAAATTAAGGCAGAAATTTAAAAAGGTCTTTGAAACCAATGAGAACAAAGACACAATGTACCAGAATCTTTGGGACACAGCTAAAGTAGTGTTTAGAGGGAAATTAATAGCACTAAATGCCCACAGGAGAAAGGAAGATCTAAAATAGAAACCCTAAAATCACAATTTAAAAAACTAGGGAAGCAAAAGCAAACAAGTTCAAAACCTGGCAGAAGACAGTAAATAAGATCAGAGGAGAACTTAAAGAGATAGAGACACGAAAACCCTTCAAAAAATCAATGAATCCAGGAGTTGGTTTTTGAAAAGATTAACAAAATTGATAGACTGCTAGTCAGACTAATTAAGAAAAAAAAGAGAAGAATCATACAGACACAATGAAAATGATAAAGGGGTTATCACCACTAATCTCACAGAAATACAGACTACCATCAAATAATTCTATACATGCCTCTGTGTAAATAAACTAAAAAAATCTAGAAGAAATGGATAAATTCCTGGACACATACAACCTCCCAAGACTAAAGCAAGAAGGAACTGAATCCCTGAATAGATCAATAACAAGGTCTGAAATTGAGTCAGTAATTAATAGCCTACCAACCAAAAAAAAGCCCAGGACAAGACGAATCAACAGCCAAGTTCTACCAAAGGTACAAAAAGCAGCTGGTACCATTTCTTCTGAAACTATTCCAAACAATGGAAAAAGAGGTACTCCTCCCTAACTCATTTTATGAGGCCAGCATCATTCTGATACCAAAACCTGGCAGATATACAACAACAAAAGAAAATTTCAGGCCAGTATCCCTGATGAACCTTGATGCAAAAATCCTCAATAAAATACTAGCAAACTTAATCCAGTGGTGCATCAGAAAGCTTAGCCACCACAATCAAGTTGGCTTCATCCCTGGGATGCAAGCAAGGCTGGTTCAGCATGTGCAAATCAATCAACATAATCAATCACATAAATAGAACCAATGACAACCACATGATTATCTCAATAGATGCAGAAAAGGCCTTTGATAAAATTAAACACCCCTTCATGCTAAAAATTCTCAATGAACTAGGTATGGATGGAACATATCTCAAAATAATAAGAGCTATTTATCACAAACCTAAAGCCAATATCACACTGAATGGGTGAAAACTGGAAGCATTTCCTTTGAAAACAGGCACCAGACAAGAATGTCCTCTGTCATCATTCCTATTCAATACAGTATTGGAAGTTCTGGCCAGGGCAATCAGGCACGAGAACGAAATAAAAAGTATTCAAATAGGAAGAGAGGAATTCGAATTGTCTCTGTTTGTAGATGACATTATTATGTATTTAGAAAGCCTCATTGTCTCAGCCCAAAATATCCTTAAGCTGATAAGAATTCTTTATTTAGTGTTTGGTTTTAAGAAAGTCTTCTCTCACCTACCACATTGAAGTTTCATAGGAATACAAATGGCATTATAGTCTAAGCAAAAGACATGTTAATAGTAGGCTTGCAGGAAATATTTTATGAGGAAACACTTTGTACTGTAAAATTTGTACATAAGCTATTGATCACTTTTTCATGAGGGGAAATATGTCATAATTTGGATTGATATTTTAATGAAATGGAAGGTCCCTTTATTACACCTTCCTCATTCAAAGTTTGTGAAACTCTCTTCTCTTTACTTGAGGCTGTCTTGAGCAAAGTTTTACTGCAAATCAGAACCAAGCTGAGATCAAATGTCTGCCAGTTAGTAGTGACATCTCTGGAAAGTCATCTTCTGTATTGGGAGCTCACCTAATATCACTTGAAATTATATCCTTATCTTTCATTCAGATTCTGACTTCCATCTTTCTAATTGTAACGTAGTATTGAAAACCTGCTATCTTTAATGCTTATAATTGCTCATCTTCTTATAGGTTATTTCTGTGGATGAGCTCAGCAAATCCTCCCAAACATTCTATAAGACAGGAACTATTTTCTGTGTCTATCCCTTTATCCTCTAGCTATTTTCTGGACAGCTGATAAGTGAACTTGTAGTCTGACTACAGGAACCTTTCTAATAACCAGAAACGTTTATTTCTCTCTTCTTTATGTATTTATCTCCTGTGTTTCTGCATCTAGATTGGTTGTAAAAAAGCTGAGTCCAGCTGTAGGGCCAGACAGAACTTTCCCCTGACACAGCGTTCTTACCATTTTAGAGCTCGGCTTCAGGAAGCATTTTCCTCACTTAATGGAAGCTGTTGCTCCTTTCATGGGAAGTCTTGGCAGTGCCAGTCATCTAAGGTGATGAAATCTGTTGATCCTAGATGCAGCAGCAATTGGTACTGAAATGAATAATATTTTAATAATTTTTTTGCCCTTTCTTCTTCCAGTTTTGCTATTAAAGGTGGTGTTTCTTAATCTTCTCCTTAATTAGCACCTGTTGACTAAATGGATCAACAAACCTCTATTCTATCCCCATTGTGACTTACTCTCCTGGGCACAAGTCTTGTTTTATAGTCTAGCTTAGCAGACTTCCAGTCGGTTTCCCTCATGTTACTGTCCATCTAGTGAACTCTTTCTTTTTGTTACAATTTCCTCCTTCTAAACTTCATACTGTTAAGTCATTTCTGGATTGCAGGATTTTTTCTAAAGTTGGAACAGTGGGAAATGAGTTAATAAAGCTTCTACTTTCATTTTAAAGACCCCTGAGAGATCCTTAACCAGTTGCCTGCTGTGTAAATGTTATTCAGAATGAAAAGCATAAAGTAAATTTATGGTGTCCACATCCATTCCAAACTAGATGTACAATAACAACAAAAAAAAACTTTAGAACTCTAATTGTTGTATCTGTGAAAGGGCTCCCATATGATTTATGTAATAAATAGGATACTAAAAACTTTCTTACGGCATTACTCTGTTTAAACATTAGGAAATGACAGCCCTGAGGGTAAATGTAACTTAAATGATAGCATTTTCCCAAAAAAAGTATTGGTTTTCAAATAAGTGCATTTTTAACAATTTACTGGGAAATAGATCTTACTGTCACAACGACACATATTTATAAGAAATTTGGACACATTTGAAAAATAAGCAGATTTTTTTAAACTTCAGTTTTTGGGTAGTCCTACTATTTTCCTCTTAACTATAAATAAACCTTTGCCCATCAAACAGATATGTACATTTAATCAAAATAGTATATGGTAATTATATCACCATAAATTTATCCCATAGAATTTTCTGGTACATAGTTGTTATTGTCACAGAAATATGTATTTGTAAAAATGTAGAGTAAATTAATCATTATGTACTCATTGAGTAAACATAGCTGAGTAATAGGTTGCAGTCATTCTTAACACAATCTAATGAATGTTTGAATGATCTATAATTTTTAATCGTGTGATTTATGGTATCTATTTTAACTAACATAAAGGGTAGATGATGAATATTTGTATCAGTCAATTTCAGACTTCAATCTTAATACACATAACAGTGACTACGAAACATTTTCCCCTAATAAAAAAAAAAGCAAATTTTATTTATCTCAGTGAAATTTTAGATTCTAATAGTCTTCAAAAACTGTTTCGTTAGTATAATAATGTTGCCATTCCTCAAAACATTCTCAAGCTGTTTTGGAATCATCTTAGGCATTCATTTCTGAAAACCTATTCATGTACTCCCTGAGCAGAGATGAGCAGAATTGCCTCATTTTTAAAACCTATTTATTCTTTGCTTGGTAAAGCTGAACTCAGAAGTCAAAACTGGCCTGAAGACATGCAGTGTTTGGGCACGACAGTATATTCTTAAGGGATTTTAAGACCATTAGGTACATCTTGCTCAAAGGTAATTGTCTTATACCTGGCACACTTCATTTATAAACTTGCTTTATCTCTAGAAACCTATGCTTTAGTTATCCCCTAACAAGCTGAATATTTAGCTTATTTTTCTGCATCTCACAGTGGTGTCTAATAGGCTTCTCAAAATTACTCAAAACTGGGCTCCTCATCTTTCTTCATAAACCTGCTTCTGTTTCACTGTTCTCCATCTCCCTAAATGGCTGTTCTATTCCAGTTACTCAGACTGTGAAATTTGGAGTTCTCTTTGACTCAGTTATCAGCAAATCCTGTTGGCGCTACCTTAAAAATAGGAGCAAAATCTGCTACCTGCTGTCCTGAGCCCCCGTACTGTCACCTTGCTTATTGGCTTATTGCAGTGATCTTTAAATTCACCTCCTTTTCCATCCATGTTTGCCTGTAGCCTGCTCTCAACACAATGGGCAGAATCATCCTTTTTTAAAACACAGGCCAGGTCTTCTTACCCTCTCCTTACAGCCTTTCAGTGCTTCTCATTTTGCTACTAAGGAAGTCTCAAATCAGTCTTTAAAGACCTATAAAATTGGTCCTTGGGATATTTCCGACCCACCCCGTACTATTTATCCATTATTGCCTCTGCTTTAGAATGCTGGGAACAGTGCTGCCCCCAGGATCTTTGCACCTACTGTTCCTTCTGCCTGGAATGCTCTTCTCTTCCCTGTTCACATGGCCACTAGTCTTCTCTTTTTGTAAGACTTTGCCCAAATGTCACCTTCCTGATGAAGACTTCCCTGATTTGACTGCCTGAAATAGAAACAGCCTGCCGCCCACCTCTACTCCCTAACCCTCTTTTCTACCTATGTAATTACATTTTCATACAAAACTCTTACCCCTCCTAATATGGTATGTTCTTTATTTATTTGCTTATTTTTTTATTTCTGTGCTGAATTATAAACATGAACGTTCAAATGATTTTGTCTGATTTATTACCTGCCACATCTTTGGACACTAAAGGAGTGCTTGGCATGCAGAAATAACTGTATATTAAAGATATGTGTTTCTTTTCAAAACTCATAGCAATTCTATAAAACTAAAATATACACCACTAACATTCAAAACATCTTATTTATGCATGGCTTCAAGCTTTGACCTAATTTGTTTATATATGTTTCTGTATTCAGTTAGTATTTTCATAAGCTTTATTTATAACTCCTTAGGTTTCATCCTGTTTCTTCATTCTTGCCGTTCAACAAGATATCTAATCTGTCTCTTGGCATATAAATAATCATAGACTTTTTATTAGATTTAAATATGTTAAGGTATCCTAAAGTTGAACATTGTAATATTAATCTTTTATTTATCCCATGTCTCCTGTGATTAATATATTTAAAAGTAACTTTTAATTCTTTCTCCAAAAGTATGTTGACCATACCAGTACCTACATTTAAAGACATGAAGTATTTTCTCAGTATTCATTGTGCATCTATAATTGATACCATTGGCTTATTTTCTTGATTAACTCTTAATACTATTAGCTAAACCTTCTCTATTTAAGGCCTTCGTGGAGCTTTTTTTATTCTTTAGATGTAATCAAATTACCAGATTCCCTTCTAACCAGAAATAGTCCTTTGGGGAAAAAAAAAGAACCCTCTGTAGATTCCACACTGTGTCCCTTCTGTTGTCTCCATGATCCCTGTGTGTTCATGGATATTTATTGATTTTGTGTTGTGACTGGACACTTCAGTGAATTCTCACCTGCCATTTTGACCCTGACCTGCCATTTCAACCCCCATCCCTAAATGAAGTCAGCACAGAGAAGATTAAGGCCAAGGCAACAAAATTCTATGAAAAGGTATGTAGGTGGTGTCAGAAGGGGTCAAAGAAGATAAGTGGTTTCCTTGAACATTACCAACGGGTTGGATTCATCCATCAGAAGGGCTTTCAACTGAGGGTCATGGAGCCCAAAACAACAATCAGAGGTTATATTATAGCAATGAAGGGTATAAGGGTTCACAGAGATAAAGGCTAAAGATTGTAGAAAGCCAAGAAAAGCCAAAGTTCTGGTACTTATCATTTAAAGGGAAAAATCCTCTAAAATCTAGAAAACCAAGAAAGATTAAGTAACAAATCTGGAAATCCAAGGACAAGAGCTATACAGTGCAAATGAATTTGGAAAGCAATTATGAAAATGTTTCCTTTAGGATGTAGGATCTTCCTGAGATCCTTATAGTGTTTTACCTATTCTGAAAAGTACCTTAAGCTAGAAGAGTCCGTGATTTTCTGACAACAATGAATTTTTTTAGATTCTTGCTATGTGAACACTAATAATTTAATGTTAGGTTAGTTCAGTTTTGTGTGCATGCTTTGCAATTTTCAACAAGATGTTCCATCATTTGATCTATCTTTTTCTTGCTTACTCAGAGATTTCTAGGAATGCAATCTATACCCCATGTAATTTAACTCTTAAGTCATGTTGGGTTAGACAAGAGTTATTCCTTCTTACCAATAATAAAGTGTCCTAGTATTCATTTTATTATTTAATGCATAGTTTTGTGTTCTAGTTGTATATATTACTTCATAAGAAAAACCTCAAACTTATTGGGTAAGACAATCACCATTTTTATTTTTAACAATGATGGATTGATGAGTCAGGAATTTAGACCCAGAATATTAAGGATGGCTCTTCTCCACTGCGTGATATCAAATGGCTAAGGGGGTAACTCAAAATTCTCAGAGCTGGAGCTGGAATCACCTGATGGCTTCTTCATTCCTATGTTTGACACTGCAACTGGGAAAGGTGAAGGATGCATTCAGCGGGGACAGTGGACCTGAACCCTCACCTGTGGCCTTTCCAACTAGACAGTCTCAGGCTGGTTAGCTATTTTATATAACAGTGCAGGGCTCCAAGAGCGAGTGTTTTTAGTAAAGGAGTAAACATTGTATGGTTTGTTTTGAGACAAGGTCTGACTCTGTCACCCAGGCTGGAGTACAGTGGCACAATCATAGCTCACTACAGCCTCAGATTCCTGAGCTCAAACAATCTTTCAGCCTCAGCCTTTCAAGCAGCAGAGACAACAGTTGCATGCCACCACACCAGCTAATTTTTCTTTTACTCTTAGTACAGATAGAGTCTTGCTATGTTGCCTAGGCTGTTCTCAGACTCCTGAGCCCAAGAGATATTCCTACCTAGGCCACACAAAGTGCTGGGATTACAGGCATGACCCACCACTTGTGGCCTAAGCTGTATTATCTTTTATGTTCTAGCCTTAGCAGTCAAATAATGTCACTTCCACTATGATCCATTAGTCACAGAAATCGCAAACATTCCCAGATTCCAGGGAAAGAGATGAAGTCTGGGATGGGTGTTGAAGCATTTGCAGCTGTAATATAGAGCTGCCACCTCACCTAAGGGCAAACTGAATGTTCTTTACTCTGACTCCTTGCATTATCTTTAACTATTACAGTAGTTGCTCAGTGTTATGAAGTACATATCTGTTTCCCTTCAAAAATGTCATAAAAGGCATATCCAAGGTGAAGCCAATCTAAAACTGGATGTACTAGATGCAGTTTTGGAAACTTGGCTTTGGAGAATTGAGCCTAAATAGATAAAGAATCACTGGCATAATTTTTTTTTTGTATATTTCCCTAAGGCCCTATAAATACTAGAAAATAAAATGCAGAAGTTAATAGAATACATTTTAAAAAGTCAAGAGGCAACTGAATTGGAAATGACTTCAAGATAGAGTTGATAGGCAATATATGCTTTATTAAATATTCTATTCAGCTGTGACTGAATCATACAGATGTATGAAGATCCATGAATTTGAGATACAATCAAAACGAAACTCTCACCTCCAATGGGTCAGTGGGCCTGAGCCCTCACCTGTGGCTCAGGTTGTAGCGTCCAGTGTGATGCTACTACATGGTGGGATCTTTGGAAGGTTCAGATGATGTCAGGAGAGTGGGGCCCTCAAGATGGGATTAGTCCTCCTATAAAAAGAGAAAGAGTCTAGAGCTTACTCTCTGCCATGTGAGGATATGGTGAGAAAATACTGCCAACAAGCCAGAATGCAGGCCCTCGCCTGACACTGGACCTGCCACCGCCTTGATCTTGGATTTCCCAACTCTGAACTACGAAAAATGAATGTTGCTGTTGAATTCATTAACTCTGTGGTATTTCGTAGTAGTGGCTCAAACTAAGATGCCTATTTGTAAAGAGAATCTGACCATTATTTGCCACTCAGTATAAAGAAAGTTAAACAGTTTAATGATTATTTCCATATTTTTCTAACTGCACATTAGCTGGGGCATAATTTTTCTTATACCGTATTCTTTTCTAAAAAGTTCTCTTCTTATTATACCTCAAGTTCATGGCTCTGTATAAATCTGTATGATTCAGTCATCACCAAATAGACTATCTGATAAAGCATATATTGCTATCAACTCATTCTTAGAGTCAGTTCCGATTCAGTTGCCTCTTGATTATCTTTGTATGCTTTCTATTAACTTCTCATTTTATTTTCTAGTATTTCTAGGGCCTTAGGGAAATATACAAAAAAATAATTATGCCAGTAATTCTTTATTGAGGCTTAATTTTCCAATGCCAGTTTCCAAAAACTGCGTCTAGTACATCCAGTTTTAGAGTTGGTTTCACCTTGGATATGCCTCTTATGACATTGAAAAATTCATAAATGTTTAAATAAGATTTTTCTGTTATATAGACCTTGCTCATTTCTGTCAACAGCTGAGGTATGCTAGTTTGATCCCTACATTGTTCAAGTTATTAAATAACTTGTAGAAAAACACTGAATAGAAGACATGCTTGTAGGAAAAAAATGCACAAATAAGATTCTAGTAGTTTTTCTTTCCCTTATGATTTTAAGATACTATGTCTCATCAAATAATCAGGTTGAGAGCTTATATTATCTTTTCATATTTCTCTATTTGTTTACATAAACTAGTCTATATGCTGCTAAGAAGAATGTGGATAAAAGACCCAAAATACTTGGTAGTAAGTATTAATTGGAAATAAGTGTCATTGTGTAATATTTACTACTTTTTCTAGTTTTATTATATCCATGTACCCATTGAACCCTTAGAAAATTATATGTCTAACTCTATATAAAATTATATATCTGCTAACATATTATAGCCTACATATATAAGTGTATATCAGCTGTCAACATGCTATGATGTTTTCTGGTGTTAAAATGGACTATGTTTCTTCCTGTGTTATGTGAAGAAAAATATGCTGTCTTCCATCAGACTGTTTTACATTTACATTATAAATTGTGAAATTCAAGACAATGTTCACTCATTTATGATCGGTCATTCCTTGATGTTAATGGAAGACAAGGTTTCATGAAAAGATTTTATTTTTTTAAGTTCTATTGGTTAAAAATATTTCTCATGTTAAAATTATTTTGGCATTTTAAAAAATGTTTGATTTTGATATACTATGTCACAGAAACAAAGAGTTTATAAAGAAATTTGTATTAAAAAAAAAGCCTTATAACAAAGACCCAGTTAGAAATGTTCTTCTTTCATCTCTCTTATTGCATCTTACCCTTAAGCTTAAAAGCTAGGGTGAATTTGGGATTTTTTTGTCACTTTTTAATTTCTATTCTTTATTTACTTTTTCCTGTTTTTGAAACTTAAATGAATAGGCCAGTCACAGTGGCTCATGCCTATAATCTCAGCAGTTCAGGAGGCCGAGGTTGGCGGATCACTTAAGGTTAGGAGTTCGAGTCCAGCCTGGCCAAAATGGTGAAACCTCCTCTCTACTGAAAATACAAAAGTTAGCAAGGTGTGGTGGTGGGCACCTATAACCCCAGCTACTCTGGAGGCTGAGGCAGAAGAATTGCTTGAACTCAGGAGATGTAGGTTGCAGTGAGGCAAGACCATGCCACTGCACTCCAGCCTGGGCAAAAGAGGAGGGAGACTCTACTTTAAAAAAAAAATAAGAAAGAAAGAAACTTATAGAAATATAAATCCTTTCCTATTGTTTCTGGCTATTGCCACACATTATCATTGTCAGATGAATGGATTAATTAATAAATATTTTCTACAATTCTTGTTCCCCTTGTCTTTTTGAATGTGATAATTTCTATTTCTATTATTTTAGTGGTTACCCTAAAAATTAAAACATGGATATTTAATATGTCAAAACATAATCAGTCTCTTTACCCCACTTTTAGCTATTTAAGGACTTTAAAACACTTTCTAGATTAACATTATAATATAAAATATACATTAATTCTAATTTTTAGTCTACAAAGTTTGCTATTTTCTAATTTAATACTTGATTTATATTAACATATTCACCCATTTTTTTCCATTCCTTCTAGAATCTCAGAAAGAAACAAAATCCTTCGAATTCCCTCTACTTAATATTTCTTAATTTTTGTTTGTCTGGAAATGCATTATAGTCTGTTGCTGATTTTCCTGGTGTTTGAATTATTTGCCACTCTGTTTCTGCTGGCTTTCATCTCTTTTTTAAAAATAGTTCTCTATTTTTTATTCTACAGTGGTTATTATCCTCAAATAATTATTTGTGTGAATTCCTTGAAGTCTATGGTGAAGGTCCTTTCCTTCATCAGGAATTTTCATTAGATTCTCCTAGGGACCTGGAATCACTGTCGTCATTTTAGATACAAATAATATAATAGTCTTAGGGCTATTCAAGCGTGCTGTTCTTTGTAGATATTATATCACAATCTGTACTTTCATCCCTTTCATTAGGTTTCCAAAATTTTGAAAAAAGTTCCTAGGATTCTCGTTATCTTTTTAATCTGGAATGAATCTAAAATTTTGCCTCCACTTGAGCCTTCTCCATATTCTCCATATTTTGTTTGTTTGTTTGTTTGCTTGTTTTTTGAGATGGAGTTTTGCTCTTGTTACCCAGGCTGGAGTGCAATGGCACAATATTGACTCACTGCAATATCCACCTCCTGGGTTCAAGCAATTCTCCTGCCTCAGCCTCCTGAGTAGGTGGGACTACAGGAGCACACCACCATGCCCAGCTAATTTTTGTATTTTTAGTAGAGACGGGGTTTCACCATGTTATCCAGGATGGTCTCGATCTCTTGAACTCGTGATCCACCTGCCACAGCCTCCCAAAGTGCTGGGATTATAGCATGAGCCACCATGCCCAGCCCTCCATATTTTTCTTTATCTGTTCCAAGGGAGATTCTTTTGACATTACTTATCCTTCCAAAGAATGTGCTCATAGACTCATTAATTCCTCTCCTCTGTTTTTCTATTTCAATAGAATATAGATTTTTTTTCATAATTTTCATAAAATCTAATTTTTTTCATAATTTCCTTTTCTCTACCTTTTTTGTATTGTGCTTCCTTTTTGTTACTTCTTAAAATGAATTCTCAACTGATATGTTGTCCTTTATTTTTAGTATAAGTAAAGCAAAAAAATTTCACTTAAAGCTTCTCTTCAGTTGCATCTCACAAGTTTTCTTAAACAGTACTTTCATTATTATTTAGTTATGTTCAGTATCTTTTGATATCCACAATAACGTTTTACTAGTCTGGGTATTATTTTAAAGTGACTTTTAAAAAATTTGCTGCATGTGTGTGCGTGCACACACACACACACCAATGTTTATTAATGATTTCTAATATAATTGTATTACAATCAGAGATATTCTTAGAAATTTTAAAGACTTGCATTATGATTTATTATATAGCCAGTTTTGTAAATGCTCCATAGTTTATGGAGAGGACTGTATATTTCCTAATTGTTGACCAAATAATTATTTCTGTATCTTTAGATCTCAAAACGTTGGGTGTCAGGTTTATGTTTTACTGTAGGATCAAACAAGTTAATTTAGTTCACGACCAACCTGGATGATATGGTGAGACTCAGGTGTCTACAAAAACACCAAAACAGACACACACAAGATAATTTGTTAAAATTTATAGCATGCCAGATATAGGTGACGGAGAGGAAGGCAGCAAATCACACTGCCATGTGTGTACCTATGCAACAATCTTGCATGTTCTTCACATGTACCCCCAAACCTAAAATGCAATAAAATATAAATATATATATATAAATGTAAATATATATATATGGCATGTATAGTAGATACATGGCAACCACTCTCCAATGCATTGTTTTCATTAGTTTTCCTTAAAAAACAACTTTCTCTTCTTGCTTTATTTTTTAAATGTCTCTATTGAAGACAGGTACCTTAGCAAGGAAATGTGGCTCATCCTACTGTAGGGAATTCCTAGTTCTAAAATGTACCTCTACGTTGGCAGAGAAATGACAACTAGTTAAGTAAAAACAAGTGTTTAGCAGCTGTTGTCTCCTCTGCCTGTGGCCATTCTGTAGTGTCACAGCAGGGTAAAGATGTGGGAAAAGTCATGTGACCAGATGGCCATGAGATCTGGAATGCCTAGAAATAAAAGTTCTAACTGATTCTGCAAAAAGAACTTTTAAAATTGCTGTAAGGCTAGTCCTAGTATGATCCAGTAGATAACTAAAGAACATAATAATATTAAATAACCACAAAACTCAGAAGCAGGAAGAAAGATTCTCCTGTGCTATCATGTGACTCATCCACACAGTGGAAAAGGCAAAATGCATTCAGGAAATAGAAGTTCCAACCCTTATTCTGGCCACTCATCACCTAAATGAACTTAAGCCATCCCATCTTAGAAGAACTGTGACAGTTATCACACTTCTGGCTCCAGGTAACAGAATGCTGGGCAAACACTTGTTTAAAGAAGAAATCTTAGATTTGGCCAATGCCATGGACCACTGGTGTTAGTCACTACTTTTTACTCTGCCATCTGTAATGGGATAATCTTTGTGGTCAGGTCCTTCCAGGCACAGTTGATCTCACACGGCCACATACAAAGATGGGAAATTGTCTGTCTGTCTCCCTCCCTCCCTCCCTCTCTCTCTCTCTATCTCTTACACACACACACACACACACACACACACACACACACACACGCCATTAGTGAGAAGTGTCATGCCAGAATCCCTCAGAAATTTTATTTTGGATCTTATGAGTCAGCATTATGTCACTATGTGTAACTATGCGGAAACCTGGACAAAGAAGTCTGTGACAGGTTGAGCCTCATTCTGGATAGCTGGTCTACTCTCTGAGCACAGAAGGAGATAGAGGACAATTGAGTCCACAGTGAGTAGGGCATCCCTAAGGATGTTCTAAAGAATGTCAAGTTGGGTTGTGTTGGGTTTTGTTTTCTGTCTTTCCATGCAAATAGTAGCAAGCCTGGAAACCTACTTTAGCTCTTAAGTACTTTTTTACTTACTTTAAATATAGAGTGTCTAATATCTTGAGACATTTCAATTACGGCAATCTCATTCTGTAGATCTTAATGAGAGATCATGAAATGCCTCCACTGCTTTCTTCCTGTCCTGTTCCTCTACCCAGGGCCTGGTCAGAGCTGGAAGGTTCGGTCTGAGAGCAGAAGCAGCTCTGGCTAGTCGTGACCCTTAAACAAATCACTTAACCTTTTTACTATTGAAGTCCTCATTAAAATAAGAGCATGGATGTATCCAGGGCATTGTTTTTCTTATGTGATTACCTCGCAGTTGCTTTTGTCAATCATGCCTTCCTAAATAGGAGAGTTCCTCTTATTGCTGAAGCACCCAACTAAAATAGAGTTGGCATTTCTCTTAGCTCATTCAATGTAATTAAAAACAATTAATAGAGACCTACTATGTAGAGGATGCCAAAATGAATAGATCATAATTCCTTTCCTTGAGGACTCACACTAGAGATGCGGTTATTGAAATGTACATTAATACATTAAAATGAAAAACTTGTGGAAGGCAGAGAAGTAGCAGAAGGAGAGGTGCTTTGATGAAATTAGGTCACAAATAATCACTTGATGAGTTTAGGGACCTTTGGACTGGAGTGTGTACACCAGAAAAAAAGTATGGGAGGCTTTGAATACTTTCTAACCATGTTAAATGCTGTAACTGCAAAGTAAAGGATATTTTGTAACCATGTTATAACTTGAGAAAACACTTGCTATTGTTGATTTAGTTTATTCCTTTTTCATTTGTGACTCTTTATTTCCAGTGTGGACTGGATATCTTCTCATGAACATCCCCCAGGCCTTCCAAACTGACCACATCCAGAAACAAACTCATTATCTGTCCCCCCAAGCTAAGTCTCTCTCATTTGTTTTTGGTGCAAGTTATTGACATGACCATAAACCTAGTCAGCAAAATGGAAACGAAGGATTGTTCATGAGACTTCCCTCTTCCTCTCCAACTACACATATCCACCAGCAAGTATGATGAATTCTATAGCAAACCATCTCAAAATCATTTCCACCTTTTCTTTCTCATGCCCTTACTCTAAGTCAAGAATCAGCAGTCTGCTTTTCCATAAAGGGCCTGATAAATATTCTCAGTTTTGCGGGCCGTATGGTCTATGTCAAAATTACTCACCTCCGCCATTGTAGCACAGAAGGAGTCATAGCCAGTATGTAAACGAGGGAGCGCACTTGTGTTCCTCAAAGTTATTATTTCTAAGAACAGATCGCACTTGGCCTAAGGGTCGTAGTGTGCCCATGCCTGGTTGAGACCCTCCTCAACTGTTACCTGGATTAATATCGCGACATCACCTCTCATTGGTCTTCCAGACTAATTCTACTTACAATCTCACCTTTGTATTTACCTGCATAAATAACAAATCTAACCCAAACTGTCTGTATGAAAAGAAATTGTTGCTCATAAGAAAGTGGTGTTTTCCTAGCTTGGCGCACCTGGTTGGTCCTCGCAGATCTAGATTCTTGCGGCTTGTGGCTTACCGTTCCGGCCCTCATTGCTTCCTGTAGTCCTCAGCTCTTCTGATCCTTGCCGCGGCCCAAACACAGCATCGTCTTCTGTATTTCCTACATGGTTGCAGTTGTTACCTTAGTGTATGGGTCACTCTCGTGTGCATATTCTGTGTGCATGAGAATGTGTGTAATTTGCCACAGATTTTAATTAAATATCATCATATGTATTAGTATATTTGTATGTACTTAAATATATGTGAAAGAAATTGACAATGATGTGTCCATGACAACAGAGATACTGTGTTCATGCCTCTCTGTTTGATACATTCTTAGTCATCTTTTAAGACAGAGCTGTTTTGTGAAGCCATGCCACATGTCCCTGGGGCAGTCATTGTCTCCCTGAGCACCCTTTGTATATCACAGCCACTCCTTGTCTGTCACTTGCAGTGGTGTGCTGGAGCTTACTTCTGCTGGCTTAACAAAACTGATGGGTAAAGTTTCAGAAAGTGTGTGAGTTACTTGTTTAACTGTTATAACTTGAAATGAACCACAGTGGGATTCTACAAACCAGGATGTATTTTTAGGGTTTATTTTATGTTGGAGAACTGGTTGACCAGCGCACCACTGAATATCTTCTTATTTAATGGACAACTATATAAGACAATATGCCTAATAGACACCCAATATATACATACATAACAACCTGTAATCATTAGTATGCTCTAGATGACTCAGTAGACTTCTTGACTACTATCTTCAGCAATGTTCAGTTAGATGAGATCAAAAGATGCTCCTTTACACTGAATCTGATTTTAGTAGAGAGAATCACTTATATTTTTTATAAGAAATTAAGCTACACTTAGCAAGCTAAAAAGTAATAGTTACTGATTTTACATTTAAGTTGTTTCAATATAATTACTATTACCAATTGCCACTTTAATAAGGTATTTTTCTGGGGACATTGCTTATAAAGTACTATTTATGTTTTTTTGTTTAGCTCCAGTATCAAAGAGAAATGGCTATTTACATGTGCTATAACTATCAATGTATGGGTAATTTTAAATAGCCTCAGATGCCTTAAACCTTGATGCTAAATTCACATCTAAAAGGGAATTCATTCAATCCAAACATCCCCGTATTGCTTACATGAAGGCATTGATACAAAGACTCATATCTGAAATTAAGATATTAGTAAATCAAAAAATATAAAATTAATAGCCATATATGACATATGGATTTGCAATTAGCTGGGTGATCTACTTTTGTATATATTTGTGGTTAAATGTAAGCACTACACATTTATGAGAATGATTTTCTAAGTAGAAGCCCCATTTATTTTCCAAGAAATTGCAGCCTGTCTTTCTATGCTGGTTTATTTTATGTACTGCTATTGACTTTCCTTCAGTTTTATATATGATACATAGCTTAGTGAATAATAAAAAAGTATTATTACATTTACTTTAACTCTTAGCCTTTGCTTTGACTGTGCAGAAGGAGACATTTAATTTTTATATGCTTTGAAATTCATGAAAATTGACATTTTTGCCTGACAACTTATTTTTCCACATTCATATTCCTTTCCTCTTGACTGAATTTAGTCTTTTGTAGTGTTGCAGAGTCTGTAGATTACCAAGTTCTTTCAGATTCACAGGGCAGTAACTAGAGACTTGAAGAATATTCACCACTAAACCTGAGTGTGGCTCATTCGATCTGATAAGAAATTGAGAACTCATTTGTTTTCTCTGACAGCCTCTCCAGGGGTGCTGACTTATGTGTAAATGCACAAACTCTCAGATATTATTATATTATTATCATTATAGTCATATATTACTATATATGTGTATAAACTTAAATACATATGGAGGAAATGGACAATGGTGTGTTGTAGTGTTCAGAAATGAACAGAGCGATGTAAACACTGTCCCTAAATCCTTGTTTTACAATAGAGTTTGCAATGGATGACAAGAACAGAAGCCACCACAAGGGCTTGGAGAGAAAGGGTCCATCTCTCCAAAACAAATATTCCCCACAACGCAGTGACAATAGGCTAAAATGTTTGAAATATTTTCGCTGCCGGCTGAGAGAAAGTATAGGGCTCAGGTCATTACTCCATGTTATAGTAACAGTTCTCATTTTAATTCATTAATAAACAAGAACTCTTCTAAACTTAGCTAATGTGTTATTATTCCTGAAAGATGAATCCAGTTTTGGGATGCTGACAAAGTGAATCTTCTGAGCCTATTAGAGTAAAAACAGCTTACCCTAGTGTAAGGTAACTATAGCCATAAGATCATGAATGTTCTCTTGAGAGACCACGTAAGGACAGATGCAGGCTCTTCTGGGCATATTTTAATGTCCTTTTTGTCGTTTCTATTTTAGAGCATTTCATCTATCTTGTCTTTGGCTCCTATCATTGCTTTCCTAAGTTAAAGTTGTTATACTCAATTGTTCATTCCTGAGCTCTATCCCAGGAACTATTTTCTAGCACTCTTAACACACGTCAAGAGACAGAGGTCAATTTTCTGTAATTTAGTAAGTAATTCAGTAGCACTTAATACTCAAAATCATTGTTACTACATTATAACATTTACTATGCACATCTAAGTTTGTTTTGAATGACAGAATTAATACTAAGAGACCTTGTCTCCCTTGAAAATTGATGGGAAGGAAACTTTAGCCAGATATATACTTTTTAAAAAATGTTATCAAGTGAGAGAGCCTGAATCACAATGGCAGTGGGATCAGAACATTTGAGTGAATTAGCCAAGACTCCATCTACCTCTGCACCAGTGATGACCCAGCCAATGGAAAGCTACTACTAAACATCCTAGCAAAGCTTCCTGTCTATGGACACTGCTTAACTGGGCCATATCCTCACTTCCTCCCTGGCTCCCCTTTCTTTTTATGCTTTCTTTGCTTACAAAGCTCCTATTAGTTCACATTCTTTCTTATATTTGTTAAAATATTTCATCACATTATTCAAATCTAACTGATCTTACTGTACAGGGACACATCGTGTCCCCCGGAGACATGACTCTATTCTAACCCATTACTGTTTACCTTAAAATTAACTTTCAAAGTACAATTAGTATTTATTTATAATTTCATGAGGAATAGTCAAATAGCCGGAAAGTAGTATCAACAGGCTCTCTCTATTTAGAGGGGCCTCACTGAGAAAAGATAAAGAATTTCCTGTTTTAACCTGAGATGATGTTTGTAACCTAGAAGGCCATTTTTGCAACATTCAAGATGACCAGTTTTGAGGTGGCTGACATGTTTCATGTGATTTCTGTTATCAAAAAGTATCTATCTTATCAGATGTTTTTCTAAACAGAGGTCAATGTAGTTTTAATTTTTTTAAACTGCCATTTACTATAAATTGGAGGTAGGTACACAAATAACCTACCTCAGGAAGCTTTGAACTTCCTGAAGTAATAGTTTTATACCTTTTACAGCAAATGTAAGATAATTTTTTACTGGTTAAATTATTTTGACAGGTTAAACCCAATGAAAGAGTGTATGTGTTATTATTTTAATATTTATGAGAGCATTGAAACACTGTTTGAGAGTAATTATTTCTTTGTAACAGTGACTTACGGATTTGATAAATGTCATCATTCCCTTGAGAGCTGTTTCTAGTCATAAACAGTAAATAGACGATACTATGGCCAGAAACCTTTCTTGAACTGAGTAGTCTTTATGTGAACTATATACCACTGAGAACCAGAGCAGAGAGAACTTTGGTTTATTACACCTGAGCACATTTTTTTTTTTCTGTTTTTGTCTCATTAGTTTGGTTTGGTTTTCACCTTGCAAATAATTATATTTTATCTGGCACATTTTTTATGTATAGAAGATATACATGGGAGAGGGAATAAAAATATAAACTGCCAGTATTTTACTTATGCTTTTGGAAAGATGACTTGTTAAAGAAATTTATCAGGGTGAAAAAGGCAAACATAGATGGCAAATCCCTTTGTTTATGTGTCTTTCTAACAGATGTTGGGAGTTTAGTCTAAAGAATAGAAAGTCATACTGATAATAAAACTCATTCACGGAGATGAATTTTAAATATTCCAGTAAGCTTGCATTTAGCTTGGAAACTGAACAAACCTTCAGACTGCAATTCAAATTTTATTTTTATTTTTTTCTTACTCAAACATATATACATTATATTCCTATTTCCCAAAAATATGACGAAGGAGGTAAAATAACAACTAATGTTATAGCCTTCTTATGGAGGAATTTGGCCTTTATGAGTTAAACTAAATAGCTAAATGTCTACTTTTCTATTTGTAACATGTTTTTTTTTCACTGTTACCAGTAAAAAGTATTTTATTTATGGGCCTCTGTAGATATTCATATTTTTCTTCAACCACAATTTAAACATCCGTCTTCAAATCTTGCCTATCATTGCATTCATTCGAAATTGGCGCTTGTTTTAGTTTGTTTATAATAATCTCAAGCAAGGCTTCTGAATCATTTATCCATATGTGTTTGCGTAGTCTAGGTTATCAATGCCTGTGCATATCAGACTGTAAAGTGCTTTGAAGATGTGTTCATCTCTAGGTAAAGTTTGTTGGCTGATGGATTTATTAGATGATTTGTGACATAGCATATCCCTTGTTCCACCCACAAAGTCTTCCATTGGGACAGGGTACTTCCTCCAGAGGAGGAGTTGGTAGTCTCTGGCTATATTCTAGAAACGTGGGAGAAGTAGCAGGGAATTCCCCTTTTCCATTTGGGGTCCCTTTTCCTTGTTTTGCCTTAAAATTTTTTTGTCACTTCATTTTCATCAGTAGCAGTGAGTGTTACTGGATTGGAGTGTTACTATTTACTCAATAATTTCACACACATTTAGTCAGTTCATCCTTGATATGGTTTGGCTCCGCACCCCCACCCAAAACTTATCTCAAATGATAATCCCCACAGGTTGAGAGAGGAACCTGGTGGGAGGTGATTGGATCAAGGGGGCAGTTTCCCCCATGCTGTTCTCATGATAGTGAGTTCTCATGAGATCTGATAGTTGTTTTTTTTTTTTGAGACAGAGTTTCGCTCTTGTTACCCAGGCTGGAGTGCAATGGTGCGATCTCAGCTCACCGCAACCTCCGCCTCCTGGGTTCAGGCAATTCTCCTGCCTCAGCCTCCTGAATAGCTGGGATTACAGGCACGCACCACCATGCCCAGCTAATTTTTTGCATTTTTAGTAGAGACGAGGTTTCACCATGTTGACCAGGATGGTCTCGATCTCTTGACCTCGTGATCCACCCACCTCAGCCTCCCAAAGTGCTGGGATTACAGGCTTGAGCCACCGCGCCCAGCCGAGATCTGATAGTTTTATAAGTGGCGGCTTTCCTTCTTGCTCTCTCTTGCCTGACACCACGTAAGACGTGTCTGCTTCCCCTTCCACTGTGATTGTAAGTTTCCTGAGGCCTCCCCAGCCATGTGGAACAGTAAGTCAATTAAACCTCTTTCCTTAATAAATTACCCAGTCACTGGCAGTTCTTCGTAGCTGTATGAGAATGGACTAATGCAATCCTCATGATGATATTATAAGATAGATACCATTATTTTCTCTATTTAAGAGATGACAAACTGTGAGTCCCAATTTTTAGGCAACTTAGTAACACAACTGGTGCAATTTGTTACTGCAAATTACTGTCTAATTTACAGTGACATTTGTAATAATGCCATTTTCGCCCTTACACCATTTCAAACACACCCTTCCCCACCAAAGACTGAATCCAATTGAGATTCCCAGTTTCAGCTTCTCTGATAATTACTCTTGCAGTCTTTCAGGGGAGGAGCAGGAGGTTAGATGGCTGCCTTGCATGGAGTAGGTGACCCCAGTCAATCTCTAGGTTTTATGTTCTATACCTTACATTCTGCCGCTTTTCATGATACATTTTCTCTTCACTTTGAGCCTCTCTTGCATTGAATGGTGTGGCTCATTTCACACAAATACCTCTCCCCACAAGTACATAGGTCGTTTTCACCATTTCCATTTTAATATTATTATTGTTATTATTTTACACTTTAAAGGTTTCTTTTCTTTAATTGCATTTCAGGTTTTGGGGTACATGTGAAGAACATGCAAGATAGTTGCATAGGTACACATGTGGCAGTGTGATTTGCTGCCTTCCTCCTCTTCACCTATATCTGGCATTTCTCCCCATCTCCCCACCCCCCATTGTCCCCCCCATTCCTCCCCACAGACCCCAGTGTTCAGTACTCCCTTCCCTGTGTCCATGTGTTCTCATTGTTCAACACCTACATATGAGTGAGAACATGCGGTATTTCATTTTCTGTTCTTGTGTCAGGTTGCTGAGAATGATGGTCTCCAGGTTCATCCATATCCCTACAAAGGACAGAACTCATTGTTTTTGATTGCTGCATAATTGCCACCTTTTCCCTGTCCACTCTATCATTGATAGGCATTTGGGTTGGTTCCAGGTCTTTGCTATTGTAAACAGTGTTGCAATGAACATTCGTGTGCATGTGTCCTTATAGTAGAACGATTTATAGTCCTTTGGATATATACCCAGTAATGGGATTGCTGGGTCAAATGGACTTTCTATTTCTAGGTCCTTGAGGAATCGCCACACTGTCTTCCACAATGGTTGAACTAATTTACACTCCCACCAGCAGTGTAAAAGTGTTCCTATTTCTCCACATCCTCTCCAGCATCTGTTGTCTCCAGATTTTTTAATGAACGCCATTCTAACTGGCGTGAGATGGTATCTCAGTGTAGTTTTGATTTGCATTTCTCTAATGACCAGTGATGAACCATTTCCATTTTAACTTCTCATCTACTTCATTATCTTTAAAAGCTTTGTTGAAATATTTCACCCAACTGTTGTATTCATATTTCTTTATTGTTTCAGTCTTTATACTTTGTAAACTTACTGTTACTTTGGTGAGTTTTCAGAGACAGAGGAAGCAGAACTAAAATCAACTTATCAAGTCCCTTTGAGCCAGGGGTTCTTCCAGGTTTGTGATTCACAGATACTCCAGAGGAATTAATGAAGGCTTCTATCATCTCCTTGAGAAATGTGAAGACATTCTGTGTAACATTGGGGCTGAGGATAGCTTTTGTGGTTGGGAAGAAGTATGGTAATGTGTGGAATTTTCCCACATATATTTAGGAACTTTAGTCTTTTATTAAAAAAATTTAAAGTTGTATCTGTCAAATTTTTTCTTTCAAAATATTTATGGATTCATCATTAAACATACATGTTTTAGAAGCTTACTATTTATCCTGTTTGTATAATAACTGGGTAGCAAGAGCACAGAGGGCAGTCCCAATGGTCTGGGAGTTTATGGCAGAGAGTCAAAAGAGAGAAATAAGAAACAAGAAAGTATAACTTGATATGATAGGAGACTTTCATACAACTTATGCCCTGGGTGCTACTGAAGTACTTAGGGGAGGGACCTTGCATTTGGAGTAAGAAACAGTCATCAGGGAAGATTTCATTGAGGAAGTAGGGCTCAGATTTTTTGGAAATATTATCTATTTAAACACTATGTTATCAGGTACAGACATATTTAGAATTTTTCTAACTTACTAGTGAATTTTTCCTTTTGTCATTGTATGCTAACCTTCCTTATCTCTCAGAGGGCCTTTTTCCTTGGGTTGCCTTAAAATAATTTTTGTCACTTTACTTTTTTCAGTAGCAGTGAGTTTTCTATGCATCAGGGTGTTACTGAATGCTCAATAATTTCACATGTATTTACTCAGTTCATCCTCATAATAATACTATGAGATACAAAACATTATTTCCTCTATTTTAGAGATGAGGGAAAACATGATGCACAATTTTTAGGTAACTTAATAAAACAACTAGGGCAATAAATATGATCAAATTCAGACGCCAGCTCCTTGGAGGCTGAACTTTCTCCACATAGTATTACAAATTATCTCAATACATTTGTACTATATCACTAAGATTTGTATATGATTGTAACCATACTGATTTTATTTTTCTTAAAAAAGTTGTATTTTCTTTGGTTACCTTTTTTGATTCTTTTACTTTCAACTATTCTTAGTTTCTGTGTTTTAGACATGCTTCTTAGAAATAGTATTTTACTAGATTAAACAAATTGCTATAGTACGATCTGTCTTTTCAGTATAATATTCCTTAATATATTTTTACCATCATATTTTGCTTTTCCTTTTTATTTTCTTTTATTCCTTGTTTTCCCCCCTACTTTCAGTTGATCAAATATTTTTAAAATATCTGTTTCCCCTATAATTGCTTTGAAATGTATATACTTCATATCTACCATTGTAGGAATTATCTTTATTTTTTAAAAAAATGCTTTTTAAATTCCAACACCACTTAAGATCTTGACTTTCTCCTGAACATAATCCTAATCATAATATTTGAAACTTATTTCTAACACGTTTATTTCATCACATCCCACCATGCTATGGCCCACTTTTGTCCTGTGTTTTAGTACTGCCTCTTTTTTACCTTTAATGTTAGTCATTATCACTTTTATAATTATAGTTTATTAGTCAATCTCTTTTTAGATTTTACCTCATTAGCTTATTTCTTCTCTTACTAAATTGTCTTGTATTTCTCTCTTTTCTGGACATAGTTCCATTCTTTGACACACATCCTTTGGTTTGATGGCTTTTAATGGGAATGTGTTGGTAGTAAGTTGCTTCTATTTTTACATTTTTAATTTAAAATTGTTTCAGTCTTTGTTTTTCTGAAAATATCTTAATTTTACCGTCTTTCTTGCTTATTTAGTTTGGTATACAAGTCTATGTTGAAAGTTTACTTTCTTTCAGTACTTTGAGTATATTATTCTACTAAATTCTACCTTTTGTTTTCACTTCTCTTAAGAAGTTTCCTGTTTTAACATTGTTCCAATTAACATTGGGTATAATCTCTCTTTTCTCACTTGCTATTTTTAGGTTCCTCAATAATGTGTTGTTATAGCATGCTATGTTTAGTGCTGGATTATCTTTATAAAAAAATTTAATTGGGAATTGTTGTTCTTTCTGAATATGAATTTTTAAATATTCTGGAAAATTCTTAGATATTATGTATTTTAATGCTTCTATATCATTCTATTTCTCTCCTGAAATTCTAACTAATGTTGGTGCAAAAGTAATTATGGTTATTGCCATTCCTTTTAATGGCAAAAACCACTATTGCTTTTGCAACAAACTAATACATTAGAACTCGTGTGTGTGTGTGTGTGTGTGTGTGTGTGTGTGTGTGTGTAATGTTTTTATTGTACTTTAAGTTCTAGGGTACATGTACAGATCTTGCAGGATTGTTACATAGGTATACACATGGCATGGGGGATTGCTGCTTCCATCACCCTGTCACCTACATTAGGTATTTCTCCCAGTGTTATCCCTCTCCAATCTCCCCATTCCCCACTATCCCTGTCCTAGTCCCCCACCCACTAAAAGAACCCAGTGTGTGATATTCCCTTCCCTATGTCCATGTGTTTTCATTGTTCAACAACAACTTATGAATGAGAACATGCGGTGTTTGGTTTTCTGTTCTTATGTCAGTTTGCGACAATGATGGTTTCCAGATTCATCCATGTCCCTGCAAAGGACGTGAACTTATCCTTTTTTTATGGATACATCGAATTCCATGGTGTATATGTGCCATATTTTCTTTATCCAGTCTATCATTGATGGGCATTTGAGTTGGTTCCATGTCTTTGCTATCGTAAAGAGTGTCGCAATGAACATACATGTGCATGTGTCTTTATAATAGAACAATTTATGATCCCTTGGGTATATACCCAGTAATGGAATTGCTGGGTCAAATGGAATTTCTATTTCTAGATCCTTGGGGAATCGCCAAACTGTTTTCCACAATGTTGAACTAATTTACATTCCCACGAACAGTGTAAAAGTGTCCCTGTTTCTCCACATCCTCTCCAGCATCTGTTGTCTCCAGATTTTTTAATGATCACCATTCTAACTGGCATGAAATGGTATCTCAATGTGGTTTTGATTTACATTTCTCTAATGACCAGTGATGATAAGCATTTTTTTCATATGTTTTTTGGCCTCATAAATGTCTTCTTTTGAGAAGTGTCTGTTCATATCTTTTGCCCACTTTTTGATGGGGTCGTTTTTTGTTTGTCTGTCTGTTTTTGTAAATTTGTTTTAGTTCTTCATAGATTCTGGACATTAGTGGTTTGTCAGATGGGTAGCTTGCAAAAAAATTTTCTCATTCTCTTGGTTGCTGAAACACCAAGAAGCTGTTCAGAAGCTCTTAAGTTTGGTTGGATCCCATTTGTCTATTTTGGCTTTTGTTGCCATTGCTTTTGGTGTTTTTGTCATGAAGTTCTTGCCTATGCCTGTGTCCTGAATGGTATTGCCTAGGGTTTCTTCTAGAGTTTTTATGGTGTTAGGTCTGATATTTAAATATTTAATCCATCTGGAGTTAGTTTTTGTGTAAGGTGTAAGGAACGGGTTTCAGCTGAAACTGGTTTCAGCTTTCTGCACATGGATAGCCAGTTTTACAACACTATTTATTAAACAGGAAATCCTTTCCCCAATGCTTGTTTTTGTGATGGTTGTGAAAGATCAAATGGTTGTAGGTGTACAGCATTACTTCCAAAGACTCTGTTTTGTTCTATTGCTCTGTATCTCTGTTTTTGTACCATTACAATGCTGTTTTGATTACTGTAGCCTTGTAGTATAGTTTGAAGCCAGGTAGCATGATGCCTCCAGGTTTGTTCTTTATGCTTAGGATTGTCTTGGCTATGTGAACTCTTTTTGATTCCATATGAAGTTTAAGGTGGTTTTTTTCCAACTCTGTGAAGAAGGTCAATGGTAGCTTGTTAGGGATAGCATTGAATCTATAAATTACTTTAGTCTCTATAAATTGAATCTATAAATTACATGGCCATTTTCATGATATTGACTCTTCTTAACCATGAGCATGGAATGTTTTTCCATCTGTTTGTGTCCTTCCTTATTTCCTTGAGCAGTGCTTTGTAGTTCTTCTTGAAGAGGTTCCTCACATCCTTTGTCAGCTCTATTCCAAGGTATTTTATAATCTTTGTAGCAATGGTGAATGGGAGTTCACTCCTGATTTGGCTCTCTGTTTTTGGTGTATAGGAATGTTTGTGATTTTTGCACATTGATTTTGTATTTTGAGACCTTGCTGAAGTTGCTTATTGTCTTAAGGAGATTTTGGACTGAGATGATGGGGTCTTCTAAATATACAATCATGTCATCTGCAAATAAAGACAATTTGACTTCCTCGTTTCCTAATTAAATACCCTTTGTTTCTTTTTTTGTCTGATTGCCCTGGCTAAAACTTCCAATACTATATTGAACGATTCTATGTTGAAAGTTTACATTCTTTCAGTAATATGAATTTCCTGGTTGGAAACTTCTTAAGAGAGATGAGAGAGGGCACCATTGTCTAGTGCCAATTTTCAAAGGAAATGCTTCCAGTTTTTGCCCATTCAGTATGATATTGGCTCTGGTTTTGTTGTAAATAGCTTTTATTATTTGAGATACATTCCACTGATACCTAGTTTATTGAGACTTTTTAGCATAAAGGGATATTGAATTTTGTCGAAGGTCTACTCTGCATCCATTGAGATAATCATGTGGTTTTTGTCTTTGGTTCTGTTTAGGTGATGGATTACGTTTGTAAATTTGTGTATATTGAACCAGACCTGCATCCCAGGGATGAAACCTACTTGATTGTGATGGATAGGCTTTTTGATATGCTGTTACATCTGGTTTCTCAGTTTTTTTTTTAAGATTCCTGCCTCAAAGTTCATTATGCATATTGGCCTGAAATTTTCTTTTTTAGTTGTGTCTCTGCCAGATTTTGGTATCAGGATGATGTTGGTATCATAAAATGAGTTAGGAAGGATTCCCTCTTTTTGTATTGTTTGGAATAGTTTCAGAAGGATTGGTACCAGCTCCTCTTTGTATGTCTGGTAGAATTTACCTGTAGACCCATCTGGACCGGACTTTTTTGGTTGGTAGGCTTAATTGCTGCCTCTACTTCAGACCTTGTTATTGGTCTATTCAGGAATTCAACTTCTTCCTGATTTAAGCTTGGGAGGGTGGAAGTGTCCATGAATTTATCAATTTCTTCTTGATTTACTGGTTTATGTGCATAGCATTGTTTGTAGAAATCTCTGATGGTAGTTTGTATTTCTGTGGAATTGGTGGTGATATCCCCTTTATTGTTTTTATTGCATCTATTCAATTCTTCTCTCTTTTCTTTTTTATTAGTCTGCCTAGCAGTCTATCTATTTAGTTGATCTTTTCAAAAAAAAACCACCTCCTGGATTTATTGATTTTTTTTAAATGGCTTCTTGTGTCTCTATCTCCTTCAGTTCTGCTCTGATCTTAGTTATTTCTTGTCTTCTGCCAGCTTTTGAATTTGTTTGATCTTGTTCCTCTAGTTTATTTAATTTTGATGATAGGGTGTCGATTTTAGATCTTACCTTGATTTTTATGTGGGCATGTAGTGCTACTTCCCTGTAGACAGTGATTAAAATGTGTCCCAGAGATTCTGGTATGTTGTGTCTTCATTCTCATTGGTTTTGAAGAACATCTTTGTTTCTGCCTTCATTTCATTATTTATCCAGTAGTCATTCAGGAGCAGGTTGTTCATGTAGCTGTACGGTTTTGAGTGAGTTTCTTAATCCTGAGTTCTAATTTGATTGCATTGTGGTCTGAGAGACTGTTTTGATTTTGTTCTTTTGCATTTGCTGAGGAGTGATTTACTTCCAATTAAGTGGTCAGTTTTAGAGTACGTGAGATGTGATGCTGAGAAGAATGTATATTCTCTGGATTTGGGGTGGAGATTTCTGTAGATGTCTATTAGGTCTGCTTGGTCCAGATCTCCATTCAAGTCCTGGATATCCTTGTTAATTTTCTGTCTCATTTATCTGTCTAATATTGACAGTGGCATGGTAAAGTCTCCCGCTATTATTGTGCGGGAGTCTAAATCTCTTTGTAGGTCATTAAGAACTTGCTTTATGTATCTGGGTGCTCCTGTATTGGATGCATATATGTTTAGGATTGTTAAGACTTCTTGTTGCATTGATCTATTACCATTATATAATACTCTTCTTTGTCTCTTTTGATCTTTTTTGGTTTAAAGTCCATTTTGTCAGAGACTAGGAATGTAACTCTCCTTTTCTTGTTGTTGTTTTTTTGTTTTTTTCTCTCCATTTGCTTGATAAATTTTCTTCCATCCCTCTATTTTGAGTCTATGTGTGCCTTTGCATGTGAGATGGGTCTCCTAAAAGAGCAGACTGATGGGTCTTGACATTTTATTCAATTTGCCAGTCTGTGTCTTTTGATAGGGGCATTTAGCTTGTTTCCATTTAAGGTAAATACTGTTATGTGTGAATTTAATTCTGCCATTTTGATGCTAGCTGGTTGTTTTGTCCATTAGTTGATGCAGTTTCTTCATTGTGTTGTTGGTCTTTATAGTTTGGTACATTTTTGCAGTAGCTGGTACTAGTTGTTCCTTTCCATGGTTAATGCTTCCTTCAGGAGCTCTGCAGGCCTTCTGGTGACAAAATCTCTCAGCAATTGCTTGTCCATTTTCTTTCTTCTTCACTTATGAAGTTTAATTTGGTTGGATATGAAATTCTGTGTTGAAAGTTCTTTTCTTTAAGGATGTTGAATATTGGGCCCCACTCTCTTCTGACCTGTAAGGTGTCTGCTGAGAGATCCACTGTGAGTCTGATGGGCTTCCCTTTGTGGGTAACCTAACCTTTCTCTCTGGCTGCCCTTAGCAATTTTTCTTTCATTTCAACCCTAGTGAATGATGATTATGTGCCTTGGGGTTGCTCTTCTTGAGAAATATCTTTGTGGTATTCTCTGTATTTCCTGGATTTGACTGTTGGCATGCCTTGCTATGTTGGGGAAGTGCTCCTGGATAATTTCCTAAGGAGTGTTTTGCAGCTTGGATTCATTCACCCTATCACATTCAGGTACATCAATCAAACATAGATTAGGACTTTTCACATGATCCCATATTTCTTGGAGGTTTTGTTCATTTCCTTTCACTTTTTTTCCTCTAATCTTGCCTTATCATTTTATTTCATTGAGTTGATCTTCAGTCTCTGATATCCTTTCTTCTGCTTGATCAATTCAGCTATTGAAACTCATATATGCTTCACGAAGTTCTCATGCTGTGTTTTTCAGCTCCATCAAGCTGTTTATATTCTTCTCTCAGCTGGTTATTCCAGTTAGCATTTTGTCTAACTTTTTTTCAAGGTTCTTAGTTTCTTTGCATTGGATTAAAACATGTTTCTTTAGCTCAGAGAAGTTTATTACCCACCTTCTGAAGCCTCCATTTGTCAAACTCATTCTCCATCCAATTTTGTCCCCTTGCTGGTGAGGAGTTGTGACCCCATAGAGGAGGAGAGGCATTCTTGTTTTTGGTAATTTCATCCTTTTTGTGCTGGCTTCTTCCCATCTTCATGGATTTATCTACCTTTGGTCTTTGAAGTTGATGACTTTTGGATGGGGTCTCTGAGTGGACATCCTTTCTGTTGATATTGAAGCTATTTCTTTCTGTTTTTTTTTAGTTTTCCTTCTAACAGACCCCTTTGCTGCAGGACTGCTGGAGGTCCACTCCAGACCCTGCTTGCCTGGGAATCACCTGCAGTGGTTGAAGAACAGCAAGGATTGCTGCTTGTTCTTTCCTCTGATAGTTTCATCCCACCGACATCTGCCAGATGTCAACCAGAGTACTCCTATGAGGTGTCTTTTTGGATATATGGGGGTCAGGGAGCCACTTGTGGAGGCAGCCCTTATCAGAGCTCAAGTGCTGTGTTGGGAGCTCTATTGCTCCCTTCAGGGCTGCTGGGCAGGGACATTTAAGTCTGCTGCAGTGAAACTCACAACCTCCCCTTTTCCTAGGTGCTCTGTCCTGGGAAGGTGGGGTTTTATTTATAAGTCCCTGAGGTGCTGCTGCCTTTTTTCAGAGATGCCCTGCCCAACAAGGAGGGATTCTAGTCACAGTCTGCCAGCAGAGATGTTGCTGAGCTGCTGCAGGCTCTGTCCAGCTGCTCTGTAAACTTCCTCATGCTTTTGTTTACACTGGTAAGGTTAGAACTGCCTTGGCAATGGCGTACACCCTTTCCCCCACCGAGTTTGACCCCTGGGTCGAGCTCAAACTGCTGTGCTGGCCCATAACTCTCAAGCCTAAAGGTGTCAGTTTGCTGGTCTTTGTGGGGGTGGGACTTGCTGAGCCAGATCACTTGGCTGCCTACCTTCAGCTCCCCTTATATCAGGGAAATGGGAGTCTCTGTCTCACAGACATTCCAGGTACCAGCCAAAATGGCCACCCATATTTGTGCTGAAAACCCATGGTGCCAGCTGAAATGGCCACTCAGATCTGTGCTGAAAACCAGTGGTGCTTGTTGGCCCAGCAGAAATCTTTTGGTCTGTGGGCTGTAAAGACCATGGGAGAAGCAGAGGATCTGAACCGAAGTGCTTGAGTGGCTGGAAAAGTCCCTGATGGCCTTATTGGGTAGAAAGGGGGCCCTCCAACCAGTGGCACTTCCCAGGTGAGGTAGCACCCTACCCTGCTTTGGTTTGCCCTCCTTGGGCTACACCCACTGTCCAAGCAGTCCCATTGAAATAAACGTGGTACCTCAGTTGGAAATGCAGAGGTCACTCACCTTCTGTGTCACTCTTGCTGAGAACTGCACTCCCAAGCTGTTCCTATTTGGCCATCTTATGGACTCCTCCCAGGAACTCACTTTATACTCTGTAGTTTAGAATTTATATTCAATGGTTCTAAGTTTTTTAAAAAATTTCTGAATGACATTTTGGGTATTCAGTCTACTTTTCAGTTCACAAATTTACTCTGTAACTTTGTCTCATCTGCTTAATGCAACTAATGAGAACTTCTTTTTCTTTTAAAAATATTTTTAATTTGTATTGGTATATAATAGGTCTATATATTTATGGGGTACATGAGAATATCTAATGATTATATCATGGTAAATGAGGTATTCACCACCTGAAAAATTCATCATATATGCAATGGAGGACTATTCAGTCATATAGAAGAATGAGGTCTTGTTATTTGCAACTACAAATATAGAACTAATGGACATTAGGTTAAGTGAAATAAACCAGGCACAGAAAGACAAACTATGTTTGTTCTCACTCATTTGTGGGAGCAAAGCATTAAAATAATTGAACTCCTGGAAATAGTTGAATGATGGTTACCAAAGGCTGGGAAGGATAGTGGGAAAATTGGGGAATGGTAATGGTTAATGGTTACAAAAATACAGTTGGATAGGATGTGTAAGATTTCATGTTTGATAGTATGGCAGGTTAACTACAGCCAGCAATGATTTATTTTACATTTTAAAATAACTAAAAGAATTTAGTTATTCTAAATGAATGTTTCAATTAGAATGTTCATAACTAATGAGTTTTTAATTGCAATAATATGTTTTTAATTCCTGGAGTATGTATGTATTTCTTTATCAACAATGACTGACAATTTTTAAATATTATCTGGTATGGTTTGGCTGTGTTCCAACCCAGATCTCATCTTGAATTGTAGTTCCCATAATCCCTACATGTTCTGGGAGATACCCAGTGAGAGGTAATTGAGTCATAGGGGCGGTTTCCACATGCATTGATACTAACTTCTTTAAAAAGCAGAGCCCTCCTCCATGTGAAAGTATTTGGAAAATATATAGACTTTAAAAATGACAATATTGATTAGACTAAGAAATTATTTTCTGATTTTTTTAAATACAGTAAAAAATGAATCTCTCAAATACAAAATATTTTTAAACCTGAGAAACTTTCATGCTATTACATCAGAGCTGTCTAATTCCAGCAAACTCTAAATGACAGTAGCAGGTCTGCCATTATTGAGCAGCTACTGGCTGTCACTCACAGCCCTAGGTGCTGTTAATACAATGTTTAACAGTTTACAAAACCCGTAAGAATTGGGTATTATTAATTCCTGCCTTACGAATGAAAAAACTGGAGTTAAGACAGGATGAGTGAGTTAGTCAATGTCATACAAATATATCTTAAACCAGTTCTGGCTATTCGGCAGCCCACACTTCCAACCACCAACATTGTAATTTTTCAGAATATTGTATAATTTCATAGTAATTGACCAAATGTTTATACTCATAAGAAAAAAATGACAGTATTATTTTATATTATGGCTGTGTCTGCCTATGTTTTAGATATGCTAGCAGTTTATAGATATAAGGGATTTAAGTTATCTCATGTAAAAATTATTTATTTTATATTTTGCATTCTATATATCAATACACAACTAGGTCATGAAAAAGACTGTGTAAAAAAATACATGAAAGTGTCCAATTATTCAGTTTGATGATTCTGTACTTCCTTTTATTGTGGCCCCTAGGCAGTGATGGCTTTTTAAATCATATTGTATAATTCGATTTGCAAATTGCTGAGTATCCCAGTTTGTCAAGATACTAGTCTGCTTCTCTAATTTCTTTTTATTTTTTACATTCTTGTAAATCTCTTTATGCTTATTAAAAGACACTAAAAACTATCTACTATATTTTAATGTTAATCCAAATTTAGTATAAACATATTTTATATATGAGTATTATATGAAAATAAGATGGAAAAACCCACAAATAATATTAAAAAACTGTTGATACAACTAACATAATATAGTTATAATAAATATCCATGTTTAAAAATAATACTCTAAACATTAAATATTTTGAAATATTCTAGCTAAAGTGTACAGAATTTAAAATATTATAGCTACTCTGAATGGTCCAATAAATTATATCAAATTAATTTTAATAAAATAAAATAAATTAATAAACACCATTTTTAAAAATAAATATTTTCTAATATATATATTAGACATAAGTTGTAAATCACTACAAACATTTATATATGACATAATAATTTGTAAATCACTACAAACATATTTTGCATTTGGATAACCAGATCATTAGAGGGAAAAGAAGATCCTGGGCATTTTCAAAATGTCTATGAGTCTATTTTATTAAACAAATAAAAGACTCTTGAGCAGGAGCTTAACAGGATCATATTAGTATTTTTGATAGAGACACCTCAGACTTCAAGTCAGAAACAAATTGGAAGTGGACAGTGGAAAAGCTGTGGTATTCTGGGCCTAAGTGGGCATGAAGGGAAAGGGAGATATTCACCAGATGGAATTAATATGATATGATTGTGCATTTCACAGAGTGAGGACGGAAGTGCCAGGGATAACTTTTAGTTTATTAATATGCACAAATTTATTAATAAAGAAATCGAAGCTAAGACTTTTTGAGTGGACAGTAACCTAGAGACAATGATAGAATACCAGCAATATCTTGAGTTTTGCACATGTGTGAAACATTAAAAGGAAGAGTCAAAAAGAACTTTGGATATTTTAGTGTTGCATTCAGGGGAAAGAGCTGAGATGGAGATAGGATTAAGGACATCCTCCCATAGTTGGTAGTTGAAGCAATGGCTTTGGATAAGGTTATTATTAAGGCACGTCTACCAAGAAAGCAGAAGTAGCCTAGGACAAGCTTTAGGAACTCCCTCACTTACAGACAAGGAGAGAGACAAGAAGTCAATACAGGAGATATAAATGTGATTGACAGAAAAGTAGAAGGAAAACCCCGGATGATATAGTATGTTGTTAGCCAAAGAAAGGTAAATTATCAAGAAAAGAGTGGCTTCCTTCTCACACTCTTTAATACTGCCATTTTATTTACTCATGTGAATAAGCAGTAACATTGTTTTTAATCCTATTATATTAATATTTCTGTGATTTATCTTCCTAATAAGATTATAGCATTCCCAAGGACAAAAGCAATATATTATAGGTGCTTAATAAATATAAAAAGGATTGAAATTACCCACATGATTTTTATCCTAGAAAAAATTGATACTTCATTTCCTTTAGGTCTTGGTGTCAGTTCTCTTATCAGAGAGGTCTCTGACCAGCAGTTTAATACCATTTCCCTCTCCTGGCTCTGTATCCACTTTACCAAATAAATTTTTCTTCATAAAAATTAATACATTCATTCAACTGATCATTAACAAATATAGAGAGGTCTGTAAGTCTGGAAACCAATATATATATATATATATATATATATATATACTATGTCTTAAAGAAGATACTTTTGTTAAAATTTTTAAATTAATAGATACCTTGTATCTTGAACTTCTGTTTTATATCCTATGGATTGTTGTAAATAAGTAAGGTGGTGATTTTTAAGGTGTGTGAATTTTGTGTCAACAAATTTTTTTAAAAGATACATAATGCTGCAATAAATATACATGTGCATGTGTCTTTATTGTAGGAACAGAAAACAAAACACCATATTTTCTCACTTATAAGTGGGCGTTGAGCAATGAGAGCTCATGGACACAGGGAGGAAAACATCACCCACTGGGGCCTGTCGGGGTGTGAGGGACAAGGGGAGGGAAAGCATTAGGACAAATACCTAATACATGCATGGTTTAAAACATAGATGACAGGTTGATTTGTGTAGCAAACCACCAGAAACATGTATACCTATGTATTAAACCTGAACATTCTGCACGTGTATCCCAGAACATAAAGCAAAAAAAAAAAAATACATAGGAGATTGTTGATTCATAAAATGAATATACTAGAAAAGGAAAAGAACATATTCGAAGTGCATACACACACACACCCCACACACATGTATGTAACTAAACACACCCATGCAGATAATTAGAAATTGTGACAAATTCTGTAACAAGAAATAAGTAGTTGAAGATCTAAAATGAAAAAAATTAGATAGAATAGTTTTAAATTGACTGGTCTGGGAGGGCTTTCTTGGAAGGTGACATTTAAACTGACCTTAATCATAAGTATAAGTCAGCCATGAAAAGTGCAAGGGAGGAAATGTCTAGCAGAGATTTTCCTGGGACTCATAGAGAAGAGTATGGCTGAAACATGGTGACCAAGGATAGATGTCTTGAGCATTCACTCAGACATCTAGCGAAGTAGGCACACAACAACATGGCAGAACCATTGCTAAATACAATAAATTTCCTTGAAGAGTAAAGTATAGATTATGGAAAAACTAAAACACATATACAATTTTCTCACATGTATTTAATGGTTTAATTAATATTGTTTTAATTTGTAAATTTAACAACAGGGACAATCTGAGTGGGTACATGTATCTTACAGTTTTTAGGGTTATGGATCTCTCTATGCCTAAATCTGCCTAAAAGAAATATGAATTTACGTTGGAGTGAGAGCCAGGAGTTTTTGAAAGGCACAAAAAGTGATCCTGATTTGATCATATAGAATACATATATGAGGATCAAGTGTCAAATGCTATGGAGAGGTCTAGTAAGAGAAAGACTCAAAGATGTTCTTTAGTGACCTGAAAATTATTACTGACAAATGGTAGAAAGAGCAGTTTCATCAAAAATCCATGGACACTGAATGCTTAATAATGTGGAATAAATGTAATCCAAAATAGAGCTCTTGGATGATGGAATTTTTAGCATTAAGTACAATTTCAGTTGGAACATAACATATTATACAAACAGTTTTTATTTTGAAACAAGTTAAAACTTACCAAAAAATTGCAAGAAGATAAAAGGGCCACTAGTATAACCTTCACCCATAGACCTCCTTCAAGTTTTATTACTTGTTTGATAATGTCCTTGTATTAATGTGTTTTCACACTGTGGATAAAGACATACCCAAGACTGGGCAATTTACAAAAGAAAGAGGTTTAATGAACTTACATTTCTACACGGCTGGGGGTGCCTCACAATCATGGTAGAAAGAAGGAGAAAGTCACATCTTACATGGATGGTGACGGGCAGAGAGAAAGAACTTGTGCAGGGAAACTCCTGTATTTCAAACAATCAGATCTCATAAGACTTATTCACTATCATGAGAACAACACAGGAAAGACCCAGGCCCATGATTCAATTGACATATGGGAATTTGTGGGAGTAACAATTCAAGATGAGAGTTTAGTTGGGGACACAGCCAAACCATATCACTTTTTCTCTGGCCCCTTCCTAATTTCATGTCTTCACATTTCAAAACCAGCCATGCCTTCCCAACAGTCCCCCAAAGCCTTAACTCATTTCAGCATTAACTCAAAAGTCCATAGTTCAATGTCTCATATGAGACAAGGCAAGTCCTTTCCACCTATGAGCCTATAAAATCAAAAATTAGTTAGTTACTTACTAGATAGAATGAGGGTACAAGCATTGGGTTAATAGAGCTGTTCCAAATGAGAGAAATTGGTCAAAACAAAGGGCTGAAGACCCCATGCAAGTCCAGAAATCTAGCAAAGCCATCAAATCTTAAAGCTCCAGAATGATCTTTGACTTTATGTCTCATATTCAGGTCATGTTGATGCAAGAGGTGGGCTCCCATGGCCTTTGGCAGCTCCACACCTGTGGCTTTGCAAGGTATAGCTCTGCTCCTGGCTGCTTTCAAGAGCTGGTGTTGAGTCTTTTGCTTTTCCAAGCACACAGTGCAAGCTCTAGGTGGGTATACCATTCTGTGGTCTGGAGGATTATAGCCCTCTTCTCACAGCTCCATCAGAGACTGTGTAGGGCTCTGACCCTGCATTTCCCTTCTCCACTGCCCTAGCAGAGGTTTTTCATGAGGGTCCTGCCTCTGCAGCAAACTTCTGCCTGGGCATCCAGGCATTTCCATACATTCTCTGAAATCTAGGTGGAGGTTCCCAAACCTCAATTCTTGGCTTATGTGCATCCATAGACTCAATACAACATGGAAGCTGCCAAGGGTTGGGGCTTTTGTTCTCTGAAGCAACAGCCCAAGCTGTACCTTGGCCCCTTTTAGTCACAGCAGAAGTGGTTGGGACACAGGGCACCAAGTCTCTAGAATTCCCTTAGCAGAGGGACCCTGGGCCCAATCCATGAAACTATTTTTTCTGCCTTAAACTTCCAGGCCTGTGATGGGAGGGGCTGCTGCAAAGTTCTCTGACGTGCTTTGGAGACATTTTCCCCATTGTCTTGGTGATTAACATTTGGATCCTTGTTACCAGTGCAGATTTCTGTAGCAGGCTTGAATAACTCCTGAGAAAATGGGATTTTCTTTTCTATCACATTGTCAGGTTGCAAATTTTCCAAACTTTTACACTGTTTCCCTTTAAAAACTGAATGCCTTTAACAGCATCCAAGTCATCTCTTGAAAGTTTTTCTGCTTAGAAATTGCTTCTGTTGGATACCCTAAATCATCTGTCTATATTTCTAAGTTTTACAGACATCTAGGGCAGGGGAAAAGTACCACCAGTCTCTTTGCTCAAACATAATAAGAGTCACCTTTGCTCAAGTTTCTGACAAGTTCCTCATCTCCATCTGAGACCACCTCAGCCTTGATTTCATCAACATTTTGGTCAAAGCCATTCAACAAGTCTCTAGGGAGTTCCAGACTTTCCCACATTTTTCTATCTTCTTCTGACCCCACCAAATTGTTTCAACCTCTGCCTGTCACTGGTTCCAAAGTTGCTTCCACATTTCGGGATTCTTTTCAGCAACACCTCACTCTGCTAGTACCAAGTTACTGTATCAATCTGTTTTCCTGTGGCTAATAAAGTCATACCTGACACTGGGAAATTTATACAAGAAAGAGGTTTAATGGACTTAACAGTTCCACGTGCCTGGGGAAACCTCATAATCATGGCAGAAGGCAAGGAGGAGCAAGTCACATCTTATATGGATGGTGGCAGGCAAAGGGTGAGAACTTGTGCAAGCAAACTCCAATTTTTAAAACCATCAGGGCCAGGTGTGGTGGCTCAAGCCTGTAATCCCAGCACTTTGGGAGGCCGAGGCGGGTGGATCACTAGGTCAAGAGATTGAGACCAGGTTTTACCTAGTCAACATGGTGAAACCCCGTCTCTACTAAAAATACAAAAAATTAGCTGGGCATGGTGGCGCATGCCTGTAATCCCAGCTACTCAGGAGGCTGAGGCAGGAGAATTGCCTGAACCCAGGAGGCGGAGGTTGTGGTGAGCCAAGATCACGCCATTGCACTCCAGCCTGGGTAACAAGAGCGAAACTCCGTCTCAAAAAAATAAAAAAGAAAACCATCAGATCTTGTGAGACTTAATCACTATCACCAGAAAGAATAGCACAGGAAAAACCCACCACCATGATTCAATTATCTCCCACTGGGTTTGTTTCATGACACATGGAAATTGTGGGAGTTACAATTCAAGATGACAGTTGGGTGGGGACACAGTCAAACCATATCAGTCCTTTACAGCAAAAGGGCCCACTCGGAGATCACATGTCACATCCTGTTGTCACAGCTATCCAGTCTCTGACTAATCATTTCACATGAGTCATTTCTTCACATCAGTCATTTCTTCAGTTTCATTACCTTCTCATTCTTGAATATTCTATTCCAGTCATTTGTCATTTGTCCTGAATTTGGATTGGCTTGATGTTTCCTTGATATTATACCCAGTCATGTATTTTTTGCAGGAGTCTCACATGCCATGCTTTATTCTTCTCATTGAATCTCATCAGGCAGCCCCCTATGTCAGTTGGTCCTGTTACACATGGTGATAACTTTCGTCACTTGATTATAAAGGTATCTACCTGGTTTCTCCACTGTAAAGTGACTACTCTCTCCTTTGAAATTAATAAACATAGATATTTTTAATATTGAGGTACACAGTAGGTATATACATTTATGAAGTACATAACATGTTTTGATACAGGCATGCAATCATGAGGAATGGAGTATCCATCTCAAGCATTCATCCTTTGAGTTACAAACAATCCAATTGTTTAAGTTATTTTAAAATGTATAGTTGTTATTGACTATTTTTGTTGTATTGTGCTATCAGATAGTAGGTCTTATTCATTAGTTGAGGATGGTTTATGAGGTTTTTTTAATAAAAAACATAGTTTTGAAAATATAGTTTGAGGCTATGTTCTGCTTCAAAGTTTCACCCACTTATTTGAGCACCTATTGATATGCCTTGCCTGAATTAATTATTAATATGATGGTTTCCAAATTGTGACTTTCTCCTTCCAGCATTCCTGTTACATGTATTACTTAGCATAGTGCTATTGGAAGAGTTTTCTCTTTTTCCTATGTATTTATTCATTGTTAGACAGGTGGACTCTTGGATTCCTATTTTATTCAGTAGGATATGATCTGTAGCTTCCTTTTTTTCTCCTCTCTTTTTAATTTTGATATTCAAAATCTCTTTTTGATACTCAAATTATATATTTTGCACTCAAATTGTCCGTAGGGGACCAGAAGACATTTCAGGCTGGAACCTGTATCATTCTGACATGGCCCCATTATTCTCTGGGCACTTCTTTACTTTTTGGTGCAGGAAAATGTTCCAGACTCTTATTGTACTTTCCCTGATGCAGCTTAGAATCAATCATTTCTCCAGAGAACCCTGGTTTTGCCCAGCATAGAAACCAAGACCTGGGAAACAGGACTATTCATGGCTTTGGGAGTCACCCTGTTCATAGGCTGTCCCCAGTGGATGATAGGACCCATCTGTGTATTGACTAAATATACAGTTTCATTCATATTTATTTCTGTATCTATCTACATATGCTGAAAACCACAAATTTACACTAATTGATTAAATTATAATGCAAACCCACAAGGTTCATTCTGTCTCTCCTTTCTTTTCTTTCTTTCTTTCTTTCTTTCTTTCTTTCTTTCTTTCTTTCTTTCTTTCTTTCTTTCCTTTCTTTTTTTTTTTTTTTGAGAAAGAATCCTTTCTCCCAGGCTGGAGTGCAACGGCATGATCTTGGCTCACTGAAACCTCCATCTCCTGGGTTAGAGCACTTCTGCTTCAGCTTCCCGAGTAGCTGGGATTACAGGCACATGCTACCATGCCCAGCTAATTTTTTTATATCTTTAGTAGAGACAGGGTTTCACTATGTTGGCCAGGCTGGTCTTAAACTCCTGACCTTGTGATCTGCCCACCTCAGCTTCCCAAAGTGCTGGCATTACAGGTGTGAACATTCTGTGTTTGTTATGTCTCATATTTGTACACTCTTTTTTTGACCTTGAGAATTTGGCCCTCACTGTCCTCAATGTATTTATTTATTTGCTCAGTCAACCTGTACTGTAACCAGTCTCCCAGCCACATGGAGTGGAGATCCTTTGTGGACATCCTCAGTGGATGGGTCCTGGATACCACTAGACTCTCTTCCTGGACCACTCTGTCTCCCTGCTTGCTTGGTTGTTTCTGTTTTCATGAGACCCTAGTTTTCATGAGGCTCTTTTCCCGCCCCTTCTCAATGGGTTTTTTTTTACTATTCAGGAAGGTTGGGTAAACAGTAGAGATTAGTAGACATTTTGTGCTATCTGCCAAGACTATATTGAAAGGAAGACCCTAGGAGTTTTAAACATCCTTACAGCATTCCACCAGCTTCCCTTGGACCTCCCAACCTTCCCAACTTTAAAATAAGCAAGAGAAGCCCTTATAGGCACTTGGTTTGAAACTTGTAAATTTTTCAACCTTGTTGTCTACCGTTTGCTTTTTCTGTCCCATCAGATGAACATCATAACTTACAACAATTTAGTTTGCCATTTTAATATCAAAACAAGTATCAGCATGTTTTTCACTGATGTATTTCTGAATTAAAATTTTAAAACCTTGAAAATGCGCATTTTTTCTTTGTCAGCAAGAAAAGCAATATGCTGAGTGGACTTCAAATCATCTATGAAGTTTTTATATGCAAGTCTTGAAACAGAAATTTCAGACATGCCAGTAAAGTAAAATAATTACACTGTTCCTGAAAGAAGGAAGGTTTCTAATGCACAGAAAGTAAGATGTAATTAAGACTGACAAGATTACAATTCACTGTGGGTGTTACAACACATTGTCAAATTGTAGAAACCAGTAACAACACATGTATAGATACTGTATTTTTATTCCAAATTTATAGACATTTAAGACTATAACAAAAACATGCAAAAATTTTAACTTTATTCTGTGTAATATTTTTACTAATGACAATTTTTTGTTATGTTCACTTTATTTCCATTCTACAGCTATTCATTTCTGACCCTCAAAATGCTAGCTGCAAATTTATATTACCAGAAAATCCCACTATTAATATTCTAATTACATTAAATCCTGAGCTTTGGAGTAGTCACTGAAAGTATCACAGACACTAATACACTAATATTTTTACTGAAATTGTATTTGTTCATAAAGGAAACAAACACAGAGAATAAATAATAGGTTCTCTTCTGTTTCCAAGGTAGTTAAAGCAGCAGAAATTTCAGTATCAGAGATCCAACACCTTTAACTCATTGTTAGCTAAGGGAACTGTCAATATTCCATCAGTTACATAATGTTTTGCAAGTGTGAGTAATCTTTATATTTGATTTGAGAAAATAATAGCAATATTTGTTTGTTATACTTTGTATTAGTTATATATTGCTGCATAGTGCATTGCCTCAAAACTTAGTGGCTTGACATAGTAATAATTTATTATCTCTTACTTTTCTGTAAGAGGCCAGCAATGTAGGAGCAGTTTGGCTGGGCAGTTCTGACTTGATATTTCTTATGAGGTTGCAGATACTTGTTTCTTAGAGCCACAGTTAGCTGATGGCTTGACTAGGATTGGAGCCTCCACTTCAAGTTTGCAGATTCACGGGGCTGGCAAGCTTCTGCTGGCAAGATTCTGCTGGCACTTGGTGATAGGCTTTAGTTCCCCCCCACGTGCCTCTCTATCTCACTACTTGAGGGTTTCCATGGCTTTTAGGCTGGCTTACCTAGAGTAACGGATCCAAAGACCAAGGTGCATCCTCTAATGTTTTATGCTTCACCTTGGAAATCATATCACCTTGTTACTACTGCAATATTCTGTGTGTCACACAGGTCAGCACTGATTCAGTGTGGAAGGGAACTACACAGGCCATGAGTATTTAGAGGTATTTAAAATAACATAATGTGAAGACTTATGGTCATCTTGAAGATTGATGGCAAGGGTTCAACCCAATAGTCCACAGAGATTCATATCTTCCACACACGAAGTACACCCAACCTCCTCTAAAAGCTATCAGAAGTTTCATTCCACCAGACCGTCTGCTCAAACTCCAGGACCTCACTGTCTAAGTCAAGTCAAACCAAAATGAATCTCAGAGAGTTCCAAGAGAAAATGAAGCTGTTTAGGTATAGTCTCTCAAGTACCACTTCTGAAGTATAGTTGTCAAAATAAGACCTGTGAACAAGTTTTATGCCACCCACACACCACATATACAATAGTAAATTATGCACAGACAAGCCAAATTAGTCTATCTTCTTCAAAAGTGGAAAAAATAAGAATGACAAAGAAGTCAATGGTCCATGGCAGTTTTGCAATCTAGTCAGGCAAATGTTGGTAATTCTTGATTAGGACTCAGTCATGCTATTTCCTGGAAATGATTTTCCATGGCTCTTGCTCTGCCCTCTGTTTTAGTTCTATCACTCTAAGTCATCCTTTTTTTTTATATAGAAGGTTGTTTCTGTTTACAGCTGCATAGGTTTCTGACCATAAAGGTTGGAGGTTGAAGGCCTTTTTCTATTTTGTACCACCTCTGTCCCTTTCAGTACAAGCTGGTGGTGTTACCACCAATACAGTTCTCTTAAAACTGAATGGGTTTTCTAGGAATTTTATTCAGGCTTTCTCCACTTAATAAAAGGCATATCCACAATTATACAAAGATAATCTCCCCACTGCGCCTTGAGTTTCTATACATCTACAGAAAGGAAAATGCTTTTAAGATTATTAGAACCCCTATTGTTTAACTGAAAAGATCTGTAAAGCATACCAATAAGCTGTTTAGAGGATCTTCTGTCTTTTGGAGTGGCTCTCTCATGTATACCTAATATCTTTCTCAGGTATTTACATAGATTTTATAGTCATACTTCCTTATCATCTTTAGACCACATTTTCCTTGAATTTGATCTTTGCTTAGGAATGTGATTTCTTAATTTTTCATTGTTCACCATCTGAAAAGACTGGAATTCAAAGAGCATTTTACTTTAAAATTTATTAATGTCTGGCTTCTTCATTTTCAATAGTTCTTTGGCTTTACATCTTTCATATTTTTTTATTTATTCTAACAGAAGATGCCAGATGGCTCCTTCAGTACTCTACCTGGAAATGTCCTTAGCTAGATTACACAATTTCGTTTAAGTATATATTTTTATTTTCCACATTGTCACAAACAGCAATGTAGCTAAACTTTCCACCACAACATAGTAAAGATCTAATTTTCTCCCATTTCCAATAACACTTTCCTCACCTTCCTTTAAGTCATTACTGACAGCTCCTCAAGAGCTGTCAAGCTTCTTTTAAGGCCTATCCCACAAATCCCTGTCCCTAAGTAACTGCCACATTTTTAGGTTTCCATTATAATTCTTTCCCACTATCAAAAGGTTTTTTTTTTTTTTTTTGGTGTGTGTGGGGGGTATAACTAAAGTATTTTATTTTATTTTCAATTTTTATTTCCACAGGTTTTGGGGTAACAGGTGGTATTTGACTAAATTAGTAAGTTCTTTAGTGATGATTTGTGAGATTTTGGCACACCCATCACCTAAGCAGTATACACTGAACCCAGTTTGTAATCTTTTATCCCTTGACACGCTCCCACCTTTCCTCCCTGAGTCTGCAGAGTCCATTGTATTATTCTTAAGCCTTTGCATCTTCATAGCTTGGCTCCCACTTATGAGTGAGAAGATGCAATGCTTGGTTTTCCATTTCTGAGTTACTTCACTTAGAATAATACTCTTAAATTCCATCCAGGTTGCTGTGAATGCCATTAATCCATTTCATTTTATGACTGAGTAGTAGTCCATTTTATATATATACATACACACACACACGTACATACATACATAAACACACAAAAACAAATGTTTATAACAACACAATTAACAATTGCAAAAATTTGGAACCAGCTCAAATGCTTATCAATCAATGAGTGGATAAACTGTGGCACATATATATGATGGAATACTACTCAGAAATAAAAACAAATGAATTAATAGCATTCACAGCAACCTGGATGGCATATGTGAACATCAAATTCTTTATTCAATATCTATTGTTGCATAACATATCACCTGAAAATTAATTTCAAACCATGATGAATATGCATTACCTCTCCTGGGCCTCTCCAGAAGACTGCTTATGGCATAGTGGTTGACTTTCCACAGAGTGAGAAATTTCAGAGACCAAGTCGGAAATAAGCTTGGGAAGTCACATACCCCCACCACTTGCATAGTTTTCTGTTGTTCCCAGAAGTCAAGCCTAATTGATTATAGAAGGGGACAACAAAAGTTGTGAAATCAGGAGGCAAAGCTTAATGATGTCCCTCTTGGAATATGTAAAGATAATAAAAAATTAATAAATATGTGGTATTTTGTCCTATAATTATCTTCTCCTAGAATATATCTCCTATTGGAAAATAACAGGACTTGACCATTTCAAACTTCAAAATTATCAAGATTCAACAGAACATTGTTATGAGTGACTGATTAAGGCTTGTTTTACAATCTTAATTATCTCCAATTTGTAGTAATTGGTATTTATGCAGCTGCTGTGCTTCAGAGTAGCTTTTATTTTCACAGATAGATCCATTCATTTCAAAATCTTTCAAAGGTAGTGTGGATATGGTGAGACTCCCAATTATTAAAAACAAAAAAAAGCAGAAACAAATGAGAGTCTTCTTAAGAGTGGTCAGTAAGTTACAACTGGGTGTTTTCTCTCTGCTAAGTTTAGATATTACACTCTATTCAATTTTTTTCTTGATTAAGCAATTGAAAATCATGTGTGCATACAACTCGTCTAAACAGATCATTTATCTAAAATCAGCATCTTTCTGAAGAGACTAAATGAAAATGAAAAAAAATGTGGCTGACTAGAAAATACATAAACACACACACACACACGCCATATATTAACATTAAAATAGAGCCTTATATTGATTTTTTAAGTCAAGAAGCTAATTCAAATACAATCCTGTTTTTATACAGTAATGTGCTGATGGAAAATAATATATACCTCTGTGACTAACCCATAAAGGAGATTTAAACGACAGTTAGTGGACTTTAAATATTGTAATCCATTAATGAAGAGAGAAAAAAGGTTCCTGCTATACTAAACTACTAACCTTAGTAAAAAAAAAAAAAATAGAATAGAATATCACTTAATGGCTGATATGGTTTGGCTATGGCCCCACCTTAATCTCATCTTGAATTGTAGTTCCCATAATCCCCACATGTCATGGGAGGGACCCACCGAGAGGTAATTCTATCATTTTATGATAGTGAGTTCTCACGAGAACTGATGGTTTTATAAAGATCTTTTCCCCATTTTGCTTGACACTTCTCCTTGCTGCTGCCATGTGAGGAAGGACATGCTTGCTTTCCCTTCTTCCATAATTATAAGTTTCCTGAGTAAGTTTTTTAAGTAACTTACTTCCATAATTATAAGTTTCCATAACTCTCCAGATATTCTGAACTGTGACTCAATTAAACCTCTTTTCTTTTCACATTACCCAGCCTCAGGCATGTTTTTATTAGCCACATGAGAACAGGCTAATATAATGGACAATTTCTGTTTTTATTGAAAATTCACTTTTATCTATTTAAGGAGTATTTGGTTCCAACCTATTTTATATAAATGCTTTGTTGTTGCAGATGTAATAGATGAAGTGAATGTGTGAATAACTTTAGATTTGTAAGCAGACAGATTAGTACAGTTTAAATTTTCCCAGTAGGCAGATTTGGTGTGTTGAGCAACATGTGAAATAGAAGCTTTTGAAACTTTCTGGAGATACTTAATGGGATTGAAAAATATCATTCTCTTATGGCCTACACATTTCCAATTCATAATGTATGTTTCTACCCAATTATGCATGTTTCTCTTAAAAAGATATGATAGTAATTGATTTGTAATCTCTTAAAGTTATTTAGCAATAAACTCTTAATATCTGATTTCAAAGTTGGTGTGTGTATTCTATTTCCTAATAGAATCAGCAGTATTTACTCTGTGTATATGTGTTCGTGTTTATTCTTGTTATTTACTCTTTTAATTTTAGTTCCATCTGTTATTATTTACTAGTATTTATACTATATTACGGTATATTATTTATACCATATTATGTATAAGATATATATTCAAAGCAGGGTGGGTGACCTTTATGCCAAAATGTATTTCCTTATAATGTTCCCCTGGATTTTATAAATTAAAAAAGCATCTGTAATGCAACTATTTCCTTGTAATGAATTACACACTGATCTACTTTACGTCATAGTAGTAAGTTTAGCTTATTTGACAGCTCAATAACAGGCAATAGGGAATTGAGAAAATAGAAATAAGCATCAAAGATACAAGAAGAAGGAAGTTGGATGGTTGGGAAAGTTCCAAAGTGTGTGTCCTAATCTCTGAGGGCTGGCTCAGTAGAGGAAGCATAACAGTCAGTCTTTGACAGCAGAGGGACAGAAAGATGTGAGACTGAAAGAAGATGTCAAAAGAGAAAATTTGAGTGACAGAAGACCCCAGAGGCAAACATTGACCTGGTAACCCATTACAATTCAACCCTGACTTCTTCCTCTGTAATAATCGCACTTTCTCAAAAAACTTTCTTCTTCGACACTGAATATAACATGAGCAAGGATTGGAGGACAGGTAGTTGAATGCAATGCCTGTGGTCAGGTAAAATACCCACAAGAATTTTAGTGAAGCATACTGTACACCAGATTTACATTCCCATTTCTTCTGTTTCACAGGTTTTCTGAATCAGATGAATAACTCAAGTCACTCTATTCTTCAGCCTTCATTCCAAGGATGCATGCAGCTCATTCAAGTGGATGATCAACTTGTAAATTTATACGAAGTGGCACAAAGGAAGCCAGGAAGTTTTGCAAATGTCAGCATTGACATGTGTGCGATCATAGACAGGTAAATGATTTTTTCATCCTACCTCACGTTGTCCAAACTTTCCAAACCTATGTTTCTGTTGAGAGACCAGTGAAGAAGCCAAAAGAAAAAATAAAGATTAAAGAAACACAGGTAAGGTGGGAATTACCATTCAAAATATGTATTGTGGTCTATTTGTGGTATTAGCCGTGACGATGTTTATGTTTGTATGTGGATGTATACATCCACATATATATATATGATAAAACACATTGTGGTATTGCATTTGTTTAACAGCCTTCAATCAGAGAATCTGAGCTTTAAATAAGTAGTTTTGTAAGCAACAGCAGTGTGGTAGAGAAACTCTGAGAGTTGATTTTCGGTTTTGCTTTCTATGTCTACAAGCAGAAATATCCATTCTCTTTCTGTCTCAATCATGACTTGGCCTCAGCATGTTCCCTCCAAAACCCACTTCTGAAGAAAAAGGAATATTACAAAACTGTCAGTGGGCAATATGGATATTTATGAATGTTTAGAGTAACTGATTCAGCTTACAAAATACACATATTAAAATATGACAAAATCAAATCTTAATTGGTTTTACAAATCTGGGAAGAATTTTTAATAAAAACTTTTTATTTTATTCTCACACAGTGGAAAGATGAAACTTTTATGTGAAATATTATGATTGTACTGCATACACTACCTTAGCATACTTCTAGAAAGTGTCTTTCATTCCACTATGAAAAAATTTGATTTTGAGATGTTTTGTCTCTAAACAGACCATATATGGTTTGACATTAACCTAGTGAATTTATGTGATTTTCTAAAATATTTTTAAATCTTTTGTGGAAGAACTATCGTATTCTGAAAACTCATTTTATTAATTTTGTGTTTTGAGAAGATAAAAGTTTTTTTTTTTCTCATTACTTCAGTTATCCAAGTAGGGGAAAGTTCTTAAATTTTGAAATAAGATATTAATCCTATCTCACTTCTGCCCACAACAAAATGTAGACCATAAGCCTTTAACAAATTTATTTTATTCAAGAGGAAATAACTTTAAGAAGTCACTCAATAATGAATTTTACAAACATATAAAATAATCTATTTTGAAGTAAGTTTGCTTCTATATAATCTGAATAAGATGGCATTCCTGTGAATGGTACATTACAGTTTGTGGTGGCTATACAATACAACTTTTATAAAGGCTTCACATGTTTGTAATAAGACTTTATGACATAGTCTACTGCTTATTTATATTCATGTATGCAAATACTGATCTTAGTAGCCTAAATGGTTTATATCTAAATAGAACAGTGAACAATTTTAATGGAAATAGACTTCTAATTTTTGAGCCATTAATAATGTATCAGCTATTATTTCTGCCTAGAGCAAGTGGCAGCAATAATCAGAAGAGCTGAGATGAATGTTTTAGAGATCATTTATTCTGATTTTAGATAATTACATGTTATAATTGTTTTATACAAAAAAATTCTTCATAATAGCTGTGGAGTTTTTTAGTATCTACTCTTTTTTTCAGATCAGTAGCTGTGATGATACAATAATGTCATTACCTCTTTCAGCTTTGTAAATGGGCTGGATAATATGTTACTGTTTCTCTCCAAACATCGTGTTCCTGGGCATTGTATATAGTTTGCTGCTGAAGAAGGAAGGGTGATGTGTTGAGATATTAATGTTTCCCTCTAATGGAGACAGGAGTTAAATTGGCCCCAAAAGAATGAATGAGATTTTGGTAAATGAAGAAAATGTAAGATGATACTCCTGGTGGGAAGTCCAACACAAGGAATGGTATAGAAAAGGGAATATGGGGCCGGGCGTGGTGGCTCAAGCCTGTAATCCCAGCACTTTGGGAGGCCAAGCTGGGTGGACCACAAGGTCAAGAGATCAAGACCATCCTGGTCAACATGGTGAAACCCTGTCACTACTAAAAATACAAAAAATTAGCTGGGCATGGTGGTGTGTGCCTGTAATCCAAGCTACTCAGGAGGCTGAGGCAGGAGAATTGCCTGAACCCAGGAGGCAGAGGTTGCGGTGAGCCAAGATAGCACCACTGCACTCCAGCCTGGGTAACAAGAGCAAAACTCCATCTCAAAAAAATAAAAGAAAGAAAGAAAAGAGAATACGTATTTCGATTTTTCACAGATACAAAGATAAACAAAATATTTTTTTTGCCAAAATGGGTCAGGTCCAATATTCATCTTGCCAAGTTTCCTGTAGCTAAAAGAACAAAGTTCACACCTTTCTTTTTCTTTAGGATGACAAATGAGAGGATTCGCTGCAGGGAAGTAGTCACCTGTGACACATCTCCATGCATTTTCTAAACCCATTATGGAACCTATTTTTAGCTTACCCTGTTTTTTAAGGCAACAACATCTGTACATGAAAAAGCAATGTGTGAAACAGCAGATTCCTTTAGTCACCTAAAATGTTCCCTGTTAAAATCTTAAGCGTGGAGTGTTGTACTTTCATAGGTGTGAGACAGGACTATTTTTTACTTTACTTAAACCACTGAAAAGTGTGTTGACAATATCGCCGTTCATCTGTAACTTTTCAGGTAAAAGTACCAGTGGTTTTAATTTGTCCTCATAGGGCAGTGATGTATCCAGACAACCCTTTAACAATACACCCACCCCTAGCACATCTCTGGTTGATTCTTTCTCCTCACTAAGACTTTGCTTATCTACAACTTTCTCCTCACTAAGACTACTGCTTATCTACAACTTTCTTTTCAGATTACCCAAATTCTCCCAAAAGAAGCCTACATTGGTTCTTTTTTACTTTTCTCCTTCCCAGTTCCAGCTTGATTGATTTGAGAGTTATTTTTGAGAGAGGGAGAAAAGAAGTATAAATGAGAACATAGGTTTAAAAAAAATAGGAAGAGCTACACAAGCCTGACTTTTATAAAACATTTGGAGATAATAGTCACAGCTGCAGTGATTTGATGAGCAGAACTTAGGAAAACAGTTAGGGGAAGATGGTTCTGAAGGAGTATTTCTGTGTTGTATTGGAATACCCTATGGTTTGAACTTTCTTTTTTGCTTTGTGTGTAGATTTGCATGTGGCTTGTTTTGCTCACGTGTTTATTTTCTGAACACAGCTTTGAATCAAGGAAAGAGCAAGCATGACAAGCTATAGAATTATGCATTTGATATTTATTTTCTGAGTGCATACTAGATGTCAAGCTATTCTAGACACTTGGAATAAATCCTTGAATAGGAAAGATAAAGAGGATTGAAAATTCTAAGGTCACATTGTGGAGGAAGGGGAGGACAGATGACAAACTATAATTAAAAAGTAAATAATCTAGTAAGTGAGAAGGAAAAAAATTATGGGTAAAATTACTAAAACAAAGTAAAGAGGACTGGATGTCAGTAGATCAAGGTGTTGATTTGTAGTTAAAATAGGTTGATCAGGATAAGCCTCCATTGAAAATATTAGCGCAAGACTCGAAAGAGGTAACTGAATGTACTAACGCAGGGAAAGAACATTTGATCCAGAGAGCACAGACAACAAAAGAGGCGTTTGTGTGATCCAGGATCAGTATGAAACCCAGGGTGACAAGTTTGAGAGGTCAAGAATAATTGAAGAAATAGAGAGCGGAACAAGCCCTGCAGACTTGTAGGTTATAGTAAGGGTGTGGCCTTTATTTTGAAGGAATACAGGAGCATTTGCAGCATTCTGAATAGAGTAACATGATGTAGCTCACATCTTAAAAGGATGAATCTGGGCTGTGGGAGCAAGAAAGCTAGAAGCAGGAGGCTAACTAAAGCGATGCCATTGTAATCCAGGTGACAGATGCTTGTAGCATAGACCAGGGTAGTGAGATGAAGTAATGAGACTTGGAAATTGCCCTATTTCTACAACTAGAAGTAGTGAGAAGCAGTCAATTCTGAATATATTTTGGAGGCAGAGTCAGTAGAGTTCAGATATGGAATGTGAGAGAAATAGAGAAAATAGGGATAAATCCAAATGATTTGGTAAGAGCAGCAGGAAGAAAGGAGATGCCATCTCCTCAGATTGAGAAGGCTAGTCATAGAAAAGATTAGTCAAGGGGCTAAAGAAAAAGTAAGTCAGAAATTCAATATTGGACATGAGTTGAAACGTCTCCTGGACATCTAAGTAGAACCGTCAAGAAGACGGTAGGATATATGCGTGTAACAAGCCTGTGTCTGCAGGTTACACAATAAATCTTTGTGTCTGACAGAAGCTGTTTTATGTAACTATTGAGGGTCTTTGGTATCTTTAGCTACATTTCGTAGTCATAGAACTGGAAGGGGCATTGGTGGATAATGGGCGGGAAGTGCCCTCTAACAATGGAAGCTGCTAGCTTGAGCCCCTCAGTGATATTCTGCTCTTACAGAGGCAGATTGTCGTCAAACCTTCAGTTACTAAAACATTCTCTGAGAAAGGTAAAATACCCAGAGATAACACTTTGTTTCTCTTTGCATTGTTGCTTTCTTTTATTCATTCCTAGAATCCTTACATTATTGACGGCTTGTGGCAAACATTTTGAGATGCCTGATTCAGCTCTTCTCAATCTTTTTCTCTCCAGTCTCCTTTCAGGTGTGAAAACCTGAGAGCCCAAACCTTCAGAAACACTCTTTGAGCCAAAGTTAGGTTCATTCCCTTCCTCCCTCAAGAGAGAATCATGAGGAGAACCATAGGACATTTCAAACTGGGGGTAGAGATGGGGAGGGATGGACACTGGGGAGAGTCAGGGAGGGTATCAAGGGCTGGAATGAGTCAGTTCTTGCAGGTATTGGTTAGAATTTCTAAACTAGGCGAGTTGCTACAACAGACATTGGCCTTAGAACCTGTGGATTGGTGTAGAGTTATTGTTTGATTTGATTTTCTGTGACTGTAGCCAGGATGCATGGGTAGGAAGAAGCTGATGTTAACATATTTTGAGCTTAATTAGCTGGTGATCATGCTTGGTTTGACAATTTTTTTCTCTTTTGTGAGTAATAGTTAAGTACATTTTGCATTTGTGGTTTCTATTTCAATCCTAAGAGCACTCTTCACAGCTCAGCTGCCAGAGGAATTTTTTTTTTTACCTTATACTAGGCAGAAGCAGAGATGAGACACCGTCCTGGCTGCGGAGAGCCAAGCAGAAGTCAGCTGTGGTATTCTTGGGAAAGCTTTTGTTCTCCTGACACAGTTGCCTCTTGCTCTCCACCATCCTTGGTTAGATGAGACCTTATTGCCTAGAGCTGTAGGGTCAAAAAACCCATAGATCAAGCAGCCACTGATACTAATTTGTATGTGAAAAATATCAACTATGATTTATTTAAGTAACTGTGAGTTAAGTTTTACTTTTCTTGGAGCCAGAAGCACCTGCCCTTTCCCTAGCCTCCACTTCTAAAATTAACCGGTACCATCATTTTACTGGAACACAGAAGAACAAATTCCCAAATATGGAAATGACTATGAAAGAAAAGATGATACATTTACTTTGGAGTGTATTAAGTTACATTTTAGTGACGTCCGCTAGCGATTGGAATTTGGGGATGATATAGCTGTTTAGAGGCCAAAGCAAATTCATATTGTTAAAGTCAGCACTAGTAAAAAGTGGTTCATTAAAATTAGAATATTCTGCTCTTTCCTGCTACCTCCCTTGTAAATATATTAAAAATACATTAAGAAACAAAATCAGTAAGCATCCCAGATAACACAGAGAGTGGAAAAGGAAATGCAAATGTCCAAACTTAAACACAGACTACAAAATTACCACTTGAGAAATTGTGAATAGACTAGATCCTATTCCAGAACTAGCAATTAAATCTTCATTAGATTTCTGGATGAAGTACATAATCACAGACTCGGTGTTTTGGTTTTTTTTTTTTTTTGATTCAATGCTTTATTTTCAAGAACATCTATCCAGTTTGTTTTTTCTTTGAAAGAAAAAATAAATGAACTTTTATAAGAACATTTAAATGAGGGTTGGGTAGATGAAAATGAAAATATATCAAAAGTAAATTGACTCTGTTGAAAAGGTGAATGAAAGCAGTCAAGAAGGATGAACACACTTTTCAAAAGAAGACATATATGAGGCCAACAAACATATGAAAAAATGCTCATCATCTCTGGTCATTAGAGAAATTCAAATCAAAACCACACTGAGATACTATCTCACACCAGTTAGAATGGTGATCATTAAAAAATCGAGAGTCAACAGATGCTGGAGAGGATGTAGAGAAATAAGAACACTTTTACACTGTTGCTGGGAGTGTAAATTAGTTCAACCATTGTGGAAGAAAGTACAGCAATTCTTCAAGGACCTAGAAATAGAAATTCCATTTGACCCAGCAATCCCATTTTTGGGTATATACCCAAAGGATTATAAATGGTTCCATTATGAAGACACATGCATACGTATGTTCACTGCAGCACTGCTTACAATAGCAAAGACCTGGAACCAACCCAAATACCCACTGATGATAGACTGGACAAGGAAAATGTGGCACATATACACAATAGAATACTATGCAGCCATAAAAACGATGAGTTCATGTCCTTTGTAGGGACATGGATGAAACTGGAAACCATCATTCTCTTGTGTCAGAAAACTGACACAAGAACAGAAAATCAAACACCACATGTTCCCACTCATAGGCAGTGGAACAATGAGAACACATGGACACAGGGAGGGGAGCATTACATACTGGGGTCTGTTGGGTGGGGTGGGGAGGGGAAGGGGGGTGGGAGGCTTAGAAGAGATAACATGGGAGAAATTACAGATATAGGTGATGGGGGTATGGAGGCAACAAAGCACCTTGCCATGTATGCACCTATGCAACAATCCTGCATGATCTGCACATGTACCCCAGAACCTAAAGTACAATTTAAAAAAAAATTAAAGAAGGATGATATGGTTTGGCTCTGTATTCTCACCCAAATCTCAATTTAATTTGTAATCACCATGTGTCAGGGTAGGGGACTGGTGGGAGGTGACTGGATCATGGGGTTGATTTCCCCCTTGCTGTTCTCATAATAGCGAGTGAGTTCTCATGAGATCTGATAGTTTAAAAGTGTGGCACTTTTCTCTCCATTCACTCTCTCCTGCTGCCATGTAAGACATGCCTTGCCTCCCCTTGCTTTGTGCCGTGATTATAAGTTTCCTGAGGCCTCCCCAGCCATGGAGGACTGTGAGTCAATTAAACCTCTTTTCTTTATAAATTACCCAGTCTCAGGCAGTTCTTTATAGCAGAACTATGAAAAGGGACTAATACAAAGGAGGTCATGAGTTTCTATAAAAGCAGGTTTAAAGTTTGCATTTATAACTTAGATGAAGAAAACATATAACATTTATCATTTTCTAAAATTTGTCTTCATTTGCTAAGTCCCCATTTCTGGTCCATAGCAGAAAAGATAAATACTTGAACACATACATTTTGGTACTGTAATCACTCTATTCTGTGTCTAGTCAGTCAACATGGGAGTCAATCTCAACCAAAGGTAAACTTCCTTTTGTGGTTGCAGTACCATTTCAAGAGTTCTCCTAGACAACCTAGCATGGCTTGGGTCCGGGTCAGCTTGTGCAATACCACTTCACCACAGGGGTGGAACCTGTCCCACCTGCTCCACCGAGGCTCCCTCTGAGCTCCCTGCGAGTCCCCAGCCTGGTTTGTCTTCAGGGTCCCACCTCTGTCCCTGCCACCCACTATCATGACAGCTGTTCCTGCTGGCCTTCAGATATGACATGGCTATTTCTGTACTTAGGATCTTGGATCTGTGTAAGGTGACAGCTGTTCCTGGCATGTCTGAGTCCCTTTTGGTTTTAGCATTGAGAGTCCTGCATCTGGAGAAACCCCTCAGTTCTGGGTAAACTAGGATGGTTGGTAACTATACACTCTATGTCTTCTTTCTCCTAACACCTTTGTCTGATCTATCAGCCAGCTAAGCATTGCATAGGCTCTATAAAGACACACAGTGATTTCTATATCTTTTGGAGACAACATACAAGCTGAAATGAATCATGGCGTATGTGTTGTTGGGGAGAGGTTAGGCACTGGGGACAGCTTCCTTAGGCTGCACTCCCATGCTTCCACATGCCGTCTCCATATCTGCTCAACACAGCCACCCAGCCTGACATGAGGGCCTCTGCACAGTAGACCCTCAGAGGCCATTATTGGATTCCTAAATCTCTGTTGTATAAACCAAATATTAAATTCTAAGCCCCCAAACCAACTGATGGACCCTTCCCTAAGCCAAGAGTATTCCAAATCATCCTAAAAAAAAAAAAAACTAGTTTAGGTCATGATGGGAAGTGGAGGTCAGACATGCCTCACAAACATCAGCACAGAGGCCTTAAGATGGACAGAACAGTCTCTTTAAGTCTGATAAGAAACATTTACAATCCATTCTCTCTGATGCCTACTATCTGGAGGCTTCATCTGCATGATCAAAGTGTGGTCCCCACAGCCCTTTATTCTAACCCAGACTTTCGTTTCTATTAATTCCAAATCTTTAAATAATAACTCTTTCACCCAATTGCCAATCAGAAAATATTTAAATCTACCTATGATCTGGAAGTCCCTGCTTTGAGTTGTCCCACCTTTCCAGATGGAACCAACGTACATCTTACATGTATTGATTGTTGTCTCATGTCTCCCTAAAACATATAAAACCAAGCTGTACCCCAACCACCTTGGCCACACGTCATCAGAGCTTCCTGAGGCAGTGTCATGGGAACGCCCTTAACCTTGGCAAAATTGACTGAGACTTCTTCTCAGATACTTTTTTTAGTTTAGGGATGGGGTTGATTCAGTCAACAAATACTTATTGAAGACCACAGAAACCAGTAGACAGAACCTCCTGGGACTGAATGCTGAGGTATTGAAGGGAAGATGATTGATCAGACTCCACACTGTTTTAACACTTGTTTGGCTTGTATGTGTTAATGCTTAAAGTGCCTGTTTTGCTCTCAAAAATATAGCTTTTTTCCATCAAAAGCTTCTTGGGATTTTTGTTGTTGTTTGGGATGGAGTTTTGCTCTTGCTGCCCAGGCTGGAGTGCAGTGGCGTGATCTCAACTCACCACAACCTCCCCCTCCCAGGTTTAAGCAATCCTCTGGCCTCAGTTTCCAGAGTAGCTGGGATTACAGGCATTCACCACCATGCCCAACTAATTTTGTATTTTTAGTAGAGACCGGGTTTCTCCGTGCTGGTCAGGCTGGTCTTTGAATTCCTGACCACAGGTGATCTGCCCGACTTGGCATCCCAAAGTGCTGGGATTACAGGCATGAGCATCTGTGCCTGGACCCTTCTTGGTTTTAGACTACTTTGCCAAAATTAAGTTCACATGTTAACTTTTTGTTTCAGTCTAGAGTCTAGAGGTGAATGCTCCCAGAACCCACTTTGTATGATAAATGTCATTGACCCCCTGGTAAGACAGGCATAGTGTAAGGAAAAAAAATTGAAGAAAAATAAGCAAAACCAAAATTTTGACTTAAAATTGCCTCAGAACTGTATCTACCATAGTAAAGGGAAGGCATGTCTCACAAATATTAATGTTTCTATAGTGATGGTGGTTTTTATGTCAGATTTCCTTTCTCTTTCACTTGAATCTTGCTGACTCTAAACTGCTGCCCCAGGTCTGACACCTCCTTTTTTCTTTTCTTTTTTTTTTTTTTTTTGAGATGGAGTTTTGCTCTTGTTACCCAGGCTGGAGTGCAATGGCGTGATCTCGGCTCACCACAACCTCCACATCCTGGGTTCAGGCAATTCTCCTGGCTCAGCCTCCTGAGTAGCTGGGATTACAGGCACACGCCACCATGCCCAGCTAATTTTTTGTATTTTGAGTAGAGACGGGGTTTCACCATGTTGACCAGGATGGTCTCCATCTCTTGACCTCGTGATCCACCTGCCTCGGCCTCCCAAAGTGCCAGGTTGGCCATCTCCTTCTCTTTCTTCTCTAGGAATGTTAATGTCTACAGTTAGGCTGGTGTCAAACCCTGCTAGCGCTTCTCTTACATTGGGAAATATTTTGTCTTTTACCATTAGGTGCTTCTTTCATTGCGCATACTGTAGGCTTCTGGAAATACTTTACTTTCACTTGTGATAATTATTGATAAGGGGTAAAGGGGGCAGAAAGTCTCCCAGATAAATTCACATTATTCAAAACTCTACACTTGCTCAATCCTGACATCGTTGTGAATGTGATCCCATCAAACTACAAATCATCAAAGAATACGTTGGCTGAAGCTAATTTTGAAAGAACTTGAGCCAACAAACAATTTTCCAGAAGTGAAACTGAATTTCCTTTTGGGGACTATGCTTTGGACCAAAGCTCTCACATCCTAAGATCTAATCCCCAACTGAAACGTATAGCAAAACTTCTGTTTTCTCACAGGGTAATCCTATTGTGATTCTTTTGGGTAGATATGTTCATCTTGTCCCTTCCCCTTGACTCAGTTTATTTCCGCCTTGGATTCCATTAATCTTATGTTCCAAATCTCTGTGTTCTTTCTTGGTTTGTGATACATGAAACTACTGGCAATTTCTGAAAAGTCCCATTTTCTCATGCTAAATCTGACTCGTTTGTAATATTAGATGTATGGCTCTTTATTTAAACTTTCTTGGCCTTCCATGCTAACCCCAGTCTCTCATTTGATCATTAGCTTGTATTTTTGGTTTCTTTTAGAAGGAAGGAGCTTCCTGTTTATACATAAACATTTAAGTCATGGGCATCTGTCTAGTACAAAAGCCTCAGCTCAATTACCTCAAAGTATCACATACCCAGGCAAAGCCATGTTCAAGTCAGTCGCCTCTCTGAAGTGATTTCAAAGTATTTTTATTTTTAAGTACAAATAGAATACTAGAGTGACAAAAACATATTTTTTTAAAAAAAAGGTAGTGAAATGCCAGAGGAGATAACTCTCCTAAGAAATAAGGAAAAGAAAAAAGTCGAATTAGCCATTTTAAGATTCAACAGCAGCTGTATTCTTCTTTGATGCATTGCATGCATTAGGACAAAAGAAAACTATATTTGCTTTTGGCGTGGCATATAGCTGTGCTTTGACATTTAAATCCCAAGGAAGGCTTAGTGCATAAAAGTAATGTCAGAAAAACAGTTATATGTTTGAAGATAAGAAGAAAGGAAATAGATAAATAATTTTAACACGTAGCTAAATCAACCTCGGAGAGATTTAAATAAGTCATTCGATTTTGTTTCTTGCTTTCAATATCATATTACCTGCAAAATAAAAATAATAGCGATTGCTTTAAAAAGCATTTAAAATATCTTTCTTAACAAGCACTTTTTTCTTAAAATAATTGTTTTTGTCCGTTACTTGGATACATTGCAAAATTGTGATTTCACACTAAGAATTCGTTTAACTGCTCTCCCCCAAACCAGCATTACAGACTGATGGACAAGCACCATTTCTTCTATAAAATATCGGGAGTGATACAGCTTGATGAAGGGGAATCTGGAGCTGGTAGGACATTATCCTTCATTTGCTGTATGCTCCTTAACATACTGTTTGGGAGTCAGTTGTTCATTCCCGAAAATGTGTATGCAAGTCATACTTGTTACTGTAATAACATGGTTTAATGAAGTGCTAAGTATATTTTCAAATGAGTAGAGATAGAAACAAATAATGGTTTCTGGTAAAATCAATTGTTAAAATTTTAGAAAGGCAGGTGGCTCAAAACAAACACAAAATTATAAGTTTATGTGTGGGCCAGGCAACTATAAACATTTGCAGAGATTCATAAAGCCCACGGTGAACTCACTTGAATTAACTGGTGACTTTAGTTTTCACTGCACTTGAAGAAATGAAAACTGAAAAATGAGAGTGATACTATATGGAAATGGTTTGATAGAAAGGCTGGTGGATTGAACTACAGACTTCAAATAGGTGAACCCACACCCAAAGACCCTAGAGTAATTCCCTCTGACAATGAGTCATTGACTTGACATAATGTAGGTTTTCAGTTAAATTAAAATGGTTGAGTTGTGTATATATTTAGTGACATTTCTTTACTGAATTTGCATTGAAGACTTCTACCATTCCCCAATCTGAATAAAAGGAGAGCTCATTTTTTCTTCTTGCTTTCTCTATTTGAGAAGCCTTTGCCTTCCAAATAATAAAGAGAAAAAAGAAAAAGAAAAGAAAAGGAAGGAAAGGAAAGGAGAGGAGAGGAGAGGAGAGGAGGACTATCTATGACATCACATTGTTAGCTAAGGTTTATTAGTATAAGGCTCTTTTACTTTCATTAAAATAAAAAGTAAAAATTTACAATGGTGTTTATTATATCACTTGAAAATAACACTTGGTTTGAATTCTTTAGTATTTAAATTATCTATAAACCGAGAGGAGAGGAGTCATAGATTTTTCTATGCAAAGGAAAAGCAGTTTTACACCGATGAGATTGCCGTCATTTTCATTTTGTTGGTTAAAAACATGTCTTTCCTCTTTGTGTAGTTGTATCTATACTGCCCAGAAACTAGTTTTAAGAGGGCAACAATCACAGTTTTTCAGATAGTGGGGTCTAAAATTCTCACGGCACCCACTGCCATTTTAGAGATAAGTACTTTGTTGTCTTTGCCTGTGAATTTATTGAGGAATATTAGAATTTGAATATTATTTTGTTTACCAAATCCTGCTTATATCACAAAGAATATTAAATGAGCAAGAAAGGAATTCAGACGGAAGTGGTGAGGAATATATGCATGTTTATTTGAAATGGTTTTGAAAAATGAATCTGTAACAAATTTTTACAAACAAATTATGATATCTGAAACGGGTGTCTTCATCCATAAACAGACGGATTTAAATACACCATTATCTACAGTTATGATAAAGGTAAGCCCCCTAAGTACCAGACACTATTTGTGTATAGAATTAACTTTGTTTGCCTTCAACAAGTCTTGCGTCTTAAACTTTTACTCTGATAGTTTCATGAGTTTTGCTTATTTGGCATAGTCCCAGACAGGCTTCATCAACATGAAATTTATTTTCAAACACACTTCAGTGAAGACCTCCCTCCCCAGGAAGTTAGACAGACATGACAAAAGTGCGTTGCGTTTTCAAAACACTTTAGACGTTTGAAAATTAAAGAAGAAATTTTCAAGTGACATTTTCTAAGTTGCAAATACCATACACACGAAGGCAAGTTTCTTTCACATAGTTATGATAGGACATTTGTTAATCTCCTAGGAAGGTCAAGGCACTGTTACTAATCTACACAAAGAGAAAACCGGAAGTTACAGAATAGGATCTTGTCTCCCAGAACATGTGCTAATGTAGCCGTGGAGACAGTAAACATTCACAAGAAGTGTTAAAACTATGTTAAGAAGCATATCACCATATACTTCTTAATCGTTACAGATAGTGATTTCTATAGAAAATCAATGAGACAGAAAAAATCACTGTGTGCTGTGTGGTTGATGAAAACTTCATAAAAGAAGTAGTTGAAACTTTAGAAGAACTTTAGCCTCAGATGATGGGTAAGAAAGGCAGAAACATGCCAGGCAAAAGCAGAGACACAAGCAGAAGTGTGCAGGCGCAGATAACCACGTCACATTTCTGAAACAGTCACGAGGTCATCGAAACAACAGCAGCATGTTTGTGTTGGGGAGTCATGGAAAAGTTGAAAAGATCTATTTTTCATTTATTCATTTATCCATTAATTCTACAATCGTTCATTAATTACAGACCATGTGTCCAAGGACAGTTTTAACCCTGATGAATAAGATGTAAACTTATGGACTGTACTTTCTTACTGATTTATAACAGAGTTAGGCAGCAAACACACACACACACCCCCCACCCCCACATTATTGTTGAAAAAAAAAAACTCACAAATGCTAAAATCAAGGTATGCACAAGGGGTCTTGTGTCTATTTCTCCCTGGGATCTAGGTTGGGTTGGAGATAGCAGTTTAAGGCACATGCTATAGCCATTCCAGACGATTGGAAAGTACACGAGTGTGAATGACTGGTATGCAAAGTAAACTCAAGGAGTTACAGTAAGTTCTTTCAGAGATTGGCAGCTACTAGTGAGGGAAGATGTGAAGCTAGGAATTTAGGGAGAACCAAATGAAAAACGACTTTACATATTTTTTGCTTATTAAAAAGACTGTAACATATCCTTTGGGTAATGCACAGCCATTGAGGGATTTTCAGGGAAATCAGGTATTGCATTACTAACATTTTGCTCTGATTACCTGGGTAGAGGTGATGAGAGGTGAACTATTGCAGTGGCAGTAGAAACAGGTAAAAAAAAAAAATGACCCGGGGCGGTGGCTCAAGCCTGTAATCCCAGCACTTTGGGAGGCCGAGCCAGGTGGATCACAAGGTCAAGATATCTAGACCATCCTGGTCAACATGGTGAAACCCCGTCTCTACTAAAAATACAAAAAATTAGCTGGGCATGGTGGTGCGTGCCTGTAATCCCAGCTACTCAGGAGGCTGAGGCAGGAGAATTGCCTGAACCCAGGAGGCGGAGGTTGCAGTGAGCCGAGATCTCGCCATTGCACTCCAGCCTGGGTAACGAGCGAAACTCCGTCTCAGAAAAAAAAAAAAAAAAAAGAAAGAAAAAGAAAAAGAAACAGGTTAAAAAAAAAGGAGATATCCAAGTTGTTTAGGAGTTGGACTAAGGAGAGAGAGGTTTTATTAAGTGTGGAAATAGAATAAAGTATTGGCAGGAAAGAGAAACTGGTTTCAGAGTGAGAAAAGGCTTTAATGAAAGACTGTTGTCTTCACTAGTCCCCAAACAATGTTTTGACTAAAACATGTGTTTAGTAAAGGGTCTACCCATTAGGGTAAGATTTTACTGGGATCTGGAAGATGGTGGAAATTAGTAGCAGCAATTGAGCAATAGAGGGTGGTAAAAGGGAAAAAATTAAAGTAGGAGAGGCATAATTGAGACAGAAGTACAGAGACACTTAAAACGGTCTGATCTCTGACAAACCTGACAAAAGTAAGCAATGGAGAAAGGAATCAATAGATAGTGCCAGGATAACTGGCTAGCCATTCGCAGAAAATTAAAACTGGACCCCTTCCTTACAGCATATACAAAAATTAGCTCAAGATGGAGTAAAAAATTAAATGTAAAACCCAAAACTATAAACACGCTGGAATACAACCTAGGCAATATCATTCAAGACATAGACATGGGCAAAGATTTCATGATGAAGACACCCAAAGCAATTGCAACAAAAGCAAAATTTGACAAATGTGATGAAATTAAACTAAAGAGCCTCTGCACAGCAGAAGAAACTCATCAGAATGAACAGACAAGATACAGAGTGGGAGAAAAGTTTTGCAAACTATGCATCTGACAAAGGTCTAATTTCCAGCATCTATTAGGAACTTAAACAAATTTACAAGAAAAAATATAATCCCACTAAAAAGTGGGCAAAAGACATGAACACTTTTCTCGAGAAGATATACATGAGACCATCATGGAAAAAAAAAACTCCACTGATCATTAGAGAAATTCAAATCAAAACTACAATAGGATACCATCTCAGGCCAGTCAGAATGGCTATAATTAAAAGTCAAAAAATAACAGATACTGGCAATGTTGTGGGGGAAAAAAGGAATGCTTATAAATTACTGGTGGAAATGTAATTTACTTCAACCATTGTGAAATACAATGTGATGATTCCTCAAAGACCTAAAGACAAAAATACCATTCGATCCAACCATACCATTACTGGGTATATAACCAAACAATATAAATTATTCTGTCAGAAAGACCATGCATAATACATTCACTGCAGCACTATTCACAATAGCAAAGACATGGAATCAACCTAAATGCCTGTCAATGACAAAACGTGGCACATATACGCCATGGAATACTATGCAGCCATAAAAAAGAACAAGGTCATGTCTCTTGTTGGAACATGAATGAAGCTGGAGACCATTATCCTTAGCAAACTAACACAGGAACAGAAAACCAAATGCCACATGTTCTCACTTATAATGGGAGCTCAATGATGAGAATGCATGAACACATAGAGGGGAAAACCATACATTGGAACCTTTCAGAGGGTGAAGGATAGGAGGAGGAAGAGGATCAGGAAACATAAGTAATGGGTACTAGGCTCAATACTGAGGTGATGAAATAATCTGTACAACAAACACCCATAACACAAATTTACCTGTGTAACAAAACTGCATGTATACACCTGAACTTAAAAGTTTAAAAAAACATGAAGGTAGTGAGATACTGGAATATCATATGTGCACCTGAACTTAAAATAAAATGTAGGTAGTGAGATAGTGGAGCAAAAAGGAAAGCAGGAGATGTGCAGAGCTATACTAATACTGCAGCCACTAGCCATCTGGGGCGAGTTCACACTTAAAAAGCAGCTTTCTAATTGAGATGTGATGTTAGTGTAAAATGCACAACAGATTGTGAATACTTCATACACGTACAGGAATGTAAGACAGCTCATTCATTTTTGTATTCATTTTATTTTGTGTTAAATAAAATATTAATGTCATTGTCACCTTCATAAGATTTTACATATGGCAATGTGGCTCACAAGTTATTAATATTAGTGCCGCTCTGGAATCTTTCTCTGGTAGTTCCAGCTGGATGGTGTGTTGCAAGAGTGGGTGTGCCAGCTTCGTTAGTCTTGTCCGCAGATAAGTAAAGAAATCTGTGTAACTTCTGATAGGATGCAACAAGTTATCCTTTAGAATTGTTTAATCTCAGATACAGTGGGCATCCCCAGAAGGTCTGTGAAACTGGCATCATTCTGAAATCTCAGTCCCTTTTAATAAGTTAGAAGTTTTTTTTAAGCCTGAGTGTATTTGCAATACCATCTCCAGGGAATATCTTTACAGACTTAGAAGCCAGATGTGTTGGTTTTCTCCTGGAGTATTAATTCCCTAATCATTAAAAATAAAATAAGGATTATGTAATGGGGGAAAAAGAGGTCTAAATTAAGTTGGTATTTTAGTTAAGCACAAGTTAGAACTTTCCTGGCTCAAAGATTAATTTTTTTATGCTAAAGTATCTGTCAGTTATACAACTGAGTATAATTCAGCATCCCTGAGGTAAAAGTTGGGGTCTCAGTAAGAAATTGCTTTCAGTTGCTAGGAACAGAGACCCAGTTAGTTTTCTAGAAAAAATCTGAAGTTTATTTCTGCACACATAAGATGTCTGAAATAAACCATTTGTGTAATAAATCCAGAAAGTGATCCGCGACCCAGACTCAAACATTCTGCTCCAGTTTCCTTAGCTCACGATTTCTGTTCTCCTCGTGATTAACATTGTGGCTAGAACTCCAGAAATTTCACCTGATTTTCATAAAGAAAGTAGGAGAGTCCACCTTCCCTTTAAAAAAGCCATTCCAGAAGTTCCATGCAACATTTTCAATTATATCTCATTAGCCAGATTGAATCACAACCACAGTGAGCTGCAAGATAGACTGAAAATTAGTTTCGTTTTAGGTGGTAATACACCTGCTACAACTTTGAGGATTATCACTAGGGAGAAAGAGGAAAATCTGTAATGAGATAGACAGATAGCACTCTCTGCCCAGTTGATGCTTCCAAAGATTATAAAATATAAATAGTAAAAAAGTGCATGCTTCCAGAAAAAAAATTGATGCAGCATTTATATTATTTATTCAAGTCATGTGTTTTGTATTTTTCCTCCAAAATTTTAAAATAAAGTTATCAAACCTCAGGATTAGACAATCAACATTTTAGGATATTCAAGAGTGAAAGTGATCCAACCTCTCTTCAAGGATTTTATAACAGGATGACAGAGGTATCCTAATTCTTATTCAGAGCCCCTACTTGAAATTAATCAGTAACTTCTTATTGACCTTAAAAAGAACCAGACCCTTGAAAGCAGTGTATTAGCCTCTTGTGGTCTGGCCTTTGTCTTCCTTTCTGCTTCATCTCACACCATTCCCCTCCATCCCCTCTAGCCATGCTGGCCTGTGGTCAGTGCCTCAGATGTGCTTTCAGGGGGACCCCTGCCTCCACTGTTCTCTGGGCCTGGAATTGCTCCACCCCCACTACCCATCTCTCTCTCTTGCTTTCTTATCCTTCAGATCTCAATTCATAGAGAACTCCGTTAGGGAAACCATCTCAGGATCTGTTAGGCTGGGTTAGGCTCTTTTTAACTTTTTTATAATCACACATTCAAGACTGTCATTACATCTCTTCTTCCAGACTTCGAGCTTCACAAGCTCGGGAAACAAACCTGAGCTCATGCCCCTTTGTGTCTCTGTGCCTAACACAGTGCTTGACATGCAATGTGCTCTAAATACATTTTTCTGTAGAATGAATGGATGGATATAATAGTAGCACAAAAAAGGACTACGAAATTATAAAGAAGGAAAAGGATAGCTCTAAATGAAGGAATTTAGCAATGCTTTATGAGAGAAACAGAATTAAAACTGGTCCTGCCAGGACAGAAAAGCTAGTATCAGAGGATATAGGCTAAGGCTGTCTTGGAAAAATGGACCATATAAACCAGGGCATGTGACACAGCTGAAATAGGAGGTTGCCCCAAATTCTTAGAATGCCTGAGAAAACATCCTAAGAATTTGTACTTTAGTCTATAGTCCAAGGAATTCATAAACTTTTGGAATGTGCATATATGTTTGTGGTTAAGTGTATGCATCATATTTTGCCTATCAGAATGGAATTCCATGTCAACTCATTCATTCTCAAAACTCCTTTACCAATATCTTCTCACCCATGCTTTTTGAGTGGTCATAAAATTCTAGAAGTGCATACATCAAAAAAGAGTCTACTGGAAATAGTTTTAAAATAATGGCTTAGAATCAAAGAATGCTCTAAATCCTTCTACTTTGCCAGTGAATTGAATAGAGTAAGAAAACTGCTGGCTTCTATTGAAAAATTTACTGTAGAATGTTTTCTTCATGGAGAAACTAGATTTCAGGTGTCACGAGGGAATAGAAGTGTTGGAGAAAAGTATTCAAGGTAAAAAGTAGCTTGTTCCAACACAAAACAGTTCCCCTAAGACAGCACTCTCTAAAGAACTCCTGGAAAGGAAAATGAGAATGCAGTAGTGCGGTTGATACAGATCAGTAAGGAAATGAAAGTCCAAACGTTATCTACATGTTAAATATCTGTGCCAAGAAGAGTACTTTCAATAACAAGGATTAGTGAGAGAGCAGTTGGCTGGAGATAGAAGCTCAGGCAGGTAAATGTGGGGTGAAGAGAAAAAAGTGTAAGAAGAATAAATCACTATTTTTTTGAAAAGGAATATTTTAGGTCAGTACTTCTCAATATTGTAGATGCATACAAATCATCTGGGATATTGTCAAAACACGGGTTTGATTCAATGGGATTGAAGAGAACACTGGGATCCTGCTTTTCTAACAAGCTCCAAAATGCTGCAGCTGTTTGTGAGCCATACCTTGAATACAGCAGAGCTCCAGCCTCTGCATCTGGGCCCCCAGACATGTGAAAAAAATGCAGCTCAGGTAGTGACAAAAATGATCAGTGAATGTGGGCCTTTGGTGTGTTATAGTTTATACAATAGGAAAGCCTATTTTCTTTTCCTTAGCGTTTCCAGAGAAAATAAACTAACACAGATGATGTAGAAATCACCTGAGTCTGGCACAGTGCTTGCGAGACTGTAGGAACCAATTGAAGTTTTCTCAAAGCTTTACGTACATCTGTTTCTCACTTGTATCACCTGTTATCTTTGGAATATCATGTTTTACATCATGTATTACAAAGGAAAGAGAAAATGGTTTTTCAGTCACTCACTATCTCTATGCATAGAGAAGATGCCAACAGGCTGGACGCAGTGGCTCATGCCTGTAATCCCTTGGGAGACCATGGCAAGTGGATCAATTGAGGTCAGGAGTTCCAAACCAGCCTGGCCAACATGGTGAAACCCCTCTCTACTAAAAATATGTAAATTAGCTGGGTGAGGTGGCGGCGCTTGCCTGTAATCTCAGCTACTCAGGAGGCTAAGGCAGGAGAATCGTTTATACCTGGGAGGAGGGGGCTGCAGTGAGCTGAGGTTGTGCTACTGCACTCTAGCCTGGGCAACAGAGTGAGACTCTTTCTCAAAAATTAAATAAAAAAAAAAAATGAAAGGACACCAGCAATACAATATAACAAAATAACTAAACATGTGGTTGTTTGATACTTATTGACTGATGTGTTTTTTTATTTGCTATCAGCAACTTTTTCTTAATTTGACTCACAGCAGGAAACTGTAAGTCAGGGTTCTTCATTATGAATAAACAAACTGAAAAGACAGATACAATAAAATTCAAATGAATTTAAGAAATGCAATTCTCTACCTGAGAATTGATAGAAAATAGGACCCAAAGAGGGCAAGACAAAGTCAAGGCTCTATCACCTCTCACCAGAACACAATGTTTAGACTACCCTTCAGCCACACAGAATAATCCCTGCAACCCTACAACTGCATGCCTCCCTCAAAATGTGGTTTCAGGTGGGAGTGTACAATTGGCTATGCTTACACCACCTTCAGAGCTCTCACCCTTATTCTCCCACCTCGGTCTTTCTTAGTAAAGGGTGCTGCCCTGCCTTCCACTTTATTTGAAATTTCTCTCTAACAAGCATGTCTTCTACAGAAATCAACTAAGCTTGTCCAAGTAATATGGTTAGGCTTTATGTCCCCACCCAAATCTCATCTTGAATTGTATTCTCCATAATCTGTACATGTCAAGGGAGAGACCAGGTGGAGGTAATTGAATCATGGGGGCGGGTCCCCCCATGCTGTTCTAGTGACAGTGAGTGATTTCTCATGATAATTTTATAAGGGGCTCTTCTTCATTCACTCATCACTTATCCTTCCTGCCGCCTTGTGAAGAAGGTGCGTTTCTTCCCCTTCCCCTTTGGTTGTAATTGTGTTTTCTGAGGCCTCCCCAGCCAGGCTGAACTGTGAGTCAAGTACACATCTTCCCTTTATTAATTACCCAGTCTCAGGCAATATTTTATGCCAATATAAAAATGGACCAATACACCAATTAAGAACAACTTATAAAGCTACACATGAAATTATTAGAAAAAAAATATATGAAATTCATAAGTAGGTAGCATAAGAGTTGAATGACCATATCATTTTCCATTAAACTGGGCCTTTTTTAATAGTGAAAGAAGTGTAACAAGTGTGAACTGATTCTACACTGGACAGGTCAAGGTGCCTAGTAAGTGTGAGCCCCCTCTGTGGCTTATACTAGAGAAACTTCTTGATTCAATACAGCTTTAAAGGTATGCATTCATGGATCTTCACCCAAGTGCTCTGCATTAAAATATCTGAGCTATACTGTACTTATCTGCTTCCTTTACTCCCAAACCAGCTGACTTTCTCTGTTTATAGCTTTTGCAGTCTTATAAATTCTGTGCTGGACATATGTTGCTTACTTCCTCAGCAACTGACTTTCTGTGGGTGATCCATACCCTATTTTTTTCCCAACAGCCTCTGTTTTCTGTTTGGATTCAGGGAAGCTGCTTTGTCTTCAGTTACAATTAATGTCTCAACCTGTGGCCACAGGGACCATTTCAAGAACATTTCCATGATTGAGGCCATGCAGCCTGAAACCCATGTGTGATCATGAGCAGCTCAGCCCTGGGTGAAGACAAAGTGGAGAACCCAATCAAAAAGATAGATAAATATAACCAGACTCTTGGTGACCCTCAAGCCACTGGATCAAGCCTAATCCCAACTCCACATTGAGCCAATAAAGTTCCTTTTTTTGTGAATGCAGACTCGGTTGGGTTTTTGGTTTATAGCTGAAACTGACAGAACCAATACAACTCCAGTGTTCTCAGTACCTCATATTTTGTCCTGAGCTCCCTCCGCAATGCCCTTTGTTTCAGACTGGCCAGCTGTTTTCAGATTTCTTATTTCAAATTTAAGAAAGGAAATTTGTTGGCTCAATGTATCTTTTCTCACCAGGATCTAGTAATAAGTTGTTCGCCAACGTATGGTGTGGCTGCTAGGTCAAGTGCCCAGCCATAAACTAGCCTCTGGGGCTGGATGGGAGGGCTACTGTTCTCTGAAGACCTATATCCATTTTCTTGCCTTGCAGATACCAGTAGGACCTGTATTAGGACATCTGCATAAGATTCAATTTTAGGGGCCGGGTATGGTGTCTCATGCCTGTAATCCCCGCACTTTGGGAGGCCAAGGCAGGCAGATCACCTGAGGTCAGGAGTTTAAGACCAGCCTGGCCAACACAGTTAAACCCCATCTCTACTAAAAATACAAAAAATTAGCTGCATGTGGTGATGCGTGCCTATAATCCCAGCTACTTGGGAGGCTGAGTCAGGAGAATCCCTTGAACCCGGGAAGCAGAGGTTGCAGTGAGCAGAGATCGTGCCACTGCACTCCAGCCTGAGTGACAGAACAAGACTCCATCTCAAAAAAGAAAAAATTCAATTTTATACTACATATTCATTCGCTTCTTTACCTTTTGACTGTACCATCTTGACCACAGTTATACATCACAGAGGCTTAGATTATAATTTATTGTTTTAGTCTATCTGGGATGGTGTAAGAGAATACCTTAGGCTAGCTCATAAATGACAGAAATGTATTTCTCACAGTTGTGGAGGCTGGGAAGCCTGGGTTGAAAGCGCCAGCAGGTCGGTGTCTGGTGAAGCCTTGCTTCCCAGGTTGTAGATGGCCATCTTCTTGCTATGTTCTCACTTGCTAGGCAGGAAAGGGAGCTCTCTGGATTTATTTATTTTTTTAATAACAGCATTAATCCTATTCATGAGAGTGGGGCCCTTTTAAAAGCCCCATCTCCTAATACCATCACATTGGGGATTGGGTTTCAATATATGAATTTTGGGGGGGACATAAACATTCAGTCTCTAACATTCATCTTTTGCAGTTTAGAGAACGTCTACAAATATGAAGTTAAGTTTTAGTTTTGGAAAAGTTTCTTTCCTTTTCGCATTTCTATTCCTTCATTTTCCAATGTAATTATTATTATATGGAACCCATATCTGATGACTGGTGAGTTTAAATGGATCAGAATTATTGTTCCTTAAAAGCAACACCAAAATTTTATAAGATACGATGCATACTAATTAAAGCTCAAGGAGCCTCAGGCAAGAAAGAAAGATAAGCCATTGCTTAAGTTATGTGAAAGTGTATTAAATATTCGAGATTAATTAAAATCTAGAGAAAGTTTGTTAAGAGTTCCATTTAAAGTTTGCATAAAAGTTAATGCAATTATTATAAAATGTTTGCTATCAAACTGGTTTCATGAATAAGGGAAGTTGATTAGTAACATAGTGAAATAAGAGTTAATTCATGTTTCTCTAGGTAATTTCTTTCCTTTGTTCTGTAAAGTCATTTATAACTACCTAATAGTACAATCATACAATAACAATTACATGCCAAAACCCACTGGTTTACAATGAGATGGAAAGCATGGTTCTATGGTATTTATTTATTTTTTAAATGAATAATCTTATAAAACCCCTCCTGAAGTACAATAAAAGATTCATTGATGGAAAATCACAGAATTTGATTTCTGGTGGTTTCCATTGTTGTTTGTAAAGGAAAGCACATCTTTTACTGAGCAAGTGGTGCCTGGTGTGTAAGCAGTTGATTGAAGAATGATCTATGCCAGCAGGACTAGGAAAGTTTTGATTCTGACTTCTGAAATTGACCTTTATTCCCCTCCTCAGAACACATAAGCCATGGTATTCCTTTTCTTATATAGACGTGGATACACAGGGAACTGACAAAGGCACATGTTTGCCAGAATGTCTGGGCTTGTTTATCTTACACAATTTATTATTTTCAAGGCTATCACTGAGTGGGGAAAATTTTTTCTGCACCCTAATGTAAAATTGCAAATGTATTTTCCCAGAGTAATGATAGTCTAAAGATTAAGAACAGTTGGTCATAATTAGGATTAGCCTTTGTTGACTGGTTTGGGGAATAAGTTCACTTATATTATAGCATGTTTTTATATCAAAAGGAAAAATGTGGTCTGATTTTCAAACAATTGAGTGGCAAAGGGGCTTATCCTATATCATCCATTAATAATCAATACAGCTTATTCAAAGGACAAAAGTCACTTTCTCTATAAAGGAAAGTGGGACAAATTTAACAATGGTCTACTTTACTGCAAGTTAGAATAGTGTCTAAAGGTACGTAAAAAGCTTTAGGTAGTGTCTTCAAGCCTCCAAGCACCAGCTTTATTCTCACCAGGAAACAAAGTCTAGGGAAACTTTCATGACTACTGTGTCTGATAAAGCATGAAAATTCTGCTGAACTCAGTGGTAAAAGTACTCATTATTAAATGGACTCAGAAATACTGTGGTTCAAAGCATGCTTCCTAAAAATAAAACCCATTTAGTCTGCAAAGAAAGATTTCCAATCCCAAAAAATTTCAATGGGCATTCAAAGGTTGAATCCATAGCCACAACATGAGAGACAATATAAGCAAGTCAGTGAGAGTCACTGACGTATAGAGTTTCAGAGAGAATGTTTGTTTCCCAGAAAGAAGAATCCAGGCTTTCCTGTCTTCTCTCTATCCCCTGCCTGCCCTGCTATTTTCCAGCCTGCAGGCAATTTTCCCTGTTGTTTCCAAGCTGAAGCTTGGCACCTGCTTGCCCTCTCATTTTCACCCACAAACCCTGGTGGCAACAACAAAGCTGCAGATACATGGCCACGGTTATGGGAGAATTTTTTTTTCTTGATATTTATTTGGAATATTAAAAAGAGCAAAAATATGAACTCTATGGTTCTATACCATATCATACTATCTAGCAAGATGCCTTCTTTTTAGTTAATGCCTCTTTACAGTCATGATTGAAGACTGAGACCAAGGGAAAAAGAAGGCAGAAGTTACAATATTTCCTGTGCCTAAGCTTAAATTTTGGCTTGAAGTTTCTTGGAAGTTTTAGTATTATACTTGAAGGATACACATACAGGATTAGCATACATCTCAGCTGGAGTTTCCCATTTAGATTATCTACCAGTGTTTTTGTAGGTATTGGCTTAATCTTACTGGTAATATTACTTAATATTATCAACATTACTGTGTCAAATTTGAAAATAATTCTCCTTGATCTGGTCCCACATGAGATCCAAGAAGCACATGAGCCTGTAGGATGTATTGAGTGAAACCCTAGAAGAGTCATTAATTGTGATCTCGCCAAAATTCTCTACTCTCAGTGTTACCAGCTATTTCTCGAGTCTTTGCTATGCCATCTGCTGTGCTGGGTGGATCACTGACAGGAGTTGAATTTCCTTCCTGACCCAGACCTCTTCAAAGAAAGCTTAGAAGCACAGATTCCACTAGACACACAAAGGCACCAGTTAATCTTTGTGAATAATTTCAGTGTTAACTGTTGGGACAAGGTACAGAAAACAAAAACAAAAGCAAACTTGCTAATGGAATGCACTTTCTAAGATTATAAATAGCACCATTCACCAAATGTATATTGTTAGAAATGAGAGCAAAGTTTGCACTTAGTATTTACTCCAATATATGGAGAGGGTCATATATTGAAATGCCATCTCTGTTGAGGTGTTGCAAAAAATATTTCCTCCAGCACTACCTAGTCATTCTAAGGCTTAGGTTTAATTTTTTGAAGTATTATTTGGTGTTCTGAATAGAAAATAACCAAGTTGTATCTTGAGTTCCACATCCGGTGACATTAAAGTGGAGTATTTTCATTAAACATTGTAGTGCTGTCATGAAGAATGAAACAGAAGAGCAAAATGAGGTTAGAAATAAGATGTGCTCAGCATTGCTCCCTGAATATTTCCAAATAATTAATTAATGTATTCATTCAATGGTATTTATGGAGGGTCAGGAGAAGTGCCATGGTATTTGATACAGCAAAAGGTGATCACATTTATGATTTCATTCTGCTACTCTCTGCAACAGGTAGCATCCCTTGGCAGCACCAATGCAGGGATGCGTGTTTGCAAATTACTCCCTCAACTCATTTAAATAAATGGTTTTTTAAAGAAATTATGAAATACGAATGTTGCATTCCTTTTCTGATTTAATATATGATTGACATTTAAAAATATTTGTCAATTTTATTCTGCATTAGTAGGTGTTATATTAACAAACATTTCTGAAAGTAACCAACAATTATAACTGTAGAACCCAGTTGCGGATGTGAGTTTCTAGTGGAGGACTCTGAAATTGTGTCAGTGATTGTAATCTAGTCCTCTGAGAATGTAAAATTTATGACAAAGAAGGAGGTTAAGGAGTGTTTTCTTTTTGATGTTCACCTCCAAGGAAGGATCATAAAAAAGTAATTCTTAAAAATTATTGCAATGCAATCTTCATGAAAAAGCTTATCCCTGAAGTACAGAAACACACTTAAAAGGAACATAGATGGAATCTCTATTCCGAATTTGGGTTTGACCTTTTTGAATTATATATTATCACTGCTTTGAATTAAGCTATTACTGCCTCATTGTTATTTTAGCAGCTAACAAATGAGTAGGTGTTCTGAAAAGCAGTGTTTAGCATCATGTAAAATGTTATTTTAAAAGTTCATTTCCACTGAGAGGATTTTCTAATAACCATGTTTCTGCTAGTAACTCAGCCATGTATATATAAAAATATTGAAATTGGAGAAATAGAAACTAATGCTGTGATATAATTTGATAGAAAAATATTGATAGATGGTAGACATTGTAGTTTCTTTCCATATAGAAATGTTACATTGGAGTATTATCAGCATTTCTCTTCATTCAAAATAGTCACAGCATCCATTCTATTTTAAAATGTTGAAACACAAATACAAATAATTAGTTTATCCACATTATCTAAATTACACAAATAAAAATGTCTGTTTAATATTTTTTAAATATCTAGATATTTGATATGTCCTGGTATGTCTATCTGTGTGTGTGTGTGTGTGTGTGTGTGTGTGTATGCTGATATATGTACATACAGATAAATACACCCATAGGTATTGATATAGTTTGGTTAATTTTCCCCACCCAAATCTCATGTTAAAATGTTAATAGGTGAGCCCTGGTAGGAGGTGTTTGGATCATGGGAGTGGGTCCCTCATGAAAGGCTTTGGCCATTCCCTTGGTGATGAATCAGTTCTCACTCTGAGTTCACACGAGACCTGGTCATTTAGAGGTGTGTAGCACTGTCTCCTCAACTCTCTCTCTTGCTCCCATTCTTGTATGTGAGATGCTTGCTCCCTGCAAACCTTTTTCCGTAAGTAAAGCTCCCTGAAACCTCCCGAGGAGTTAAGCAGATACCATCAACATGCTTCTTGTACAGTCTACAGAACCATAAGCCAATAAACTTCTTTCCTTTATAAATTAATGAGTCTTAGGTATTTCTTTATAGCAATTCAAGAATGGCCTAATGTGTGTGTGTGTGTGTGTGTGTGTGTATGTGCGTGTACACACATACACACACACACACTGAGTATATATATATATCCACACATCCAGTCCACCCTCTTAGCCATGGCTTGACCCTCAGTTTATACAGTGTATGTGTATATATTCAGTATATACAATATGTGTGTGTGTGTGTGTATATACATACTATATATACATTGTGTGTGTGTATATATACTGATATATGTAATCTAATATATACTATGTGTAGCTACTAATTATTTGTATAATTCATAGTATTTCAACTCCTTTATGCAATATGTTTACTCTGCTATTATCCCAAATTCATAGTTATTTCATAATAAAGCAAATAAGCCTATGCCTCATTCCTGGGATGTTTAGAACCTGGCAGTTGCAATCTCTTTAATTAAGTCCTTTTATACACTGAAGGGATAGTTCAGGAGGATCATTAATACTGACACCATCTAAGCAAAAATAGTCACAGATAATTAACTAAACTTAATCGTACTTCAGTAAGGATACCTTCTTTATATTGAGGATCAATTTTAAGTTCACAGAAATGGATGTGGTAAACATATCAGATTTTCCTCTGGTGGCATCATATTTGTGGTAAATGTAGTTTTTCAAAGCTTTTAAATACTTGAACATATTTTTAAGCTCACAAAATACTTTTTTATTATGCTTTGGAACTGAGTTTTCCAATTGCAAATATCTAATGATAATTTTTTATATATAACTTTATTTATATATAAAGTTATATATAATTTTATATATATATAACTTTATTTATATATAAAGTTATATATAATTATATATATATATAACTTTATATAATTTTTTATATATAACTTTATATGAGTTGGCAAAAAAGAAAAAAAATTCTTTGTAAGAAATCAATTGTAGGTAAGGAATGATTGAGCTGCTTCTCTGACCACTCAAGAAATGCAAGCAGATGCTGGAACTGAATAGCAGTTGCTAAGGCTTTGCAGGCAGGCCACCACCAAGCACTAAGTGTCCTTCACCAGGTAGAGATGTAAGGACTTCTTTTCACAGCAAAACGCATGATGAAAAATAAAGGCACACTTCAACCACCCTTAATGTTCCTTCCCCAATTCCCTAAATTAGGTTCTTGTGAAAGTTGTTATGAAAGTGATAGCATTTGATTTATAGGGGTCTCTTAATTAGGTTAGGTTAGCGAGCTGATGTTAGTTTCAAGGATCATGGAATCAGCCAAGCAGTCATTTATATGCCCAAAGAAAAACCTGATTAAAATGCTTAATATGATGACCAGACCTTGAATAATCTTAATAATTATAAAGTACATACTACTTACGTTTTTGAAGTGGTTCCAAAACCATATGATGTCCAGATCTTGAATAATCTTAATAATTACAGTGTACATACTACTTATATTTTTGAAGGGGTTCCAAAACCATTTTTCCACTGTGTGTGTCTTTAAAGAATAAGCAATTCACTAAACCTCCTTTCTAAGGAAATCTATAGACCCTTGGCCCATTGCCTCCTCATCCTTGCAGATTTTAATGCCTGGTTCACTGCTCCATGATCCAGTAACTCTCTCACAGTATTCTTTGGAGTTTTCAATATCCATGTAGACCATTCTTTCAATGAACCTATCTCTTAAATATTGGACCTCCTGTCCTCCATTGATATCATCCCCCAGCACGTGTTAGTCACTCATTTCAAGATCATACCCTGGAACTCAACATAGTCATTAACTACAACTGCTTCATAATTTCGCTTCTCATTTCCCGCAGCTCTACAAATTAGCTGTAACAAAAGCACATTTTTTCTACATCTCGTTCGCTCATGTGTTCACTTCCCTTCCACTTAGCTTTAGTCCAGCATTCTATCGTTATGACTCCCTTGCAATCACCTTTGATTTCTTTGCTCCTCTCTCTTTCCTAACACTTGCTCAGAAAAATAGCAATGCTGATTAAGAGAAACTTCTGTGCTCTGCATCTCCCTGGGGGAAAAAAGGAAGAATGTGACTGGGGAAGACCACACCCCTATGCTGACTGGTCTCACTTTAAATTCATGGCTCCTAACCTTCAGTGGGACCCTGGTGTTGCAATCCTACTTCATTCCCTGCTCCATTTCCCCCTCCCTCAGTACCTTCAATCTATCTGTTTCCTCGTCAGCCAATTACATCCCAGTTATTTAAAATACCTGCTTACCTTCTTGTTCTCTTTTAAAGTAACAATCATCATTGCTTTCACTTTCCTTCACCTCATTCTTTTTGAACCTATTTCAGAAAGGCTTTTATCCCCACCATATCAGTCTTTGTCAAGTTACCAGCAATATTCATGCCACTAAATCTAGTGGAGAATTTCCATTCCTTACCTTCCTCAGCAGTTCATACAGACCACTCCCTCTTTCTTGACACATTTTCTTGGAGTTTTCTTAATGTTTCTCTCTCTCTTGCTTCTCCTCCTACTAAACCTACTGCTCCTCATTCAAGTGTCTTCTCAATTTTCTCATCTCCAATCAGTGGAGAGCCCCAGGTTTCAGTCCTTGGACCTTTACTGTTTTCTATCTACACCTACTCCCTACGAGATCTCATCCAGGTTCCATGTTCTGTCTATAGTTGACTTATTATATCTCTAGCTATCTCTTCTGTTGAGTTTTAGACCATACACACAACTGGCTGCTCCTAGTCAGTGCAGTCTAACAAACATCTCAAACTCTCAAACTCTCATCTCAAATGGTAGTTTCCAAACCAAACTACCATTAAAAATGAATGTTCCTCCTTTCTTTCTTCTCCATATAAGTAGATGTCAACTTCATTCATCTATTCACGCAAACTAAAAACTTTAGCTTCATCTTAAACTCTTCCTTCTGCTCATTGCATCCAGTCCTACCAATCAGCAATGGCTCTACCCTCAATTTATATCCAGAATCCAGTCATTCTCTTCATGTTTACTGTATCCATTTCTAGGCTATTCACTGGATGGATTGCTGTAATAAACTTACAGTTGATCTTCCTGCACCCATGCACCATGGGTGCAGACCATGCCCTGCACCCATGGTCTAATTTTAGCACAGCAGCCAAAGTGATACATTTGAATGAGATGTTTTCATTCCATTCCGTGTAAAAGCCAAAGGTTTTCCAAGTGGAATTTTTATTTAGAAATTGTTTTGGGTTTTACATGATGAGAATAAGGCATGTTCAATGGAAGTATTTCTAAACTGTGAAAGAAGTATAATCCTCCTTCTTGTTCCATACAGTGACCTTGCCTTTAAAAAAAAATCACTGTTCAGGATTGGAATTAGCCATGTAGGTACTAAGAATAGAGAGGATTTAAGTTGTATTTGCAATATTACCATAGTGCTTATTTCACAACCTCTTTCATTATGGTAAAGAAAGACTGCTCCTTCATGTTACTGCTGGTTTGTACATTATTATCTTTAAAAATCCTGTAAGAAAATTCACTCAACTCTCCTGAAAAAGCCCAGAAGTCAGAGAAAAAATATTTTATAAATATCTTTAGAAACTCCCTGATCTGAGCAACCAGCCCGACCTCACAGATATCTATTTCCTCTCCTCCTCATTGTCAAACCAACCCATGCGGAATTTAACATGACTACCTGACTTCTGGATCTTTCTCTGATATAAGTTCTTATGGTTCTGTTTGTTGATTCAAATGCTTCTATTGACTCATTGGTCCATATACCCAAATAAGAGTAATTGGAAAATGAAATTAATCTCTTCTGTATTAATTTTTTATTTGAACTTCTTGTCAGCATTGTGGCTTGAAGATGTATTTTCCTATGGATTTGGTCGTGTGTTACTTGATTTTGTTCTGGCTCTCAGAATTTTAACATGGTATTTCCATCTGAATCTTCTAATGCATATTTCATTTATTCTAATGTTAAAATTTAAAAACTCAAAAACTTCAAAGTTAATTGACTGGAAATGCCAATTCCTTTTATTATAGAAATCTTACAATAATATGTTGTATAGTTCCATGTCATTTCTCATGAATTTAAGGTTTAGGGATTGCAAAAAACCAGTAATTCAAAAATGGCAACTTTATCTTTAGCAGAATCCTATGCCTGTAAACCACGATTCTGTATCAGTCAGTAATAGGGCTGAATATGTGATGATGTGCACACAGGGAGTGGGTACTTTACCTTTAAGCTGGTCAAATGTGATTTTTTTTTCATTTAAAAAAGGGCATAAATAAATAGAAATCTTATCTGTAAATATCATTGGTCCTAATTATCTTTTATAGAATTGCTTTCACCTTACACAGCTATGATTTCACTATTAAAACTTCAAGTCTCAGACTAACTAAGTGCTTCCTTGGTGTGTGTGTTTGTATGTATCATAAATATTCAAAACATTTGTCATTGGATATAATCATTGTAAAGCTCTTGAACATGACTTCTCTAACCACAGTTCTGAGGAGCTGTACTTGAAGATTCACATCAGCTTGCAGTCAAAATGTTTAATAATTCCTTTCCACCATGCAGAGATCTCTTTCAATTTCTGTTCTAGGAGTTTGTACTTTTTTAATGTATCCTGCACAACTAATTCCATCAATAAAAATTTCTGTACTTGTGATTTTTGCTGTTCATAGAATGTCTGCCTTCCTTATTAATCTGTCAGGTTTTAAAAGATCTTGGAATGAGTCTGCTTTGTTTACTACTATGCCTTCAGTGTCTCACCTAGGGAAAAGTTTGTGATAGATTTTTAGGTAATAAATTAGTTTTTGTTGGACGGATGCATGGATGGATGAATACTCGTATACTCATCCTCTAAATATAAGTGGCATAAAAATCATCACAAATAGATGTATTGCCAGGTGGTTTTTGATAAGTGACTGTCTCAGTCCATTTGTGTTATTATAACAAAATACTGGTTAATTTATAAGCAATAGAAATTTATTTACCATGGTTCTGAAAGATGGGATGTCCAAAATCAAGGCACTAGCAGTATTGGTGTCTGATGAGGATTGCTTTTCTTCCAAGATGGTGCCTTGTTGCTGCATCCTTCAGAGAAGAATGCAGTCTCCTCACATGGTGAAAAGGAAGGACTGGAGCAAGAGAGTGCCCCTTTTATTCTTGAACCCTTTAAAAGAGTATTAGTCCCATTCAGGGCCCTTACGTAATCATCTCCCAGAGGTCACACCTCTTAATACAGTTGCATCAGGGATTAAGTTTCAACATGAATTTGGGGGAAGACACTGTCATTCAAACCATAGCAAAACAGAAATCGGTCTTAACTGGAAGTTTCTGGAATTGCTCTATGGAATATGGGTTCTTTCAACAGATAAGATAAGGTCGTATGAACCATGTGATTCTTATCAGAACAGAGGCAAAGCTGACTGAGCAGGAAGATGTGTTTGAGGAAGTTTAACAATAGTTTGGATGAAATGCAGAAATGAAACCAGTAAACCCATATCACAGAGAGTTTTTGAATGCTAAGTCAGAGATTGGGTGTTTTACTGGATAGGTAATCAATAAGGAATACAAGGAGTATATGAACTACATCATATTCACATTGTAATCGGAGAGAATTAAATTGCAGCCACAGTGAAGTACATGAAGAGAAGTACTAACAAAAACCAGATATTTTTCAGAGAGCTTTTACCATTTACAAATGCAGGTACATGCACTCTCTGCCTGTCATTCATTTTCCAAAAGGGCCCCAGGCAATCAGCCTTTATCTTTTTTGGGGCTTCAGGAAGAGGACAAGGTTAAAGCTGCATTACACATTGCCTGAATGTTTTGTGTGTGATGGCTTTCACTTTTTACATGCATACCCAATATGTAAATTGTAGAAAAGAATGCTAAAAGAAAGTACCCTTTCTTTTATGGCAGAGAAACCCTGGAAAATTTTTAAATTTCAGGTTTCAGTTAAATTAAAAAAATGGTAACATTATCTTTCAAACGAGAAAATTTCAATTGCAAAGAATAGTACAAGTAAATCAATGTAAATGTAGATTTAATTGGCTCATATCAAAAGAATTACTCATCAGTAACAGAACAACTTGATTTGTTATTGAATGAACTGGGGAAATTGAGGCAATTACAAATAGTCTAGCTCCAGTTTACCTCCTCATGAAGACTTCCCAGAATATTCGAACCTACAGTGAGTTCTCGAACCTACAGCACGTTGCTTAAGGCTTGAGCCTTATAACCTACTTGATAAATATTTGCTAAATGATTTTCCTCTTACTAACTTTACAGCCTTTTTTTTTGCAATTAATAATAAAACTACTTCCTATTGCTATTTGATATCTTCATTTTTCATCTAGACAGTGTAAGGCAAAGACCGTCTCTCACACTTTTATCTCATACTTCTCATTTAATGATTAAAATTGGCAATGCAATTAGCATTACATAAATTTTATTGAATTAGATTGCTACCATCTTCTACCCCAGAACAGAGGATTCAATTTAGAGTTAACCTTTCTTTTCAAGCTTAATTGTAGTTTATTATTCAGTTTGTTCTATGGAAGCTACCACTTTCTTTTATATCGTATATAGAGTTTATTTATAAACTGAATTCTCTGCTTTTGGAACTTCCATTATTCACCTAAAACAGATTCATGCTTTAGAAAGATAGGGAGACAAGAGGAAGAATCCCCTTGTGTTTTGTTTTCTATGTGTGTAATGTCTGCTATTCTACGGTTATAGTTTTGTTGTTGTTTTATTTCAATAGTTTTTTTTGGGAACAAGTGGTGTTTGGTTACATGGAAAAGATATTTAGTGATGATTTCTGAGATTTTGGTACACCAATCACCTGAGCAGTGTACACTGTACCCAATGTGGAGTCTTTTTTCTTTCAACCCCCGCCCCACACTCTTCCCTCTGGAAGATGGACTTTTCCAAAGTCCATCATATTATTCTTATGCCTTCACATCCTCATAGCTTAGCTTCTGTTTATGAGTGAGAACATATGATGTTTGGTTTTTCCATTCCTGAATTACTTCGCTTAGAATGATGGTCTCCAACTCCATCGAGGTTGTTGTGAATGCCATTATTTCATTCATTTATATGGCTGAATAGTATTCCATGGTGTATATATACCACATTGTATTTATCCACTTGTTGGTCAATGGACATTTAGTCTTGTTCCGTATTTTTGCAATTGCAGATTGTACTACTATATATGTGTGTGCAAGTGTCTTTTTCATATAATGACTTACTTTTCTCTGAGTAGATACCCATAGTGGGATTCGGATTGCTGGATTAAAGAATAGTTCCACTTTTATTTCTTTAAGGCATCTCCACACTGTTATCCATAGTGGTTGTACTAGTTAACATTCCCACAAGCAAAAGTAAAAGCAGTGTAAAAGTGTTTCCTTTTCACCATAGCCACGCCAACATCTGTCATTTTTTGATTTTTATATTATGCCCATTCTCGCAGGAGTAAGGTGGTATATCATTGTGGTTTTGATTTACATTTCCCTGATAATTAGTGATATTGAGCATGTTTTCATGTATTTGTTGACCATTTGTATATCTTCTTTTGAGAATTGTCTATTCATGTCCTTAGTCTACTTTTTGATGGGACTATTTTTTTTTCTTGTTGATTTGCATTCCTTGTAGATTTTGTCCGATGCATAGTTTGAGAAGATTTTCTCCCACTTTGTGGGCTCTTTACTCTGCTGATTATTTCTTTTGATGTACAGAAGCTTTTTAGTTTAATTAGGTCCCATTTATTTTTCTCTTTGTTATATTTGCTTTTGGTTCTTGTTCATGATCTTTTTGCCTAAGGCAATGTCTAGAAGAGTTTTTCTGATGTTATGTTCTAGAATTTTTATTGTTTCACAGCTTAGATTTAAGTCTTTGATCTCTCTTGAGTTGATTTGTGCATAAAATGAGAGATGAGGATCCAGTTTCATTTTTCTACATGCAGCTTGCCAGTTTTCCCAGCACCATTTGTTTAATAAGGTATCCTCTTTCCACTTTAGGCTTTTGTCTGCTTGGTCAAAGATCAGTTGACTGTAAATACTTGGCTTTTTTCTGGGTTCTCTATTCTTTTCCATTGGTGTACATCCTTATTTTTATACCAGTTCCATGCTGTTTTTGTAACTATGGCCTTGTAGTATAGTTTGAAGTTGGTTAATGTGATGCTTCCAGATTTGTTCCTTTTACTTAATCTTGCTTTGCCTATGTGGGGTTTTGGTTTCATAAGAATTTTAGGATGGTTTGACTTAGTTGTATATGTTAGATGTAAAAACAGGAAATAGATATTTGGTGTCAGAAACCTGAATCTATTTATTCTTGTGTTCTCATCCTACTTTCCCCTCAACTCATTATGAGCCAAGTAAAATTATTTTTTAAGTATTATAATTTAAGTAAAATTATTTTTTAAAATTATTTTTTTAAATGCATTGTATATTTAGCTAGAAAAATGTTCTACCTTCTATGATGTCACAGTCTAGGAAGAAAGAGATTTCATAATAACCCAGTTAATTGGCTTAATTATAAAATGTCAGCTTTTAATTAGCAGAATTTCTGTTGAACTGGATTTTCTAACCATCTCAGGATTAACCCATCTGTTCAGTGAAGATGCTTAGAACAAAGAAACCTGTATTCTAAGAGGTTATTCAGAAGTAGTCTCAAAAGTACATATACATATATATAAATTGATAGTTTAATGTATATTTTTTGAAATGAATAATTTTTCCAATACAAGCATTCAATGGTGAGATGTTTACCTAAAAAATAAAGAGGAAACTTTGGGAGGCCCAGGCAGGTGGATCACGAGGTCAAGAGATTGAGACCATCCTGGTCAACATGGCGAAACACCATCTCTACTAAAAATACAAAAAAATTAGCTGGGCATGGTGGCGTGTGCCTGTAATCCCAGCTACTCAGGAGGCTGAGGCAGGAGAATTGCCTGAACCCAGGAGGCGGAGGTTGCGGTGAGCCGAGATTGCGCCATTGCACTCCAGCCTGGGTAACAAGAGCAAAACTCCTCCTCAAATAAATAAATAAATATAAAGAGGAAAACTAATCCCCTCGGCAAGCATTTATCAACTGTGTGTTGCTAGGCACCACCCACCAGTGTTCTACATGTGATGTGACCGTGCCCGAAGGAGTTCCTAGTCTAGTGAAGCAATTAAACAGTAAAGAATAATTACAGTCCATTACGGTGAGTCCAACTAGGGCAGAGAGGAGGGAGCATTATAGGGTGCAGAGAAACATTACCAGAGAACTCAGAGAAGGTAAGATATATGGGATGAAGGAAACAGCACAGACAACAGCAGGTTAGGAGAAGTGCAGGCCATAGCCTATGACTGGCTTGTCAAATTCCTGATTAGGTTGGTTTGAGCAATTGACAAGTGATCAATGTCAAACACTTCTCATTTTTATTTGATTTGATAAATAAATATTTCTTCTTTCATACCTGGTCACAAACTTTGTACGAATTCTATGTAAATCAATCAATAAAGTTTCTTATTCTTTCCCTCCTGTGACAATAGAGATGGTATCTCTCTATCTCTTTTGGAACTTGTTCCTTTATATTTTCCAAGAAACTTTATAAACTTTTTCTTGTATATTGCATTGCTAGCTTCAAACCAAATCACTGCCATCAACCTTTAAACATACTCGACTCTGTCCCATAATCAATCTTGATTTCACACATGTGCCCTTTACAACCTCTGCTTCTCTTTACAATAAAGGCTTGTACAGGAGTTGTCTCTAGCCCCACACTGCCACTTAATCCTGGACCGCTCCAATCTGGCTTTCACCTCCATCACTCAACCAAGACAGCCCTCTACAAAGGTCACTAATGACCGCCATGTCTCTTAATAAAATAGACTTTTCTGTCCTCACCTTGTTTTTTTCTCTTAGATATGTTTGGCACTGTAAATCAGTTTCTCTTTCTTGAAACAATTTCTCACATTTGTTTCCATGACATCCTACTCTTACTTTTCTTGTATCTCTTTGAGTTCTGCCTGCCTCTGCGAATTTCCTTTTGTAGGCTTATTCTCCTTTACCTAGTTGGCAGCGAGAAGTTCCTGAAGGCTCTGCACTAAGCACTTTCTCCTTGTTCTTCTACTCCTTCCATGGATTCGATTTCTGCATACTCTAAAAACTCCCAAATTTAAATTCCCAGCCAAGGCTTGCCTTTTAGTATATCTGGGTTTGTTTAATATGCATCTCAAATGCATCTCCCATTTCTTATATCCTCAAATCTGACCTGCTTTCCTTGTTTTCTAAGTGTAGGAAAATACACAAATATCTATCTTGTGCATTAGGTCAAGAGACCATGGAAAACACTTTACATTTTAAAACACCTTAGAGAAGAGTTTCTTATCCTCAGCCCTACTGACATTTTAAGCTACACAATTTCTTGCTGTGGGGGTCTCTGTGCATGGAGATGTTTTGTCAGCATTCCTGGCCTATACCCACTAGATGGCAATAGCACCCCCTCCAGTTGTGACAAGCAAATTGTGCTCAGACATTGCCAAATATCTCTTGGGAGGGATGGGAAGGCCAAATCAGCCCTCAGTGAGAATCGCTGCTATAGAAGGAAGATAAGAGACAAAGCTGTGTTTTTTTTTTAAGAAAAATAGAAATCATACTGAAGTTTTCCACTAAGTAAATTATTAGTTCAGTTGTATTCCAAAAGTGTACGACAGTTTTATTTATCAACATCATTCTTTCCCTCGTTAGCTATATGCTGTGAGTCTCCTCAGTTATCTAAAACACGCTTCACAAAATTTGCTGAGTAAAGGTTTGCCCAGTGAGCACCCAGAAACCCCATTTGGACCTTGCTGATAGTTCCAGCGTATTTCCACACAGTTTCTCTCCTCTTGCCCTCCTCATCTCCCAACCACAGTCACAGTGTTTTTTTTTTTAAATCATATGCTCCTCCTGCGACTCAGTGCCACCCAATGTTGTTCTTTTTAGAATGTCCCATCCATTTCACTTAACCCCTCTTCATCCTGCAAAACACAGCCCAGACATCACCTCCCTAAGGAGGCCTTTCCTAAACCCCAAAGTCCTTTTGGTTTTCCTGCACTCTTAGAGCTGTGTTGCTTTCCTTCACTGACACTTACCTAACTTTACTATTAAATATGCATTTTTATGGTCATTTGAACATTTGTCACACCCAACAGACTTCAACAAGTGCACAAGGCGTAACCTCTAAAACACTGGTGCCTGGTGGCAACATGTATGATTTAACTCAAAACAGAAGGATAGATAATCAGGCATACGAAGTGCTACCTAGCTCACCAGGAGCACTGGATATTTGGAATCTTCATTGCACTCAAAATGTCCTTGAAAGAGTGGCCATCCACAAGGTGCTAAATCCTTCCCCGGTGTCTTAATACTTCTTTTATATCATAATATTTAAATCTTCTACCATCACCCTCTAAAACACTATTTTTCCAGAGTCATTAAGTTCCCTGGGTGAATATTTTGCCTTCAATTTAAGACAAATTTGTTTAGCCAATAAATGGATTATTCGTTCTTTCTCTCTACCTCACAATAGGACATGGATTTTAAATTGAAAATTCTGCCCGAAAATGATTTGTGTTGGGATAAGGTTCTGGACAGTCTCTAGTGGTTTATTTAGTCACCGTGTGTTTGCTTTACTTCTGGATCTTGAGAAGAAAGGACTGTGATCTCCAGAGCACACTGGGACAACTTCTTGGTGAGAAGAGTGAAGACTCATGTTTGCTTTGTGAATCAATAAGAAAGAGACTTTTAAGGCAAAAGTGTTCCTGACTGATTTTGACATTTGTTCTGGGAGGACAAGTTGTGAATTTTATATTGGAATGTAATGTTACCTATGAAATTTTCCACCTATTTTAGGATTTTCATATTTTCAGATCACTCGAAATTTGCTGTGAACCTGCTTTCTCCTCCGTGTCCTACAAACTAGAATAAAATGAGTGCCTCTGGGTGTTTTCAAACAGCCTGTGGGTAGACAGAGCTATGTTGTTACCTGGAACTCTGTGAATGTCTAAAAGAAAGTTGAAATATCAAAATCGAAAAGCAACTTATTGTTTTTGATATGTCTTGTTGTATGACCTTGGTAGGAACAATGACAAAATTATGACATGTTCAAATTCCTCAAAACAATGAAATTAGTGTATATTAAAATAGCAATGCTTTGTTGTCCTTTTAAATAATACATGCATTTTAAAGTATTCAGGAGCTTTTTATACTCTGTATTAATACCTTATCAGTCCTCTAAAATAATCCAAGCTTAATAGGAAAAAAAATGAAGGAGCTATATTGAGACTTGCTGAATGTCACAGAGCCTGCAAGGTTAGAACTGAGCATAGAAAGTGAAGAGACATGTTCTTGATGCCTATTCAACTAGATTTCCTGTTTAAGGTTATGCACTCTATTTGCTGATAGTTGTGGTATCCGACGCCACAATTCCTGAGCTTAATATCTTGAGAAAATATTGTACCCTTCTAGCTGGTAATTATGTTGATTTCCATTAGTCAGTTTAAAGTAGCTATATGAAAATAGGATCTGCTGTATGACCACTCAAAAACCCTATTTTCCTCACAAATGTAGTGTATTTTTTTCATTATACTTTAAGTTTTGGGGTACATGTGCGGAACATGCAGGTTTGTTGCATAGGTATACACATGCCATGGTGATTTGCTGAATCCATCACCCCATCATCTACACATCACCTAATGCTATTCCTCCCCTATACCCCCACCCTGAGCTATCCCTCCTCTAGGCCCTCCATCCCCCAACAGGCCCTGATGTGTGATGTTCCCCTCCCTGTGTCCATATGTTCTTATTGTTCAACACCCAATTATAAGTATTTTTAAAGTCCTCGCTAAGATTACTTCAAAGTTGAAATATTGTCTACCAAAATGTTTAATTATATATCTATTCCATTTTAATGTTTGAACTCTTCCTTCTAATTTGTATATAGAGAGATAGAATTGTCTAGCACTTTTTCAAAGGAAAAAGAAATCAAGAATAATAATGTTACTATTTGAAGGCTCATAATATCTTCCATCTACACATATTAATTGCATATGTACTTTTAACAAATACAATTAAGGATAGTCTTGTTCTGCATATAATTGATTTGTCTATGTCGACGAGGTACTGACAACCAGATAGGAAAGCTGGTTTTGATGATCTAAAAGAGTTGACTATAAAGTCATTTATATGGTTTCTTTAGTGTTTTGTGGCTTTTGTTACACATGGGGCGTCTGCTTCTCTTGGAATTCACAGCACTTCAAGTAAATTCTCCATGGTCTACCATGATGTGCAGACTAAGCTGAGGGGTTCTAGGCAGCTGCACAGACTCCTCCTCCTCCTCTTTAGACTGTGGCATTAACCTAAAAGACTTGGCTTCTGTTTTAACTCTCATACCACACATTATCTCGTGTCTTGCCTGTAGTTCAAGTATTCGTGTGTGAGGTTTGAGATGGGGTGAATGAATTGAATTGAATTTTCTCAGTAGCTTTATTTTCTGAATTTGAGGCAACAGGAGAGTGAAAAATGGCAATTATTGTATTGATTCATCTGACACAGAGATCTGAAGAAGGCATTTTGTACAAACCTTGCTCTGGGTAACACAGGAAATGCCAAGATTTTGAAATGTATGTTTCTTAATCTCTGAAATCAAATTGTGCTCAGAAAAGGCATAGTCCCTATAAGTTTTGCCACAATAAATGAGTAGAGCCTACTGCAGGTTGGAAATCTACAAATCATTGCAGGCTATTATTAAGATAATAACTCTGCCTGAGAGCCACCGCAGCAGCAGAGGTAAGGATCTCTGCCATGATTCACCTTAGACCAGTGATTTCTGGAATTTGAGCAAGCCTACACTCACCAGGAGGGGCTAGATTGCTGGGCCTTACCCTCAGAGTTTCTGACTGAGTAGGAGAATTTTCACTTCTTATATTTAACCAGGTGATACTGACCACACTTGGAGAATCACTGCCTTAGGCATTAGGATCTGAGACCATATATCCATGGACTGCAGCAAAAAGCAGATAAAAACATTTCTTCGTACACAAGGATGTTTGTGACTTAGCAAGGCTGTTATTGGAGATCTGGCCATTTCACCTAGTTTTGTATAATTTGCCTTATTCTATCCAGTGTCCTCACAGCTGTTTACAGGCTGTAAGCCGAGAGGCTACTGTAGTGTAACAGTAAAACGTGCTGGGTGTGCTGCTGAGCTCCTTCTTAGGTTATCAGATCCAAGCTCTGCCATTTATTAATTGTGTCATTTTCAGGCAGGTATTTATTTTCTTACAGCCACAGTTTCTTCATCTGTAGAATAGGAGTAACAGCACTTACCGCTAGTATTGCTGTTAGGATTTTCAAAGTAACACACATAATGCATTGGGGAAAGTGCCTGGGAAATTATAGATATGTAATAAACCTTATTTCTTTTTGTTCCTTTTTTATTACATTGGTTTTGTTTTTCATTTCTTTTATTTTTTAAATAATTAAATCTTACAAGGGTTTAAAGTTTCCTGTTAACATTTGAATATACCAATTTATTACTTTATAATTTAAACACAAGCAATAATGGAGCTGGAGTAGTCATGGTACCCTCTCTAGCATCATCCAACAGAGGAGCCACACCTGGGCAATTGAAAGATTAGAAGCCACTAGAAGAATGAAGAGGTCTTATTTTATTATTTAAGCCACTGAAAAATTTATTCTTCCTAAAGCAACATCACATATACCAAATAGGTTAGATACCCTTATTAACTTGCCAGGGATCCTTCTCTATTGAGAAACATCAACAAGAAGTTTTTGTATTTTTTTAATTGTTTGGTTAAAGAAATATAAAATTTATTCCAGAAATTTTAAATTTCAGTTAAAAATTTTTAATTTGATATATCAGTCATGAAAAACATGTCCAACTATAAGATGGCGTGAGAAAATCCACTTATTCCCCAAGGGAATAAACAAACTAAAAAACAATAAGAAAACAAAAAGGAGATGAGTCTGACAATTACAAGATAGAACCAGAATATACCTGGTCTAAGCAAACACTACACTGGACAAAGTTAAATAGGCAAAGGAGACTTTATTCAAAACTACTGTAACAGAAGAGAGAGGCCGTAACTCAGCCTGAGCTCAACTCCATTGAAACAAAGGGATGAAGGGTGTTTGTTTGTTTGTTTGTTTGTTTGTTTGTTTGTTTTTTGAGATGGAGTTTTGCTTTTGTTACCCAGGCTGGAGTGCAATGGCGCGATCTCGGCTCACTGCAACCTCCGCCTCCTGGGTTCAGGCAATTCTCCTGCCTCAGCCTCCTGAGCAGCTGGGATTACAGGCATGTGCCACCATGTCCAGCTAATTTTTTGTATTTTTAGTAGAGACGGGGTTTCACCATGTTGACCAGGATGGTAAGGGCTGGGATGGGAGAATCTGTAGCCATTTGTGATTGCTAATTGGCTTTATCCACAGATGAAGTAAATTTTCTCCTATCTTCATGACAAAAAGTAGTTTTACAACTTAGAGCAAAGCTCCTTGAAGTTATGCTCCCACCCACACTCCTATGTATACTGTATCCCTTTAACGATTTTATTTCAAAGTGATGGTTCTGGTGTCCTGAAGGAAAACTGACAATAAGCTTTAAAAGAAAGTTTACATCTCATTCGGGCAAAGAAAAAGGTTACAATTATTTGTTTTCTAAAGAAAATGATTTAAAAAAGAAAGGTTAGGGACCAAGAGTCAGGAGGAAGCCTGTATAAAGTTTAGTCCAGCTGAGGGAAATGCTAAGGCCATCTTGGTCTCGGTGAACACTTTATTTTCACATGGTTTTAATTACGGAAATGGTACGTAGTTTGGACACACTTGGAAAGAAGCCAATACCAGAGGGATTGCTGATATGCCATGAACATCTAATTCCTACTTTTATGATAATGAGGTGGAATGAAATAAAGAAGACACATTAACGTGAAATTGGAAAGTATATAGTTTGATATTACTTGTAAATATTCTGTGAGGACCAATTTATGACACTGGGCCGTGTAGAGCTTTTCCTGAAAGTCCATCTAGCTGAACCCTGGTGTTTTAGCCATATGGGCCAAATTACTTTTGCTTTATTTTAGCAAATTTTATTTATTTATAACATTCCTTTCAGCTCTTTTTAGATTCCAGTATTCCAGACTGTCTTTTTTTCAATGTATGTTCTTGGCATCTTTGTCAAACATTTCACTGTAGGTGTGTAAATTTGTTTCTGGTTTCTGAATTCTGTTACACTGATCTGTGTTTCCACTTTAATGCCAGTACCATGCCATTTTGGTTACTATAGCTCTGTAGTATAATTTAAAGTCAGGTAATATGATTCTTCCAGATTTATTCTTTTGCTCAGGATATCTCTGGCTATTCTGGGTATTTTGTGGTTCCATATTAATTTTAGGATTTTTTTTTCTATTTCTGTGAAGAATGCCATTGTTATTTTGATAAGAATTGCATTGAATCTGTAGATTTCTTTGGGGAGTATGGACATTTTAATAATATTGATTCTTCCAATCCATAAAAATTGAATACTTTCTATTTTTTGGTGTCTTATTCAATTTCTTTCATGAGTATTTTATAGTTTTCATTCTAGAGATCTTTCATTTCTTTGGTTAATTCCTAGGTATTTAATTTTATCTGTGGCCATTGTAAATGGGATTATATTTTGATTTTTCTTTAAGGTTGCTCACTGTTGGCATATAGAAATGACACTAAATTTTGTATATTGATTTTGTTTCCTGCAAATTTACAAAATTTGTTAGTTCTAAGTTTTTTGTGCAGTCTCTAGGTTTTTTCAAATATAAGATTATATTATCTGCAAACCAGGATAATTTGATTTTTTCCATTCCAATTTGAATGCAGTTTATTTCTTACTTTTGTCTGATTGTTCTATCTAGGACTTCCATTACTATGCTAAATAATAATGGTGAAAGTCAGCATTTTTGTCATGTTACAGATCTTAGAGAAAAAAGTTTCCATTTTTCCCCATTCAGTATGATACTAGCTGTGGGTTTGTCACACGTGGTGTTCATTATGCTAAGACACATTCCTTCTATCCCCAGCTTTTGAGTTTTTATCATGAAGAGATGTTGAATTTTATCAAACAATTTTTCAGCATCAATTTAAATGATTATTTGGTTTTGTCCTTCATTCTGTTGATATGATGTATCACACTGATTTGCATATGATGAATCATCCCGGCAACTCAAGGATAAATCCCACTTAGTCATGGCGAATGATTTTTTTTTTTGGTTTGCTATTATTAAGGATTTTTGCATCTATTTTTATAAGTGATAGTGGCCTGTAGTTTTCTTTCTTTGATGTGTTTTTATCTGGCTTTGGAATCAAGGTAATACTGCAATCATAGAATAAGTTTGGAACTATTTCTCTCTTGCTCTATTTTTTAGAATAGTTTTAGTATGATTGTTGCTAGTTGTTCATTACATGTTTGGTAGAATTCAGCAATGAAGCCATCAGGTCCTGGGCTTTTTTTTACTGAGAGACTTTTTCATTATGGCTTCGATCTCATTACTTGGTACTAGTCTGTTCAGGTTTTGAATTTATTTATGGTTCAGTCTTGGTAGGTTCTAAGTGTCTGTCAATTTGTCCATCTCTTCCCTAGGTTTTTCCAGTTTGTTGATATAGCTGCTCATAGTAGACACTGATAATCCTTTGGCTTTCTGTGGTATTAGTTATAATGTCTCTCTTTTTACCTTTCATTGTATTTTTTTGGCTCTTCTCTCTCTGTACTCTGACTAAAGGTATGTCAATTTTGTTTAACTTTTCAAAAAACCAGCTTTTGTTTCATTGATCTTTTGTATTGTTTACTTTATTTCAATCTTGTATATTTCTGCTTTGATCTTTATAATTTATTTTCTTCTGCTAATTTTGGGTTTGCCTTGCTCTTCTTTTTCAATTCTTTAAGATGCATTGGTAGGTTCTTTATTTGATGTTTTTCTTCTTTTTTGATGTAGGCACTTACAGCTATGAACTTTCCTCTTAGTACTACTTTTGTCATATCCCATAGTTTTTGGTATGTTGTGTTTTCGTTATCATTTGTTTCAAGAAATACTCCAATTTCCTTAATTTTTTATTGAGCCACTGGTTATTCAGGAGCACATTGTCTAACTATGTATTTGTGTAGTTTCCAAAATTTCTCTTGTTAATTTCTAGTTTCATTCCATTGCGGTTAGAAAAGATACTCGATATTATTTCAGTTTTTCGAATGGTTTCAGTCTTGTTTTGTGATCTAAAATATGATCAATCCTTGAGAATTATTCATGGTTTGAAGAAAAGAATGTACATTATATAGCCATTGAATGAAATGTTCTGTAAATATTTATAGGCTCCATTTGATCTGTAGTACATATTTTCTTAATTGCATTTTAGGTTTTGGAGTACATGTGCAGAACATGCAAGATAGTTGCATAGGTACAAACATGGCAGTGTGTTTTGCTACCTTCCTCCCCTTCACCCACAATTGGCATTTCTCCCCAGGCTATCCCTCCCCAGCTCCACCCCCTCCGCTGTCCCTCCCCTATTCCCCCAATAGACCCCAGTGTGTAGTACTCCCTTCCCTGTGCCCATGTGTTCTCATTTTTCATCACCCGCCTATGAGCAAGAATATGCAGTATTTCATTTTCTGTTCTTGTGTCAGTTTGCTAAGAATGATGTACATATTAAATCTGATGCTCCCTTGTTGATTTCCTGTCTGAAAGCTCTGTCCAGTGCTGAAAGTGGGGTGTTGAAATCTCCAGCTGTTACTGTACTGAGGACTACCTCTCTCTTTGGCTCTAACATTTGCTCTGTATATCTGAGTGGTCCAATGTTGAGTGTATATATATTTAAAATTGTTATATCCTTTTGCTGAGTTGTCCCCTTTATCATTATAGAATGATCTTCTTTGTTTCTTATAGTTTTTGTCTTGAAATCTATGTTGTCTGATATAAAAATTGTAACTCCTACTCTTCTTTTGGTTTCGAATGGCATAGAATATCTTTTTCCATCCCTTCATTTTCAGTCTGTGTATGTCTTTATAGGTGAAATGTGGCAACAGATCATTGAGTCCTCTTTTTTTTTTTTTACTCCATTCAGTCACTTATTTTCAATGGAGAGTTTAGTACATTTACATTCCATGTTATTATTGATAAGCAAAGACTTCTGCCATTCTGTTATTTCTTTTTGTTGTTGTTTTGTGGTCTTCTCTTCCTCCTTTATTTCCTTCCTGTCTTCCTTTTAGTGAGGGTGATTTTCCTCAGGTACAATTTAGCTTCTTGCTTTTTATTTTCTGTGCATCTGTTGTGTTTTTTGATTTGTAGTTATAATGAGACTTGAAAATGCTATCTTATATCCCATTATTCTAAGCTGATATTAAGTATTAATACTATTAAGTTAATATTAATAAGTATTAACTTATTAATAATTATTAATAAGTATTAACTTAATACCATTTGCATAAAAAAACAAGAAAACTAATAAAAGCTCTACACCCTAACTTCCTCCCCTGGTTTTTAACTGTTTGTTGTCTCTATTTATATCGTATTGTACTGTATGTCTTGAAAAGCTGTGGTAATTATTTTTGATTGGTTTATCATTTAGTCTTTCTAGATAAGATAAAAATAGTTTATACATCATGGTTACAGTGTTATAATATTTTGTTCTTCTGTGTACTTACTATTACTAGTGATCTTTGTACCTTTGGAAGATTTCTTATTGCTCATTAACATTCCCTTTTTTCTGATTGAAAAACTTCCTTTAGTATTTCTTACAGGAAAGGTCTGATGTTGATGAAATCCCTCAGCTTTTGTTTTGGAAAATCTTTATTTCTTCTTCACGTTTGAAGGATATTTTCACCAGATTTACTATTCTAGAATATAAGCTTTTTCCTTCAGCACTTCGAATATATCATACTATTCTCTCCTGGCCTGTAAGGTTTCTGGTGAAAAGCCTGCTCTCAGTTGTATTGGAGCTCCATTGTATGTTATTTTTGGAACTCTGTTGTATGTTATTTGTTTCTTTTCTCTTGCTGCTTTTAGGATCCTTTATTTTTTACCTTTTGTAGTTTAATTATTAAAAGCTTTGAAGTAGTCTTCTTTGGGCTCAATCTGCTTGTTGTTCTGCGATCTTCTTGTTGGATATTGATATCTTTCTCTAGGTTTGAAAATTTTTCTTTTATTGCATCTTTGAATAAACTATCTACCCCATCTCTTTCTCTACCTTGTATTTTAGGCTGATAAGTCTTAGATTTGCCATTTTGAGACTACTTTCTAGATCCTGTAGGCATGCTTTATTCTTTTTTCTTTCTTTTGTCTCCTCTGTGTATTTTCAAATAGCCTGTTTTCAAGCTCAGTCATTCTTTGTTCTGCTTAATTCTGCTATTAAAGGACTCTGATGCATTCTTCATACATTCTTCAGTATGTCAGTTGCATTTTTCAGCTCCAGAATTTCTTCTTGATTATTTTTAATTATCTCAATCTTGTTCTTAAATTTATCTATAGAATTCTGAATTCCTTCTCTGTGTTATCTTGAATTTCTTTTGAGTTTCCTCAAAATAGCTATTTGTGAATTCTCTGTCTGAAATGACACATATCTATGTTTCTCCAGGGTTGGTTCTTGATTCTTTGTTTAGTTCATTCGGTAAGGTCATCTTTTTCTTGGTTGTCTTGATACCTGCAGTTGTTCATTTGTGTCTAGGCATTGAGGAATTAGGTATTTATTGTAGTTTTTGCAGTCTTGGCTTGTTTGTATCCATCCTTCTTGGGAAGGCTTTGAGGTATTTGAAGTAGCTTGGGTGTTATGATCTAAGCTGTTCCTTCTTTGGGGAGCACCCCAGTAATGCTACAGTTCTTGCAGACTCATAGAGATTCATTCATCCTGATAGTCTTAAAGAAGACCTGGGAGAATTCTCTGGATTATCAGATGGACACTCTTATTCTCTACCCTTACTTACTTCCAACCAAATGGAGTCCCTCTCTTTCTCCCTTGCCCTCGCCCTCGCCCTCCCCCTCCCCCTCCCCCCTCCCTCTCCCTCTCCCTCTCCCTCTCCTTCTCCTTCTCCTTCTCTCTCACCCCGTTCTGAGCCATGTGGAGCTGGGGGTGGAGTGACCTAAGCACCCCTATGGCAACCACCCCTAGGTGGACCTGAAGCCAGCATAGTACTGGGTCTTATGCAGCATTTGTTGTAATCACTCTCTGGCTACTGCCTATGTTTCCTTGAGGCCCTGGAACTCTACAATCAGCAGGGGGCAATACCATCCAGGCCTGTGTCCTTCACTTCAGGGTTGCAAGTTCTCGAGGCCCTGGGTTGGTCCAGATATGCTGTCTGGGAGCCAAGGGCTAGAGTCAAGAAACTTGAAAGTCTACTTTGTCTTCCATTGTCCTGCAGTTGAGCTGGCATTCAAACCACAAGATACAGTCCTTCCTACTCTCCCCTACCCTTTCCAAAGGCAAAGGAGCCTCACTTCATGGCTACTGCAACTGCAGTAGGGAATACTGCCAGACTCCCAGAAATGTTCTATTAAGGCCCAAGGTCTCTTAAGTCAGCTTCTAGTGAATGCTGCCTGGTTTGGAACTCATCCTTCAGGGAAGTGAGCTCTCGTCTGAACCAAGCAAGGTTTAGAAATTTCATCCAGGAGCCAAGTCCTGGAATTAGGGACTCTCAAAGCCTATTTTGTGCCCTGCTCCCCTGTGACTGAGCTGATACCTCAGATGCAAGATTAAATACCCTTTTCTTTTCCCTCTGCCTGCCTTTGTTTTCTTTTCTTTTTGTTTCTTTTCTTTTCTTTTTTTTTTTGTTGGAGTCTCACTCTGTTGCCAGGCTGGAGTGCAGTGGTACAATCTCAGTTCACTGCAACCTCCGACTCCCAGGTTCAAGTTATTCTACTGCCTCAGCTTCCCAAGTAGTTGTGACTATAGGCATGCCCCACCATGCCCCACTGATTTTTCTTTTCTTTTCCTTTTTTTTTTTTGAGATGGAGTTTCGCTCTTGTTACCCAGGCTGGAGTGCAATTGTGTGATCTCGGCTCACCGCAACCTCCGCCTCCTGGGTTCAGGCAATTCTCCTGCCTCAGCCTCCTGAGTAGCTGGGATTATAGGTACGCACCACCATGCCCAGCTAATTTTTTTTTTGTATTTTTAGTAGAGATGGGGTTTCACCATGTTGACCAGGATGGTCTTGATCTCTTGACCTCGTGATCCATCTGCCTCAGCCTCCCAGAGTGCTGGGATTACAGGCGTGATTTTTCTATTTTTAGTAGAGACAGGGTTTCAACATGTTGTCCAGGATGGTTTCCATCTCTTGATCTCATGATCTGCCCACCTCGGCCTTCCAATATGCTAGGATTGCAGGTATCAGTCACTGTACCAGGCTACCTCTACCTTTCTTAAGTAGAAGTCGTCTCACCCCACAGCCACCACAGCTAGTAATGTGCTGAGTCTTACCTGAATCCAGCAAGTCTGAGTCTCACCCAAAGCCCCAAGTGTAGTATCAGATACTGGTGCTGGTTATTTGGAGCCCAAGGATACTTCAGTCACCAGGATGAATAAACCCTGCCAGGACTGGGTCATTTCCTTCGAGTGAGAAGGTTGCCTTCTGGCCCAGGGTGTACCTAGAAATGTTATCTTGGAGGTAGGGCCTGGAAAGGGGCCTCATGACTCTGACTGGTACCCTGTCCTGCTGTAGTAGAGCTGGTATCCAAGAAGCAAGACAACATTTTCTCCACTCTTCTGTCTCCTGTCCTCAAGCAGAGAAAAGGGGTCTTTTTGAGCAGCTATTTGTACAGCCTGGAATTAGGGGACAGATGGTGCCAGCACTCCTTTAGCCACCCTGGTTAGCATCTCAGTAGGTTGTGTGCCCTACCCTTACTGCCAGATCTGGTTTTGTGCCCAGTTCAGCACTAGGACTCACTTAGGAGTTGCACTCTTCATGGTCTATACTGCCTTTCAGTATTATTCAGGGCCAGGCCCGAAAGCACTTTAGCCAGCAGTGGTGAGGCTTGTGACAACTCAAGTTCCAACCACTGGGATCAATGATTTCTCTCTGGCTAATGCTGGTTTCAATGGTCCCTCCATGGTGGCCATCAGCTGAGTTTGGTCTGGTTTTCCTTTCTGCTATAACAGGACAGCACTGAGTATAAGGATTGAAATTCCTGTGTGCTCTCTCTTGTCAGCACATGAAAATGCTCTACTCACCATGCTGCCACTGCTGGTAGGTGGTGGAGGTTGGCAGCATGGCAGTTAGTGGCAATAGTCCTGAATAGGCAAGTAAAGACTATTTTATTTTACTTTCTGAGTGCCTCTTTCAACAATGTGAGGCTAAAACCAGGCACTGTGTGTGCTCACCTGATTTTTGGTCCTTAGGAAAGTGGTTCTATGTGTAGATAGTTGTTAATTGGTGTCCTAGTTAGAGAACCATCTGTGGAGGCTTCTATTCCACCACCTTGCTCAGTGCTCTAATTTGTAACATTCTTTTCAGCTCTGTCTAGATTCTAGTACTCCAGCATACGGCAACATTTTAAGCATTGAATTTCTGTATAGACTTTACAGACGTGGGTAACTATGTGTAGATATATGTTTGTGATGTTATGTTTCCTTTAATATGCACTTTCAGATTTACCAATCCTAAAACATTAAAAAGAGCATAAGCCAAATACAGTGTTCAAATAAACACTGAGTTATTTGTTAGCAAAGCAACTGGCTGTGATTCTATTTCAGGAAGATTATCTCTTCCAAGAAGTAGAAATTTGCCAGCTACATTTGTTGGCCACTCGTTCCTGATTTTGGTGTGCTTTCATTCTTCTTTGGATCTCAGTCCCCTGTGCACCATTTACATTTTCTATTCCCAGTTAAAAGGCTTTTGTATGGTCTTGGTTTTGTTCCTATCAGTCACTTAAAAGAACAGACACCCAAAGGCAAGGGCATTAATCACCTCTTTGAAGGTTCCTGGGAAATTATTTATATGTTGGTAGTGAATCTAACCCACCCTTTAAGGGGCAAGACTGCTAGATTAGGAACATGGTTAGGAAAACATAGTCGTCATTAACCCTATCGCTTTTCCAACAAAGAAAAACAGTGCAACAACCAGCCAAAACCCATGGCGATTTGACAGCACAAAAGATCAACAAAATGAAGCCCCAGACGAGATAAAACAAGATGCCAGCTTTCTGACATAGGTTTAGTTTCTGTAAACACTTACCCTCACAAATGGAAGTCAGTGAAAATACTTAATAAAATGGCTAGAGAATTCTAACTCTTACATTATATTCTTAAGTGTTTTGTATAAGAAACACTTATACAAAGTGTTTGCTTTAGAAATCTCATAACTTGCTTCTTTTAATCTAATTAAATTTTCTCTTTTTACTGATATAATTCCCCTTAGTTACTAAGAATAAAATTAAAGTCACTAAATTTTATTTTTCACATTGTCAAGATTATAGGATCTCTGAAGGGGTGGCTCTGCATTGATTTTTTGACAATAAATATTTTCCAAAACACTCCATGCCAATGTGATAAGAGGAATTACTGGGCAAGAGCCAGAGAGAAGTCAGGGAGAGGGCAAGTACAGGAGGAAAGCAGAGGTGTGGAAGATGAGTGAAAGTAAAGGATGATGTGTTAGTTTGTTCTCATACTGCCATATAGAACTACTTGAGACTAGGCCATTTATGAAGAAGTTTAATTGACTCGCAGTTCACAGGCTGTACAGGAAGCATAGCTTGGAGGCCTCAGAAAACATACTATCCTGGTGGAAAGGCAAAACAAAAGCAAGCACATCTTCACATGGTGGCAGGAGAGAGAAAGAATGAAGGGGGAGGTGCTACAGACTTTCAAACAACCAGATCTCTTGAGAACTCCATCAGGGGGACAGCAAGGGGGATATCTACCCCCATAATCTAATCACCTCCAATCAGGTTCCTCCCCCAACTATGAGATTAAAATTCAACATGAAATTTGGGTGAGGACACAAAGCCAAACCCTGTCAGATGACTAGTAGAATGTTAACCTGATCTGTCCTCTCAGCAGGGAGAGGTGTCCTCCTGTTTTATGGATGATTTAAAGTTATTATAACAGATGGTGGTGCTTCCTTCCATCTCTTATCCTATGAATTTTAGTGTTAATTTAAAAAATATTTTCTATAAAACAGTGAGACAATGGTACTAGGACATTCTGGTAGTTCAGAAAGAGACTTTACAGGTAGGATTCACTTGATTAGGGCACCACATTACAGATTTGGTCCCAAAATTGTGGATCCAGAAATTTTATTTTCAGATGGCATTTTATGTTGGTTAGACTTATTAGAATAGTCCCTGTCTCAGTTTCCTAGTTTGTTGTTGGGGACAAAAAATAAATGTACTTAGCACTGTTTTGAGGATAAAGGTGTCAGAATATTGCTTGACACAAAGTACTCAACAGATGTTAGTTTTCATTCATAGTTCTATTAACATTCTCACCAAGCATATGCTGATTTATTCACTTATGAAAAACACATTTAGGTGGGTCCAGAATTATTTTATTCTCCTTTCAGGATACTCTGTTCATGATACCCAAATAACTGAGAAGCTGCATTCATCAACCAACCTTCCTTCCTTCCTTCCTTCCTTCCTTCCTTCCTTCTTTCCTTCCTTCCTTCTTTATGAAGACAGGTCTTGCTCTGTTACTCAGGCTAGAGTTCAGTAGTATGAACATGGCTCACTGTAGCCTTGACTTCCTTGGCTCAAGTGATCCTCCTGGCTCAGCCTCCCCATTAATTTTAAGATGATTCTTTTATGGAGAAAATTTAAAGAGTGGATCAAAGGATCTGAATGGTCACAGCAGATGTTTTATCTAGAGTCTGATAAATCGCCTACCACCCTACACCTACGTACCATCACAGAACTCAGTCCACAAGATGTAAGTTGCGTAAGAATCAGGGCAGGACAACTTGCTCTGCCTTTGGTTTTGTTTTGTTTTTAACCTGTGAGTCTCTGTATGTCTCTCTCTTGCTGTCGCTCTCGCTCTCTGCCTCCTCTCTCCTTCCCCCCACCCCTCAAAACTCACTTTTGAGCTATAATGTTTTGTTTCCAAAACATTTGGAATGTTTTAGATTCCAAAGTGGCACTCTTCTTCTTGACATCCTTTTTAATTTCATTTATGCCATTGCTTATGTTAAGGTTTCCTTCAAATGAAATGAAATGAAATGAAATAGGATCAATTTCTTCCTGTTTTTAACTGGGAGGGATTGTGCAGTGGCACAATCTTGGCTCAATCTTAGCTGGGCATGGTGGCGAGTGCCTGTAATCCCAGCTACTTGGGAGGCTGAGGCAGGAGAATTGCCTGAACCCAGGAGGAAGAGGTTGCGGTGAGCCGAGATGGTGCCATTGCACTCCAGCCTGGGTAACAAGAGCGAAACTCCGTCTCAAAAAAAAAAAAAAGAAAAAAAAAAAAGAATTAAAGAGAAGAATCAGATGGCGTTTGGATGAAGAGATGGCAGAGGCTGTATTTCACAAAGCCTGTGGACTATGATAATATTCTCCACTTTATCCTAAGTGTGGTGGAATGTCAAGAAAAGACATTAAAGAAGGAAAGTAGTACAATTAGGTTTTTATTTTTTTAAATTACTGACTTATATATGAAGAAGAGATTCAGAAGAGACAGATTTAGCTGTGGACTAGATAAGGGACGCTTATTTCAACCATGATGGAGCTAGAAGATGTAGACAAGTGGATTGATTTCAGAAAGTTTTAGAGAATGCGTGTGTAAATAGCTTTCTTTCACTTGCATGCTCTCGTGTACATGTTCTACATGTGAATATATATCTACTTACACATATGTATGTTTGCATATAGAATATGTATTTGTTTAGGGAGATAGAAAAAAGATAATAAATACACTAAAATGTTTACAGTGACTATGGTATTTAAGATTATAATATTGGGGGTAATTTTTATTACCTTCTTTACGATTTTTCTTTTCTTAATATTCTACAATGAATATATATAAATATATACATAAAGTACATATATATGTAGTCTATGTACACACTTGGATTAAAGATGCATTGTGAAAATTAAATTATAACTATGGCTAGTGTCAACATTCCCACTACTCAAATATGATAAAGTGCTTTTAAGATAAACAATTTTTTTTACAAATTATTGTTGGAGGCTCTCTCAATTTGTTCATGAATTATGCATAGCTAGTAAAAAAATAAGAAGGTAACAAATCAATGCCCTTTGCCATTAAATGGCACTAGAATTCACTAATACAACTATTTAACAGTTAAATTTATGGTGATGGCCTGCAAATGAAAAATGATGTAAAGTATTTGTATTTTCCTCATCTTCAGTCTGTTTCTGAAAATGCAAACAATCTTTTAATTTTTATAGATTTTATTTTAAAACATAATGTTGACGAGAAATCTGCAGAGTTCTAGATTAGAGTCAATTAAGATTTCCAAATTAAATTTTAAAATTTACAACTACAGAGTTTTAAATAATGTTAGCAGTATGGTTTCTGCATAAGAATCTAGAGAATTTCAAGACATTCTTCTTGCTTTAGAGTTGGGTGCTGCATAAACATTAACCAGTCATAAGTAAAAACAAACCAATTATATATATCTTTGTGCACCCCCATATATATATATTTGGGTCTCTCTCTCTCTTTCTGTGTGTGTGTGTGTGTGTGTGTGTGTGTGTGTGTGTGTGTATAACTGATTTGTTTTTACTTAGGACTGGTTAATGTTTATGCAGCACCCACCTCTAAAGCAAGAAGAATGTCTTGAAATTCTCTAGAATTTCATAGACATATATATATATATATATATATATATATATATATATATATATGCACCCCCATTGCTTAGTATCAGATATTTTACTAGCAATACTGAACAAGTATATGAGAGGAAATTGACAAAAATTTTGGTTCCTG
>CM052658.1:10013543-10055522 GCA_028533165.1 Leontopithecus rosalia | reverse complement strand
TAGGGATGGGAGAGGCATCATGAACTAACTCAAGGTAGTATACTATCTGAAAATTTATACTTATGAAAATTTATGTGATAAAATTAAAGTTAAATTGCTTTTTAAAAATTTGCTTTAGGATTTAGCTCTATCTCTACATAGTTGGCATTATTTCTGCTACCTTGGGTGACTTCTTTTATTGTAACTTATTGTTATGTTAATTTCCCTACTGTTACTTGTATAATTTTTATATACACACATTCTCGATCAATATACTTTTTAAATAAAAAGGAACCCTAAGCATCTTTTTGCAAATAGTTCTAAATCATGAAAACACTAATATTTTATAAACCTAAAAGAAGCTAATGAACCAGAAATCTCTTTAACCAAAGGCACTTTTCCTTTGGTTTTAGCAGAACAGCGAGTCCTAATGAACAGGTAAGATAAATCATTTACTGTGTAAAATACTCATATACCTATTGAAAGGGTACCATATCAAATGTTCTCTGCCTATCTAAATTACCTACAAGAAGAAATCTTAGCAAAGTGCAAAATGCAATAGACATTTGCAGTCTATCCTTAACTAGCCTAATTCTTTCAAAGAGAAATGTGAACATAAAATGCAAAAGCATGACTGAAGAGTCATTTCAGGCGTTCCTTGACTTCTCAGAATGGCTACAGGAAATGTTCTCATCTAGTGTACGTCCGCACTGTGCATATCCTCTAAGGTTATCACTATGGGACAATCTACAACCAATGTGTCTTTGCCTTGGGCTCACGGAGTTGACCATAATGGTTATCCTGGCAAGACAGAGCCGATCTTCTCTCAGAAGTAGACGATGAAATATTACAAGCCTGAAAGTTAAAAGTGGAAGACAGCTTTTCCAGTCCAGTCTATCATCGATGGGCATTTGGGTTGATTCCAGTAGGGACATGGATGAATCTGGAGAACATTATTCTCAGCAAATTGACACAAGAACAGAAAAGGAAACACCGTATATACTCACTCATAGGTGGGTGATGAACAATGAGAACACATAGACACAGGGAAGGGAGTACCACACACTGAGGTCTATTGGGGGAAATAGGGGAGGGACAGCGGGGTGGGGGGAGTGGGGAAGGGATGGCATGGGGAGAAATGCCAAATATGGGTGAGGGGGCAGAAGGCAGCAAAACACACTGCCACGTGTGTACCTATGCAACTATCTTGCATGTTCTGCACATGTACCCCAAAACCTAAAATGCAATAAAAATTTAAAAAATTTTAAAAAAATTTAAAAAAGTGGAAGACAGCTTACACTTCAAGGACTAGAGAAATCAAATTCAGTAATGCCATTTCTCAGAGGAAACCTCAGACTAAAGACACAGGCAATAAAGCTTTAGCTAAGGAAAATATTTGTTTAAGGTTGAAAAACCTAAGATAAACATCCAGATAGTCTGATTTTAAGTGAAAGAAAAAAAGAATCTGATTCTTAGCATGGAGCTAGGGATATTAGTGGAAACTCTTCTTCCCTACACAAGTGATTTCACATTTCACATTTCTTGTTTTTGTCTCTAAAATTGTTTTAAGGATTCAGATGTGAAAATACAAGTATTCTTTGCTTTGTTTTCCCTCTCGTAGCTTTGATTCCTCAATATTCAATTTGTCAGCCCATCACATTAACTTTATGTTCAACTGATTTTCCATATGTCTACTTTTTTTTCTGTGGTTACCACGTTGGGAACATAGCTTTGTCTAGTACATTCCTCTTACTTCAGTCCCCGTTTCTCTATGGTAGACAGAATTTTTGTAAATCCTCCAAACAAGGATGTCTGGTCCCAACCCCCAAAACCTGTGTTTATGATAAGATACCACCCCCATGATCATGTTATAGCATATGCACAACTGACTTTAAGATTATCAAAATCAGCGTAATGTAGTGACATCACTCTGTAAAAGCAAAGAACTTTTTTCCCACTGGTGGAAGAAGAGAAATCATAGAGATTAGAAATATGAGAAGCACTCAGATGCCGTCACTGACTTGAAGTTGGAGATGTCCATCCATGTGAGATGTGATATGAAGAGCCTCAAGGAGAGAAAGTCGCCCTGGCTGGCTCACATCCAGCCAGGAAACATTATCCTCATGCTACAGCCATAAAGAACTGAATTTTTCCAGCAACCTGAATTACCTTGCAAGAGAGTTTTTTCCCAGTGCCTTCAAACAAGAACCCAACCTAACTAACGTTGATTTCAGCCTTATGAGACCCTAAGCTGAGAACCCAGCCAGGTCCACATGGACTCCTGACCTACAGAAACTATGATATAATCAATTTGTGTTGTTTTAAGCTGATGAGTTTGTGGCAATTTGTTATACAACAATAGCAAAATAGGATACCTTCTCACCTAGCCATATTCATCCGATCAGTCTGTATAAATGACTCCATTCATCTTAACATTTGACTATGTAAAAATCTACAAGCCTCCTCAACGTTTCGGACCAAATTCAAAACCTTTGACTTTAAGATGCCAGTAAATTAATAAGTCAAAGTTCCTTATCCTACCAAAATTTTTACTCTTCTTATATAAAGATGATCCTGTAATAGTTTTCCCATTTGTCATATTGTTACAATTTTCTATTTATTTATCTGTCACCTCCATTAAACTGGACATTAACTCCTTATAGTCTTAGTGCCTAGGACACCATTTGGCATCAGTAGATCTGTGCTCCTGCTCATGGGGGAAATAACTCCACGTTAAATCCAGGCCAGAGTTTACCGTTCTTTGACCAGGCCATGTGTGCTCCTGCCTCTTTGCCTTGGCTAATGTACTTCCCTCAGCTGAAATATCTCATTTCTTCCACCATCTAACAGTGTGCTGAGGGAAGAGTCAATATAGGACAATTAATACAAGACCCTTTGTTGATGTAAAAAGCTACTCTGGATTAATGGCTCCTTACATGACTGCAGAAAATGTCTGCATAGAAACAAGAACATTAGTCTGGAGCCATAGAGTCGCCTGAATACTGAAAGGATACAGCCCTTCAGGGATTTGTATGCCATTTTCTTAACATGTCTATGAATTTCTTGAGTAAAAGAACCAAATTTTCTATTTTTTCCATGCCACTAATAATATCTCATTGACATAGGATATATGCTTAAGGAATCAAATTTGTACTTAAGCTTCACAAGTTTCAGACAATATGGCAACTGGGGGAGTTGTCTTACTACTCATTTTGTCACTATTTCTTTAATGCAAACTCCAGCCCTGTCTTGACTTACCACAATGAAGATGGATGGGAAAAAGAGTGGGAGTAACAATACATAAGGCCCAGATAAAACTTTCTCAAGATCACATGGCTAGAATGCAGCGGACCCAGGATTGAAACCCGTGGTTTCTGACCCTACAGCTCTGCATATCATTAATTCCCCTCCCTCTTGCCCATTTCCACCCAAATCCCACTCCCTAGCGTAAGAATGCTTTATTTTAAGGATTTAGTGGCTGGGCCAGTGGCTCACGCCTGTTATCCCAGCACTTTGGGAGGCCGAGGCAGCTGGATCACAAGGTCAAGAGATCGAGACCATCCTGGCCAATATAGTGAAACCCCATCTCTACTAAAAAATACAAAAATTAGCTGGGCGTGGTGGCAAGTGCCAGTAGTCCCAGCTACTCAGGAGGCTGAGGCAGTAGAATTGCTTGAACTTGGGAGGCAGAGGTTACAGTGAGCCAAGATGGTGCCACTGCACTCCAGCCTAGTGCCTGGCAACAGAATAAGACTCTGTCTCAAAAGAAAAAAAAAATCCTTTATATTCCTACAAAGACGCTGCTATGATTTGAATGTTTGTTTCTTCAAAGAAAAAAAACTTATATTGAAATTTAATTGCCATTGTAAGAGTATCAAAAGATGGAAACTTTAAAAACTTACCAGGTCATGAGGGCTCCACCCTCCTGGGTAGGATATGTGCTATTACGCAAGAGTGAGTGTGATGACTTCTTGCCCTCTCTCACTCTTCTACCATCTGCAAGGGGATGATGCACAAGAAGGCCCTTGCCAGATGCTGACCCCTTGATCTTGGACTTCTCAGATTCCAGAACTGAGAGCCAATACATTTCCATCTATTATAAATTACCCAGACTCAGGTGTTCCATTATAGAAGCAAAAATGGACTAATACAGTGTATGATTCATGTGTAGAAAAATGATGAAATGACATGAGTGTTTTGAGATAGGCTTTTGACTACAAATATTAGAGACTAACCCTAAAAATGGTTACATAGAACTGTATTTATGTGAATACAAATATCAGATAGATAGATAGATAGATAGATAGATAGATAGATAGATATTCAAACTGCCTCTGACCAAGTCCTATACATTCCATACCTTAACTCCTTAATAGTTTCAGAGAGCATCTTAGAGAAATCATTTTTTTGTATCAAAAAGTAGCTGACCTTGACAAAGTGTAATTAGGTTCACAATTTATGGTTCTACTGTGATTATAATTAGAACTTTGATGCTTGTTTTATAGATGAGAAACGGCCTTCATATAATATACATTGTTAGTAAATTATTTCTGAAACCACTCAGGGCATTTCTTTAAATCTAATTAAAAGCACAATTGCAAAACAAGGAGATCAAAATGTTTTCTATTAATCAGCCTGGTTTGGTGCAAATGAAAAGTAATAAGGAGAAAATATTTTAATATTGACATACGAAAAGAAGATTGTGATAAATTTCACAAAAGGCAGTTGTACTGATAATTGCATGTCTTATTAAACATAATTTATGCATAGAATTCACTGTTGGGTATAACCTAATATATAGACTAATGATGACATTACATTGATGTTGCTAGATTATGGTGGGGAATCAGGTCTCCCTAGCTTAATGCCTGATATATAAGTGTGCAGGAAATTTTACAGAATGGAGATAGATGGTAAAGAAAGAGAAAAGCGGCTAGGCGGGTGGCTCACGCCTGTAATCCCAGCACTTTGGGAGGCCGAGGCGGGTGGATCACGAGGTCAAGAGATCGAGACCATCCTGGTCAACATGGTGAAACCCCGTCTCTACTAAAAATATAAAAAATTAACTGGGCATGGTGGCGCGTGCCTGTAATCTCAGCTACTCGGGAGGCTGAGGCAGGAGAATTGCCTGATCCCAGGAGGCGGAGGTTGTGGTGAGCCGAGATCACGCCATTGCACTCCAGCCTGGGTAACAAGAGCGAAACTCCATCTCAAAAAAAAGAAAGAAAAGAAAGAAAGAAAAGCAGAGTAATGTAGAAAGGAATGGGATAGAGTAAAAGGAAAAAATAAAGACAAAGAATATAAGGGATTGAGAAACTAGAAAAAATAAAATAGAACGGGAGGGAGGGAGGGAGGGAAACAGAGAGGGAGGGAGCACCGAAAAAGAGGAAAAGGAGGAAGATGCGAGAACGTAGAAGAGGGAGAGAAATGAAAGGCAGGCGGGCTCCTAGTCCTCTTTTTCCCCTTCTCTGCTAGCAAAGCCTGCTCCTCAGCCAGATGAAAGATTTGTTGTCTCAGACATGCTGTGTTCTGCATGTCTCATAGTTGCCTATTTATACCAACACTTTTTCTCCTGGAAAACCTCCTCGTTGTTAAAAAACCAAGCAGTAATGCCTCCCCTAGTTCAAGAACTCTGGAAATAATCAGAGACACCAGGCTTCCTACTTCCCTATGACTTCTGCTGTCTCAGAGAGTCAAGTGAAGTTGTGTTAGGATATTTTTCTCATTATTTTGTAGCTGTTGCTTTACTGATAGGTGGTCTCCCCATTACAGTGTGATTTTCTTGAATCACGAAATGGTCTTAGCATTTTGTATTTCTAGATTCTTGCACAGGGCCTGGTTTATACGAAGCACTCAATAATTCTATAAATTATCACATTCAGTTCTCACAGCTAATCATGTGAGTTAGACATTATATTCTATATTTCACAAAAGAGTAAACCTAGATTCAGATTATTTAAGTGACTTGTTCAGTAACATTAGTTTAAGTGAGCCTTACAATACAAAAAGTGAGAACAATATTTTGTTCTCTCAGATGAGATTTAGAATTGAAGTAACAAATTCTAAGAATTAAAGTACAGCAAATTCCCATGACACAAGTTTATCTAACAAACCTGCACTTGTACCCCAAACTTTAAACAAAAGCTTAAAGAAAAAACCACGAAAAGCCTTTAATGTATTTTTAAATGAAAGTGGAAATAAGACCAAATTGTGCCTGTTCCATTATGTATTTCTGAGAATTGCATTCTTTCCACGTATCTATTTTAGAAAGAGAAAATTTGTTTTAATTTATGAAACATAAACCTGAGATATGCCATGGTCTCTTATTTGTTATTTATAGGAACTGGCTTATGAAACTGCGGCAAAAATAAAAAATGCCATGACTCAAATCATTTGCATTTATTCTAGACATACCGTTTTACATCAACAAGAGATTTATGAATTTTTGGTGTGTTCTTTCATATATTAATTCAATAAATGTTTCCTGCCCATATAGGCTAAGTAAGCACTGACTCTGTTTAATCTTACTTTAGTTTACACTTGTTAAAATATTTTCCCATGCCATACATTTCTAGTTCAAACACGGAATTAATTTTCTTTGGTGACTTTTTGTTCGTTTTCCAATCTTATATTTTGTTTATTTTGTGATAGGATGTCTAGTTTAAGTAAACTATGTGTTCAGCCAAGGTTATGCATTCCTCTTGTTTTATAAATTGTCCCTATTTATACAAGACTTTTCTCTTTTCTATTGTATTATATAGTATTTTGTTATTTCCTTTATTTTGGCTTATAATTACAGTATAGGATATATATTCATTATATTATTTTATATTTGAGCAAAATCATAAATATATTAATATTGCTTAGACAGTTTCCCAATAGAGCCATGATTTCCAAGTATTTGCCCTATAACTTCAAGGGTACAATAAAATTTAACTTAGGGGCTTAAAATCTAAGCAGAATTGGTATTGTTTCATCAGGGATGAATTGGGTGGTTTAGAAATTGAACACCAGAATGTCTAAAAGAAGGCTTCTCCCAAAGCCCATTAACCTTCAAGATACTTCAGCCATTTTTTTTTTGACATGAGTAAAGTGAACAGGATTTTAATAAAAGTCCTGCAGTAGATATTCCTCAAAGGTCAGGGCTCATCATAAAGCTGCCAACATGGCAACTTTAAGAAAACAGATCCTGACGACCTTTAATAACCCCAGGTCTGCCAGTGCTCATTGTAGAGGATGTATATTTTAAAATTCCATTTGAGAAACTGACTCCCCCATTTGACAGGATCATGGTCTCTAATCTTATTTTTGTGTGTAAGAGCTGCCTGTATACTCTGCGGAAACTTGCATTTGTATGTTTCTGAGGACCTTGGGAAATAATTTTCTCTAGTGATAGAAATGCTTCCCCTTCTTCAACTTTGAGTTTCTGATCACCCATTTCATTACTACTAAGCACACCATGTTTGAAAGTAGAAGGAATTTAATACTGAAGAAGTAGACTTGATTCACCAAAGCTTCCACTTTATTTATTTTCATTTTTGTTCCTTAATCTCTCTTCAACTTTTTATAGATTGAATAACTCTGAAATCAGAAATTTGTGATATGCAACAGTAATTTCCACATCTATGTGTTCACTGGTAGAACAAAAGTAAAACTATTACTAAAATACATATTTTGTATTGTTACTCCCATTTCATAAGGGATAAACAAAGACTTTAAAAACTTTAGCCCGGTGCGGTGGCTCATGCCTATAATCCCAGCACTTTGGGAGGCCGAGGCGGGTGGATCACGAGGTCAAGAGATCGAGACCATCCCGGTCAACATGGTGAAACCCCGTCTCTACTAAAAATACAAAAATTAGCTGGGCATGGTGGCACACACCTGTAGGCCCAGCTATTCAGGAGGCTGAGGCAGGAGAATTGTTTGAACCCAGGAGGCAGAGGTTGTGGTGAGCCAAGATCGCGCCATTGCACTCCACCCTGGGAAACAAGAGCGAAACTCAGTCTCAAAAAAAAAAAATACTTCAGTAATTTGCTCAAGTTAACACAGGTAACAAATAACGGTGCCAGAATTTACTGTTTTCAGATCACTCTGTTTCAAAACCTCATACAATTTCCAGTCTCTGAGACGTATGCCTGCATTTCTGTCCTCATCATCTCAGTTTACATTAAATTAACAAATAACTCTTTGGAAGCTAGAATAACATTATGAGTAAAAGGTAAAATCTTGATTTAAACTATTTCAGAGAAAAGAAATAGAGGAAAGCTTTCCAAATTATTTTTGTGGAGTAATTTTATCAATGAAAAATCTGGCAGAGATTTTTACCAAAAGAAAGCAAAAACAAAAAGCAAAACAACAACAAAAACTCAGACTATCTCACCAGAGTGCCAAGGCAAAAGTCTTAAATAACACTAAACAAAACTGAGTAGAACGATATAAATAATATCACATCATCAAGTGGAGATTCTTCCAGCAAGGCAAGGCAGTTCAACATTAGGAAGTCTAATAGTATGATTCACATCGTATTAATAGAGCCAATGATTAAAGTAATATGATAATCACCAGAGACGTTGAAAGGCATTTGGCAAAATTTAATGCTAGTTCTTTTACAGAAATGAAGTTAATCTGTTATATAAGAATTGATGACTACTCAAACATGAGAGTGTACTTGTGTGTACATACATGGCTATATTTGTATATGTAGTTTTGTTTATATCTTCATCAAAAGTCAGCAGTTAGTCACCATCTTCTTTAAAGGACAAATACTAGAGACATTTCCACTGGAACAAGATGGTGCTACCCACTATTTTTACTGTGATTTAATATTATGTTGGAGATCTATGACAAAGAAAGCAATTAGAGGCCTACAAGTTGGGAAGACAGAACTAGAACTACTTCTGCTTGCAGATGATGTTATTAGTTTCTTGAAAACTGAAAAGAATCAATGAAATAACTACTATATAGAAAGAATTTAATAAGATGGCAAGGCATAACATTAACATACAGAAATCAATAGCCTGCATGTGATTACAGTTTTGAAGATATTATGAAGGTGAACAGAAACACTTTTAACCTCGATTTCAAATAATAGTTTTTCTTTTTTTTTCTTTCATTGGAGAAGTGAGGCAAGTGTGATATGTGCCTAGAACAATGAGATTTTGTGTAGAAGAAAGAAAGAAAAGAGGAAACATCTACATGGAGAACCACGCATGGGGAACAGTGAAATTGGTTGCTGTAAAGCAGTACTTTAGAAAAATTAATCACATAAAAAATACAACTAGGTACTTTAGAAAAAAAATTTTTTAATTTATTTTTATTTTTTGTATATATATTTTATTGTACTTTCAGTTCCTGGGTACATGTGAAGAACATGCAGGATTGTTGCATAAGTACATACATGGCAATGTGGTTTCCTGCCTTCATCCCTATATCTGGCATTTCTCCCTGTTATCCCTCCCCAACTCCCTGCCTCCACTGTCCTTCCCCTAGTACCCTCCCTACAGACCTCAGTGTGTGATGCTCCCTTCCACCCCAATGTCCATGTGTTCTCATTGTTCAACACCCGCCTATCAGTGAAAACATGCGGTGTTTGATTTTCTCTTCTTGTGTCAGTTTGCTGAGAATTATGGTTTCCAGGTTCATCTATGTCCCTACAAAGGACACAAACTCATTGTTTTTTACGGCTGCATAGTATTCCATGGTGTATATGTGCCACACTTTCCCTGTCCAGTCTATCATCGATGGGCATTTGGGTTGGTTCCAAGTTTTTGCTAAACAGTGCTGCAATGAACATTTGAGTGCATATGTCCTTATAATCATAAAAAAATACAATGGGGATGCAATGAGAACCTCAAAAGCTAGAGCAGCAGGGTTAACAGAATGGATGGGATAATAGGAGACATTAAAAAGAATCAACCACATTAATGGCTGGAATATAACATATGTAGAAAGCAGTTAATCAATTGAGGCAGGGAGAGAATGTCAACCAGGAGGTCTGTATAATCATTTGGGGTTAAGGGTAGAAACACCAGTAAAAGCAGTGCTATAGAAATTGTAGTCAATAATTATTTCACTTAGAATTTCTACTAGTTCTTATGTCTTGATGAAAATCATTTAAAAGTTGCAAAGTAGTCAGACCTTCAATATGAATTCAAAACTAACTGGATCAGTGCTTTTCCCTTTTTTTCTGATATTTTCCTTTGTTCTCATACTTCTATTCCAAAAAGCCAAATATAAATGCCTTTCATTTCACTGTGTCATGCTGAGAAAGGCAAGATAAAAAGGGGGAGAACAAAGAAAAAGAACAGATAAAAAAATAATGTTGGAAGTTGTAAAGCAGTTCTGTAGGCTTTTTTCCACCACTCACAAGTTGGAAGATGAAAATTAAAGCTCACCAAACATCATCAAGAATGTCTTCTGCCTTCAACTTGATGTGCTTCTTACATTTTGGGTTCTTTGCAGTTGTAACTCTCAGCCAGGAATTATTCTTCTGCCGTATCCTACATGGCTGATCACTTGGTCAAATGCCGCATCATTGGACAAGCCCATCTCCCACTGTTCTGTATCCCCTGAACCCTTCTGTATTTTCTACTGCAGCACTTACCGTATATTTAGTTGTTTGTAATTTGTCTCCTCGCGTGAGACTACAAAGTTCAAGATGTGAGAGACTTTTTTTCTGTTTTTCTTTTATTCCCTTCACTGTTGCATTCTGAGAGCCTAAAACTATATCTGCCATGATAGGCATCCATGAGATATTGGTTAAGTAAATGAATGAACAAATTAATGACTGAGCAAGCCCTAGTAATAGTATTCTGCAAAGTTCTTAAACTGTATTTTAGTTTGTTATCAAGACAATTTCAAGAAAGAAAAAAAAGTTAGAGCATTTTCCCTTTAAATAATAATAAGCAACATCTATGCTACATAGTTTATTTTCAATGAACAAACAAAAAAATTCAGACCTTTTTAAAATTCTTGAAGTTTACTGTTTTTTTCAAAAGGGAGACAATGATAGTTTTGGGAGGCCACATCTTCTCCAGCATGTTTCCAGCTCTTTTTCTTTGTATTAGGATATTTCTTCTTCTTCTTTTTTTCTTTAAGACAGGATCTCAGCATGATCTCAGCCCACTGCAATCTCCGCCTCCTGAGTTCAAGTGAGCCTCAGCCTCCTGAGTAGCTAGGATTCCAGGCGTGCAACACTACACCCAGCTAATTTTTTTATTTTTAATAGAGACGGGGTTTCACCATGTTTGGCCAGCCTGGTCTCGAACTCCTGAATTGAGGTGATCCGCCCACCTCAGCCTCCCAAAATTCTGGGATTATGGGTGTGAACTGCTGCACCTGGCAGGATATTTCTCCTTTTAAGAAACATTCGGAGTCACATTTGTTAAGCCTCAAAGCAATCCATGGTTTATTATGCATTTTTCACTCTAGGAAAGAGATCACTTTATTAAACATTAAATAGTGGTAATAATCATTAATAATTGATATATTGTCTACTGATACTATCAGAAAAAAAACAAACATTTTAGGTTACTATGTGCATCAAGAATTCTAATGTTTTGAAAACCTCCATAATATATCAGTTAAATGTGCTATGATTTATTTTTCTACCTGTTTAGTGTTGAACAGTAGATTTTAGTCCCTTTTTTGTGTGTTATAAATAAAAACATGGATCTTTCTTGGCACTTGTCCTTATTGCCAATTTCATACAAATTCATCAAATTGCAAGTTCCTGATGCCTAGAATCATAAGCAGAAGCCTATTTATTGAGATGCTGTGTTGATAACATGATATAACTTTCATGTTGCTTATCTCTAACCTATGAACTTGTTGTCCTTTCATCAGTGAAAAGGAAAATGAAGAACTGTTACTTAAGAAAGTTCTTCTGCTAAAATATGTCAGGGCTTGGATATGAGACTTGACCTAAATGGCTCCTCTAGTTCTGAGCTGAAGGATGAGAAGCGGACATGCAGGAGGATCTCCTTGGCATGGCAACCTTTACAGAGTACCTGCTGATATTCTCCCTCCTGCTGTGCCCAGTGTCAAGAGAATGAGCTTACAATATTTTGTAAAATGTGTAGATTGAGGAATTGGGATCTCATTTATCTCAGAAAACAGGTTTTCAAATATCAATATGCCTTAACTTTTTCTTGAAATGAAGGTCATTTTAGGAACATAAATTTTTTCCAAAAATGAATTCAAACAGAATTTTTAAAGTATGGAGCTGGCATAAATATTCTGTGAACTGAATATAGATAAACACTTTATTTCTCATGTGTATTTCACATGCATGAAATAAAGAGAGAAAGAAATCCCACTGGCATTCAGCCAAGGAAATAGATTTTCTTCCCCCACTGTGCCACTGTATTATGGTTTCTTATCTCCAGGATATCACTCTAAATACTGCTATCCAACAGAACTTTCAGCAGTGATCGAGATATTCTATATCTGTACTGTCCAATATGGTAGCTTCTAGCTACACGTGATTGTTGAACATTTAAAACATGGCTAATGAAACTAAGTAAGGAACAAAATTCTGAGTCGCATTTAGTTTTAATCAATTTTAATGTTGGTTTTAATGTTTGCGTTTGGCTAATGGGACAGCCCAGCCATTGGGTATGTCATTCCATTTCTGCATTTCTTTCATCCTCTCTCCACATTCTTTCTGAAAGCTGAGAAGGCTGCCTTGTACATCCAGTTCTGTGATTTCACTTTAGATACTGCTGGAAAAGTAGACTTTACCTATGATGCAATGGTGGCTTCCAAAATGTACTAATACCCAAAACCTGTGAACATGTCACCTGATGTGACAGAGGAGAATTTGCAGATGTGGCTAAATTAAGGATCTTGAGATTTAGAGATTATCTTGGATATCTGGGTGGACTCAATATGATCACACTGTCCTTTTCAGAGGGAAGCAGTAAGGCTAACATGGTGAGGAGATAGAAAGACCATCAGGACCAGAACAGGGATAGAAAGGAAAGAAGAGGCAATGTTGCTGGCTTGAATGCAGAGGGAATGGGCTGTGAGCCAAGGAATGCAGACTTCTGTTCGAGGTTGGAAAGGCAAGGATCAATTTCTCTCCAACAAGAACTTCCACATTTTAGACTTCTGGCCTCCAGAATTTTAAGACAATAATTATCTGTTGCCATAAGCCACTAAGCTTGTGGAAATTCTGACAGAAGCAGTAGGAAGCTAATATTCTGTCCTGTAAAATCGCTTGTCCCCAGGACACTCATCTGTGATGAAACAGATAGGTCTGGAACAGAAAACCAAACACTGCATGTTCTACTCATTAGTGGGAGTTAAACAATGAGAACATGTGGACACAGGAAGGGGAACATCACACACCGGGACCTGTGGAGGGGTGGGGGGTAGAGGGAGGAATAGCATTAGAGAAATATGTAATATAGATGATGAGTTGGTGGGTGCAGCAAACCACCATGGCATGTGTATATGTATGTAACAAACCTGCATGTTCTACACATGTATCTCAGAACTTAAAGTTTATATTTAAAAAAATGATAGGTCTGTGGTGCTGCCCCACAGGAGTGGCAAGGAACTGATTGTATCTGCCAAAGGAAAATGTATACACAGACTCCCACCACTGGAACCCATTATGCCTTCTAAGACCTATACCTCTTAAACAGTAGAGTGCTTGCAGGTAAATTATCTCTGCTATTTTTCCTATTCAAACATGTTCTGGTTTCTACTAACCCAACTGTATTAGGGTATATGAAAGGCATCTGTTTCCTGAGTCTAAGCAGAAATGCTCCCTTCCCACCCTACCGCCCATCGAATCTATGGCTGCATAAGTTGACTTTATAAAGAGATGCTGCTTTGTGTGGTTTTGTTTTCACCATCTGGTTGAAACTTCCCCCTCGGCCAACTTTAATTTTGAAGTTAATCATTTTGAAATTGGGCTTTGAATGCACCTAGGTCAAATTTGCCATATCAGAGGAGAGTTTATGAATGCATTATTCTCAAAAAGATTCTTCATTTTTGCTTTGTTTTTTGCTGTTTAATTCCCTACGTGAGTTTCATTTAAAAGGAAATTGCTTCCTATGTGAATAGCTGAGTATCCACATATGTGGAAAACTTTCCTTGGCATTAACCGTTAGATATCGACGGATGCAGCTATCAGTGCAGTTGGGTGTACATGGGGCTGTGGAATTGATTGTTGACCATAGCATTCTGCATCTAGTTAGGGAAGTCAAGCAGTAATTTTGATCTTTCTACTTAGTCAATTGTTTGGCCCAATAGATTGACTTATTTGGGAGAGTAGAACTTTTTTTGGTTGAGAAGTTCTGTCATGTTGGTATATCTTGAGTTAACCTCAATCATGACAAGCTAGAATGCACAGAGAAGTAAAATGCTAAATTCTTTCAATTGCTTTTTAATATATAATACGTGATGGAAACCTGTCACGACACTTGAAAACATTCATAAGTGAGACCTGCTTTGCAGTAATGACAAAAACAATCGACACTAACATAAATAAATTAAATATTTGGCAATAAACTCAAGTTTAGATTTCAGTAATTAGGTCTGGAAATGCATCTTTGCTACTGAGGGACAAGCCCCTAAAAACACACAGCTTATTGGTTGTATGAATGGATATTGCCTATCCATTTTTCTGTAGGGCAAACAGACCATTTTTATATAAGAAAATAAATCTGTAGAAGTGAACTGTTTGTAATTAAAATTAAGCTTGCCACATCATTTCATGACCATTTATAAAGTCAAGTGCTTGTTAACAAAACAGTTAGATTTCCATTTTATTACTTTCTTTAAAATTATTTTCATATGAGATGAATTATTTTCTTGAAAGTGGTCCAGCTTTGGGGGGGATTCTGAAATTTAATTATTCTGAGATTGAAAAAAGCTGTTTTGACTTATATTTTTTGTTCGTTTGTTTCTAGTGAACTGAGAAATAATTGAATGAGTTTATAGTAAAAATTTTATAATATTCATATCTATCATAGAACAGTCACTACAATAGAATCATTGGTACTGTCTTGATTTCTTAACTTAAAACTAAAATTAGGGATTGGGTGCCTAATTAGAAAATAGCAGCATTTAAGTGAATGTAGAATTAACTTATAAGAATGTGAACAATCTTTATCCAATATTTAATGTCATCATTCGTCATATTGAAAAATGAAATATCTGTTCTCTTCCAGTTTTATTTCCAAAGTTCCAGCAATAGTAGATTCCCAGAATGCACAATTTACAATGCTGCTAAAAGCCTTTATACCTAATTTTGCCCACACTGTTTTCGTGACCATGACCCAGAGTTCCTTCTTATATTCTTAACCCTTTCCCACCCTGCACACTCGGGTCAAGCATTGCCCACACTGCTCTTGTGACCCAGAGTTTCTTCTTACATTCTCAACCTTTACCCACCCTGCAAACTCAGCTCAAGCACCACATCTAAAGAGCTTCCCAAAGGATGAGACTCCCCATCGCCACCATAGATAGCATTGTATACATAACAACTCTGTATGTCCCACAGTACCCTGCCCATGGTTCTATGAGAACATTTTCTGCATTGCACTGAATTTGCCAAATTTGCTTAGAATCCCAGGGATTCCTACACTGCATGAACATAATAGGCAGTCAATAAATAGCCTTTCCATTTATAAACAAGAGTGTACAGTACTGCTCTCTTCTCACTAGTGGTTTCTTCAATAGACCTTAAAGATATTTTCTCTGGAAAGCATTTTGTTTTCCAGCCCCTATTAGCATTAGCCAGTTTACTTATATGGTCAATTTCATATTTTGATTTGAATGTATGTTCTCAAATGGAGCCCTAAAGATATCAGTACATTTAATTCCATATAAAAACAAATAAAACAATCTTTACCAATTGATGTTGGGACATAAACAGATTAATAAGCCAGTTGTCATACACCGTAGTAACCAGAATTTCTATAATTAAGTTAAGACCTTTAAATGAGAATACATTAGAAATGATTTATTTCTATAAAGTCTTGCTTAGCTGAGTATTCATATAAACAGTGACGGTACTGTGTAATCAACAGAATACTGTATTCTAATAAGTATATCAAGAGAAGTAACAGTTGTGAACACATTTGTTTGGCATGTGCTATAAATATCAAAATGGTAAAACTATTTTATTTGAATTAACACATTACTAAACAGGTTATGTTCCATCTTTACTAAAACAAAGCATGAGATGAGGAAAGAATAAGTGTGTAACTCACTAGTTCTATCTCCCACTATTTGTTGACATTTGTGAGATCAGATATGTGCCCTGGGTCCTTTATCATTTTTTAGCAGAAAAAGAAACAAGTCTGAAGAATGCTAGAAGACAAGGATTAAGGATATTAATCTTAGAATTGTATGGCAATAGCAAGCTATGAGACCTTTGGAAAGCTGTTTAATATATTTGGCCATAATTAATTGTATCTCTGAAAGAAGTATTAAAAACAGATGCTTTAAAAATATTTTACAACCTTTAACTTTTTTTATCCTTTTTGGGCTTGAACATCCAACATAGATGAGGAGAAGTTCCTTAAACTGTTTTCTTCAACTCATTCATTAATTAAAATACATTTATTGAGTATCTTCAATATTTCATGTGCCACCTCAGGTCTTAAAGTGATAACCCTCCCCCCAGAATTTAGAATCTACTTGGGGAGACAATAAAATAATTACAAGATAAAACAAAACCTTGTGTCATGTACCTATTAGTCCAATATCTCTTGGCCTTCTAAAGGATCAGAAACCTTAATTCCCTACCTTCGTTCAAACATGTTCAAATCCTCAAACTCCAGTAGTATAGATCTCTTTTCTTCACTTCTTAGAGAACTAAAATCGACAGCCTTTTTGTAAACAGTATCTGTCACAAACTGCCTCTTATAGAGAGATTTCTAACTAGCTCAATTTACAGCAAACATTGCCTTCCAAAGGGAATAGCATGTTTTTCAGGAAAAATAAGTAAAACAGCAAGGATCATAACAAAACAGTAGCAATTGTTTAAATAGTTCACCACAATATTTATTTTGGATCAGCTATGAAAGTAATGTCAGAAACGTTTATTTCAATTTCTTCAGTCTACAAATACTAAAAATCTGCATAAACATGGGATAGCTGTTTGGACCCAGTGCTACAAAAGAGAGAGAGAGAGAGAGAGAGAGAGAGAGAGACAGAGAGAGCATCCAGCCCGAAGACATCCCAGTTGTTTAAAGACAATACATATGTGTGTGTGTGTTTGTTTATTGGAGAATAAAAATTATTTAAGTGTATATTATGTGCTTTCCAAGGATCTCGGATTGGCAGCTGTCATTCTGCACTGTAGCTTATGACAATTCTGTGGCACTAAAAAAGAACTAGACACTTGTTTGTGCCCATGTCCGGACTGTGCCGTAAATGTACTCTGTGACCTTCAGCACATTTATGTCACATATCACGGAATTGCCACAACGTTTAGTTTCTTCATCTGTAAAATAAAGATATTACATAAGGAGTTCTCTAATTTTTTAGCCCTGAACTTTACCACTCCATTTCAGTGGTTTGAATTTTCTTTTAATCTAGAAGTGAACAGATGTGGAATTTACAATTTAAAAATTTAAAACAACAGAAAAATATACACCCATACATTATGGTAATTTTATCTCATGTGATTTTTAACAGGCTATTACCTTAGGGTCTGAAACAAAAATAAAGAAGATCTTGAATCATATTCGTAGGAGTGAATATAACGTTATATATCTAAGACTGTGTAAACAATCTTCATGGCCAAGAGGCTCAGTTATAAGGATTCTCTCTTGATATGTATTTCATTTGATGTGACACATATACACCAGGAAAAAGTATGCAGTCATAAAAAGAGTGAAATCATGTCCTTTGCAGCAACATGCATGCAGCTGGAAGCTATTATCCGTTGTGAATTAACAAAGAAACAGAAAATCAAGTATCACATGTTCTCATTCATAAACAGAAAATCAAGTATCACATGTTCTCATTTGGACGATGGATTCAATACAAGCTCAAACTTCAGCATGACGCCATATACCCATGTAACACTCTTCACTTGCAGAACTTGAATCTAAAATTTTGTTTAAAAAGGAAAAAATATGTATTTCACTTGAGATTTCTTATCATCTACAGCTCTTGGAAATTGCAGTGATGTCAGTAATCTTTGCTGAAGATTTTATGCAAATTTACTGGGTTCTTGTAGGGAGATTTGACTTCATATCTTGGCTACTGACAAGAACCATTTTTTATATGTCTACATGGCAAATTGCTCAATTTAAACCTAAAGCAACAAATACATCACCAATATTTGAGCAGACACTAATTCTTTTTGCTGTATCATTTAAAAAGTTTTTAGATCCTCTGGCTTGGTGGGGTCAATTTCAGTTTTTAAAATCTTAGACCTTTATGTGTCTTTGTGTCTTGAGACATTCCTAGTCACCCGTGTTCCAAAGTCATGGGAGACTTAATTCAGTAAATCATATGCTAATAGAATCCCTTCCTTGATGCGGTTCTTCCCTGGTTACTAATTTTACCTTTCCTTCTTGAGAGTTGGGGCAAACCTTATTGTACCTCCTGAATACAAATCAACATGTAATAGACATTTTAAAGAAGTTAAGTGTATCTAGTGTGTGTGTACCTCAATGTAAATGTTGCCATATTTATATCTACTGTGGGAGCCAAGGGCCCTCTCGAATTGCTGAAAAATCATCTTGCAAAAAGCAGATTGGAGTAAAAGCATACAAATGTATTGAATGTATATACGTGAAAGTCTAAAGAATGGAGGCCCAAAGATACAGAGGAAATTGTCAATGTTTAATGTTTAGCTTCAACCAAGTGTGGACAACCATCTAGAAACATGATTGAAGGAAAAGGGTATAATCTAATGCTAATAGAGCAGGGAAACCCAGCAAGGCCTAAGATCTTCGTGGCCTCTCGCTACAGCATTCATTCCCTCAGGGTATGGAAGGACTCTCTCTGGAATGGAGGTGTTATGACCTACAGTAAAATAATATACAATATATAAATTGTATATTGATAATTTTTATGACCAGATTTTATACAGAAAGGTAGAGGGGAAATTAGAGTGATGTTTTTAGGTTTTATTGCTGAATTTGGGGAAAAGGGGTTCTGGTTTCTATGACCCACTTTGGGGAAGAGGGATTCTAGTTTTTATGACTAACCTTGCGGGAGAATGGGATCGAGACATAGGAGGGCAGGAAAAGCATGAAGAAAAACTTTTGCTTCTGAGACTGCCGCTAGGCCTTCATGTGGGGTGTTGTTTTCTGATCTCCAACATCTGAGCATCCTACAAAATAAAAGTTTACACTTTTATTTGTACACCAGCCTGGCCAACATGGTGAAACCTGTCTCTACTAAAAATATAAAAATTAGCTGGGTGTAGTGGTGGGTACCTGTAATCCCAGCTACTTGGGAGGCTGAAGCAAGAGAATCACTTGGACAAGGAGTCAGAGGTTGCAGTGAGCCGAGATCATGCCATTGCACTCCAGCCTGGGTGACAAGAGTGAAACTGTCTCAAAAATAATAATAATTAAAAAAATAAAAATGTACTAATCACACATTTCTGCCTTGGGAGAATATCTTTTATTTAAATTAATGTATCTTATGTAGGCTTTTAGAAGCCATTTGTGTCTCCTTATTTTTCAGAATACTGGTTGCAGCATGTTTGATACTTTTTAAGCAGAAACACCCTGAAAATAAGACATTTCACCGTTCTTTGTTGGTGAATATTTGGGAGATCAGAATGCAATGATGCTTATCCAAGGGGATGTTTCAGTTTGATTTCAGGGTTGTAAAAAATGGTGAAGCAATTAAAAGAGACATTCCACTTCAAATAATATAATTACATTTGTAAATCATCCTATTTTGTTAAACTTAAAACAGTTCTATATTTAAGTAACTATAACACTTGTGTGCATTCAGAAGAATAAACTTAAAAATAATTTTAAGTAGTGAGCCCAGACTTCACCACTGCATGTGGTGAATGTGAGACATTTGCACTTGTACCCACTAAATACAAATAAAAAAATGACTAACATGATATTATATTATCAATAAAAATTACCCATGCTAGTAATTTCTTTAATAAAGAACAACTGTGGCTGGGCATTGTGGCTATACCTGTTACCCTATACTCTGGGAGGCCAAAGTGGGAGAATTGCTTTAGGCCAGAAGTTTGACACCAACCTGGGCAACATAGTAAGAATGCGTCTCTACAAAAAATTTAAAAAATCAGCCAGGCATGGTGGTGCATGCCTGTAGTTCTAACTTCTCAGGAGGCTGAAGAGGGAAGATTGCTTGAGCCCAGCAGTTTGAGATTACAGTAAGCTATGATCACAGCACTGCCCTCCAGCCTCAGCAACAGAACTCACATCTGTAATCCCAGAACTATTGGAGGCCAAGGTGGGAGGATAACTTGAGGCCAAGAGTTGAAGACCAGCCTGGGCAACATAGAGAGACCCCATCTCAACAACAACAAAAATATTAAAAAATAATTAGGAGTAGTGGCACAATGGCATGTGCCTGTAGTTTCAGTTATATAAGAGGCTGAGGCAGGACTGTTTGACCCTAGGAATTTAAGACTGCAGTGAGCTATAATGGAACCACTGCACTCCAGCCTGAGAAAGACCCTGTTGAAAAAAAAAAAGTAGAATACTTATAAATTAATGATGTTTTCATTCTTGTAGAGCTGTTCTTTTGGTATTACTTGTATATTGATTAACTCATGAAAATACACCTTTGTTTAACTATTGGGTTCCTCTGGGTTTGGTCTTGTTCTTCTAAGAGTTGTATCTGTATAAGAAGCCTTCACTAATGTTGCAGATAACAGAACTTCATGTTAGATATGTGGTTTTTTCGGTCTATAAATGAAATGGCATTCTGGTAGATGAGATTATACAAAGCCTCTAGTCAGACAATTTGACTTACTGCATAATTATATTTTAGACATGAGATCATATAGTAGACTCAAATTCTATGATAGATTTGGGAGAAAACAGATAATCTAAAACTCACTTGAAAGTCAGAAGCCCAAGACATTTTGTTTCTATCTACAAATATGTTAGAAAAATGGTTCTGCAACACTTTGACTTTCCTCAACAATTAAGGAGTATGTAAGAAAAGAGCAGGATGAAAAATTCCGTTTTCTTTTTTTTTTTTTACTTTTTCCTTTTCTTTTCTTTTCTTTTTTTTTTTTTTTTTTTTTTTTTTTTTTGAGACAGTCTCACTCTCTTGCCCAGGCTGGCAAGCAATGACAACTGGGCTCACAGCAATCTCTGCCTCCTGGACTCAAGCCATTTGCATGCCTCAGCCTCCCCAAGTAGCTGGGACCACAGGAATGAGCCACAATGCCTGGCTGAGTTTTGTATTTTTAGTAGAGATGGGGTTTTGCCATGTTCGCCAGGCTGGTCTTGAAATCCTGGGCTCAAGCAATCCACCCACCTCAGCCTCCCAAAGTGCTGGGATTACAGGCATGAGCCACCATGCCCAGCCGAAAACTGCCCTATTTTCACAGTGAATACACAGAAAAACTATAAAATTAAAACATGAAGCTCCTCTGTGGTAATCAGTAATGGAGCACAAAACCCTCAAGCCAGACTACGAAATGCCAGTTCAATTCTGTGTCCATTCTGTAAGTCAGGAAAACAAACTTCTACCAAAATATCTTACAAGGGAAGTATTCTGCTTTACTACAGCTTTTATTTAATGAAATACTGATCTGAAAATCATGAATTAAAGTAGGGTGAAAGACATTCAAAAAATATCAAGCATGTACCATGTGCCAGGCACTGTATGCCAGTGAACAAAAATCCCTGCCTTCATTGCATTTTAGCAGAGGAAGTAAAACAATGAAACAGCAGGGCAGAGCACCAGGATGTCAGTCAGACTGCAATTTCAGACAGAGTGGTCAGAGCAGGCCTCATTAAGATGACATTTGTGCAAAAAGTCAAAAGTGGTGAAAAAATTATCCATGAAGTTTCGCTGGAGAAGAGCATTCTAGGCAGAATCTAGCCATAATAAAGCTCCTACAGCTAGCTATGCTGGAAGAACAGCAAAGCTGGCCAGTGTGGACAGGGCAGAGAAAGCAGGAAGAATTCAACTGGAATTGAATGAGGTGGGATGGAGTGCAGGTAATTTAGGGCTCCATAGACCATAGTAAGGTTTCTTTCACTTAGGTAGGAAGCCATCTAAACAAGACTTAGACTTCTTTTTTTTTTTAGTACCCACAGATTCATGGATTTATTTTATTGACTTATAAATGACCTCCTTTCAGAAGACCTTTTGACTTCTAAAGGATCAGTCTGCTTGCTTTGAGAGTAGACTGGGATGGGTGAGAGGAGATTGAAATGAGGCAAAACAAAGAACAGTTGGGAAATCACAGGAATAATCCAAACAAGCTATGGTAGTGTCTTGGATTAGGGTAATAGCAGTAGAGATGATAAGATTTTAAGTGCAACTAAGATTAGACGAAGATTGTGAGAAGCCCAAGACCATTTCTGCCTGAAAAATGAGAAGAATGGAGTAGCCATTTAAGGGATTGAGGATGAGTGAGAGTAAACATTTCAGAGGCAAAAATGAGTCTTAGACACGAATTTTGAGGTGTGTAGTAGATACCTAACTGAAGGTGTCACACAGAGAGGTTAATATAATCTGATGATCTTATGATGAGATCACCAAGATGAGTACTAACAGAGGAGGCAAGCAGCCCGAGGTCGAGCTCCAGGGCACACCTATGTTTTATCAAAATTCAGGGAAAGGAAGATTGGGCTGGCAGTAAAAGACAGACTGAGAAGCAGCAGCCAGTAAAGGAGAAACATCAAGCAACTGTAGTATTTTGTAAGCCAACCGAAGAGTGCTTCAAGGTCAGATGCTGGCTGCTGATTAGACTTTACAATGTGGAATTCTTTGGTGAGTTTTACTAAGTGTGGTGAAGTGGAGATGAAGCCTACTCACCTATCAGATGACCTAACCAAGTGTCCACACTTACCAGGCTAGAAAAGCCATAACCGTGTGGTGCAATCTGGAGACTACAGCATCACCTTGCACTCTTGCACAAAATGTTTCACCCGAAACTTTCAAAAACTTTAGACCTAACTTTCAGTTTACAGGAAGTCCAAAGGGATATTGGAAGTTGATGACAGTACAAAGAAAGGCTCAACAAGACAGCAGGCCTAGTATTTCCAGAAAGTGAGTATCTTAGTTGAATCCTATTTTGGAGACGAGGATAGCTATTTTAAAAAGAGACACGTGGAAAAATCTGAAATAAGGACTTGATGTTAAACTACGGAAGTATTGAGATTTTATAGAATCACGTTCTTGGGAGACACGTGTTTAAGTGTTGTCGTGTCTATGGGTTTCTTTGAAATAGTTCATGTAAAGCAAATATGGCAAAATATCAAAAAAAAATGCGGTTCTGAAAGCCATTTCCAGCTATTCAAACTAATTGATATTCACTTACTCAAAACTCCTTCAACCATTACTTCTTGAGAGCCTACTCAGTGCTGCACAGTATTCTAGGCATGGGATAAAGAGTGCTAAGGGAACAGACATAGTCCCTACCCTCATGGAAATTACAGGTCAATGAATAAGACTGACAAAGAACCTGAGAGTTATAGAACTAGAAACATTGATAAATAAAAGAGAACAGCAAATGATAATGCAGATGAAGGCGGTGACTACCTCAGATTAGGAAGACAGAGGAGAAAGGTTTGGAAAATTGCATTTAAGGGAAGAACTAAAAATACAGAACTTTTTGTAAAGATTGGGGGAAAGAGTGTAATTTTTCAAAAAGAAAGTGTGTGTGCAAAGGCAGTCTCACACTCTTCTGCTCAGTGTTCAGTTGACACCTACCCTCCTTTTGCTTCTCCATGGGTTATGCTGTGGAAGAGAAGCATGAGATGGCAGTGGAGAAGCAGGTAGCAGATCATGCAGAAACATTCAGGAGCTCATTTCTTCCTAAACAAAAGGAGAATCCATTGAAGATTTTTTTTTTAAGACTGAGTCTCACTCTGTTGCCCAGACTGGAATGCAGCTCACTGCAACCTTTGCCTCAGCTCACTGCAACCTTTGCCTCCCAGGTTCATTCGATTCTCCTGCCTAAGCCTCCCATGTAGCTGGGATTACAGGTATGCCTCACCACACCCAGCTAATTTTTGTATTTTTAGTAGAGATGTTTCACAACACTGGCCAGGCTGGTCTTGAATTCCTGACCTCAAGTGATCCACCAGCCTCCACCTCCCAAAATGCTGGGATTATAGGCGTGAGCCACCGTACTCAGCTCATCAAAGATTTTTAAAGTAGCAGGACATGATGTGAAAGATCAATCCGGCATTTTATTGATAATAAATTAAAGCAAGGCAGGGTTGTGAAGGGGCAATCAAGTCAACAAATTGCAAAATGGGGTGGATGGGGTTAGTGGGTTGAACTGGAGTGGCAGAGACAGAAAAGTGGACAGATGGGAGCAAATTTCCAAACTTTCATTTACAAAGCTTTGTTAATGATTGAGGTAAAGGTGAAAGGAATGTAAAAAATGATTGCTGGTTTTATGGTGCCATGAACTGTGATGAGGGTGAGCAGGAGAGTTAACAAAATTAGAGAGTAACATCCAAAGATGTGTTTGATCCAGTTCACCCTGCGATGCCTCTGATACTACTAAGTGGTTATATCAAGAAGCAGGTAGATTGTCCAAGTTTGAGACTCTCAAAGAAAGTCTCACCTAGAGACAGAAGTTTAGAGCCTTCTTTGAGAAAGCCAAGGGCTGAGCCCTAGGATCCCAACACTCAGAGATGAGGCAGTTAAGGACGAGCCAGGAAAGAGCAGGAATCAACTCAGGCCAATCATGTGAGTTCAAATACATTCATAGACTGAGAATGCCTTGGAGAAAAGGAGCTTTTGTGGACAGATGAGAGTGGATTTCATATTTGAGTTGAGTTAAGGGTTAAGAGCTTCCTCCAATGAACCTTTAAGGAGTTTGTCCATGAAAGGGATTAGCGAAATTAGGAGCTGGAGAGGGTTATGAGGCCTAAAGGGAGAGTTTTGTTATTTGTTTTAGATAACATGAATGACCATATATTGAGAGGAATAATGCAGAAGAAAAGTTGATCATTCTGGGAAAGTATCAGTTGAATGGGTTGAGAAAGCCGGAGGAGATAGGACACAGAGCACCTGCCCATGGAGCCGCTGCTTTCAAATAGCAGTGGCACCTGGAAAGTTTCCCCTGCGCTGGTTGTGTGACTGTGCCCAGGATCCAGTTGCCTTCCTTATTTTTTTTAATTTAAGTAATTTGTTTTAATTAAAAAAATAAGAAGTACCTATGGTTTAATTTATTTTTAACAATATGCGAGGGAATGCGGTCAAATACAAGCTTTTCCTGCACCTCAGGTCCTCTCCAAAGAAACCACTGTAATTGCATCCACATGTATTCCTTTTAGAAATATTCTATTGACAGAGAAGATAAGAATATTTATGCCTATGTAGAGAGACACGAATATAGGTGATGATATAAATACAGATTCTCCATTTTTGTGGTGTCAGAACTGACCCACTTAAATTTGGATACTTTTAAAAAGCTTTTTTTTTTTTTTTACAAATGGTTGAATTACAAGGGATAAAGGGACCTACACAGACAATGCAGGAAGCTAGGGGTGGCAGCTGTGGAGCTCACACCACCCCAGGCCCAAGGAGATGAGTGGATGGAGAGATTAGAGAGCTCAGATGCATTCAATAACTTAAAAGTACCATATTTTTTTTTTAAGAGTTTTGCTCTTGTTGCCCAGGCTGGAGTGCAATGGTGCTATTTCAGCTCACCTCAATCTCCACCTCCCAGGTTCAAGGAATTCTCCTGCCTCAGCCTCCTGAATAGCTGGGATTACAGGTGCCCACTCCCATGCCTGGCTAATTTTTTTTTTATTTTTAGTAGAGACAAGATTTCACCATTTTGGCCAGGCTGGTCTTGAACTCCTGACCTCAGTTGATCCACCCACCTCTGCCTTCCAAAGTGCTGTGATTACTGGCATTATCCGCTGCACCCAGGTTATAATTTTCTAAAGAGACTGACAGTCTTGTGACAATTAAAAACACTGAAAATAAAAACAAATTATTATAACATAGTATAGCAGGGCAGACAAGAGAAGTGACTGAGTTTCTGCTCAAGGCCAGCTGAGGCAACCTCACAAGAGAGAACCAGGAAAATGCATACCCTGACCTAAAGCTTCTCCCCAGTGCAGTCTCCCCCGATTGGCTAAACTCAATCAATGAGAAGTCAGAAGGTTTAGGATCTCTCAGTGTACTCTGCCTCATGGAGCTGAGAGCAGGGAGGGGAAAGATGAAGAGTGATTCTTGGAGGGGAAAATGGAGATTTCTGACCTTCATGCATCTCCACAATCAATTCGCTATTCACACAACAGCTAGAACAATCGTCATTTAAAACAAATGGATGCATATTATAAACACAGTTCTATACCTCTTGCTTTCTTCCCCTGACAATATATTTTAGAGATCGTGCCTTATCAGTACACATAGATCTGCCTTGTCCTTTTAATGGCTGTCAGGGGCTCCATTGTACAGACTCCCTTAATTTATTACTAAGTTTCTAACCAATGAATATTTTCCCCTAGATTTTTTGGCTGACACAAATAGTGATGCAATAAACATTCTTAAAGATGATTTGGAGAAAGTACACTATTGTGTCTATAAGATAAATTCTTAGACATGAAATGGCTAGGTCTCAATATATGCACATTTGAAATTAATAGACTTTATCAAATTGTTCTCCAGTGTGCACTCTGATCAAAAGTGAAGAAGGCTTTTCCCATTAAATATCAGAGAGATGTTCAATGAATCTCATTGAAATTTAATTTGTGCTGCTTTGATTATGAATGATGTTGAACATTTTCTATATGTTTAAAAGCGATGGGGTTTTCTTTCTGTCAACTGCCCTGTTCACACCCTTTGCTCATATTTCAATTAAATTGTTTCTTATTATCTCCTTAGTATTCTTTATAGGATAAAGAAAATGGCTTTTTGTCTGCCAGATTAAAATATGCTTACCAATTTGTCTTTAGATTTGGCTATGTCTTTAGATTTGGCCATTCGAGATTTTTTTTTAATTATGTAGTCAAATTTATTAATGGTTCCTGGATTTGTGTCTTCATTAAAAAGCCCCTCTATATTGTTTATAAAAAGTATTCCACCATATTATTATTTTTTATTGCCATGTTTAAATCTTTCATCTAGCTGGAATTTATTTTGGTGAATGAAGTAGGGCATCTCAGGCTTCTTTTCCTCACATGAGTAGCTGGTATTCTTACATCATTTACTAAGTAAACGATTTTCTCCACTGGCTTAACATGCCACTGTTAACATAATGTATATAAGTCTTTGTATTTATTTCTGGATTTTTCATTCTATGCTATTGATCTATCTATATTTTAGTACCCCAATATTAGTTTATATATACTGTAGACCTATTAAATATTTTATTATCTACTATAGATAATCTTACCTATTAAGCTTTAATTTCAGAATGTTCCCAGCCTCTGCATTAATTTTTTGTATCAATTTTCGAATTTATTATGACATTTTAAGTTTCCCATTAGTAGTGTTTGTGGTCATACTGCCCCAGCATCTAAGTGCTTTGTATGTCTGTCTCACTTCCTCTCTCTTTCTCATCTTTCTTCCTTCTACCTAAAGTTCACTAGGTACTCTCTCTCCTAGTTCATGCCTACCCATAAACTTTTCCTAGTCTGCTCCTGCAATTTGTAATCAAAGATAAGGTATGTTGGCCGGGTACAGTGGCTCACTCCTATAGTCCCAGCATTTTGGGAGGCCCAGGCGGGTGGATCACTTGAAGTCAAGAGTTTGAGACCAGCCTGGCCAATATGGTGAAACCCCGTTTTCTATTAAAAATACAAAAATTAGCCGGGTGTGGTAGTGGGCACCTATAATCTCATCTATTCAGGAGGCTGAGGCAGGATAATCTGTTGAACGTGAAAAGCAGAGGTTGCAGTAAGCTGAGATCACCCCACTGCTCTCCAGCCTGAGTGACAGAACAAGACTCCATCATTAAAAAAAAAAAAAGATACAGCAGGTTGTGGTGAAATAAAAGATATTTATGGACATGAAGCTGGTAAATCAAACTTGGTACTTAAAACAAGTATCATGTTACATGTTCCTATGCATTTCAGAGAATTTACTTTGGGACAATATTTATTGCATCTTCTTTTTGTTATCATCATCTTTTTTCCTCCGGTAGAAGAGATTAGATGGAAATAAGGCTAAATAATTTTTTGGGAGAAGTATAGTTTACAATTATTCTAAATGTATCTCATGTTGAGAAAAAACAAATTATGAGTTTAAATTTAAAATTTATTTTTTAAGAGTTTCTATCAAAATCTATCAGGTTTGAAACTTCCTTGTTAAATAAGGAAAGTTACTACCTCAAACTGAAAATGTCACTGATTACCACTGGTTTCTACACACAGAATATCTGAGGCATTTTAATTAATTTACCTCCAAGTAATAAATTAATAATGTAACCCATTTAATCCTTTTGGGCTTCTTGTGGTCTCATTCTACTCCACATTTTTAAGATCTTCTACTTGGAGCATTAAAATAGATGCTGAGTTTATTTTGCCTTTAGGTTTTTCCTTTGCTGTCTATCCTGCACCTTATAACTATGTTAACATTTTAAAATATGGTTTTATCAAGTATCTTCATTTTTGAAAACTTGCAGTGCTTTCCACACCTAGTAAAAAAGGTTCTAAATGCCAAAGCTAGTAAAAACCAAAAGCAATACCAACAAAAGCCAAAATAGACAAATGGGATCTAATTAAACTTAAGAGTTTCTGCACAGCAAAAGAAACTATCACTGCAGTGAACCAGAAACCAACAGAATGGGAAAAGTTTTTGAAATCTACCCATCTAACAAAGGGCTAACATCCAGAATCTACAAAGAACTGAAACAAATTTACAATAAAAAAAGCAACCCCATCAAAAAGTGTGTGAAGAATATGAACAGACACTTTTTAAAAGAAGACATTTATGCAGCCAACAAACGGGGAAATAAAGCTCATCATCACTGGTCATTAGAGAAATGCATATCAAAACTACATTGAGATGCCATCTCATGCCAGTTAGAATTGTGATCATTAAAAAATCTATAGACAACAGATACTGGAGAGGATGTGGAGAAATAGGAATGCTTTTACACCATTGTGTAAAATTAGTTTAAATTTTACACAAATTAGTTCAACCATTTGAACTAGTGTAAATTAGTTCAACCATTGTTGAAGACAGTGTAGTTATGCCTCAAGGATCTAGAAATAGAAATTCCATTTGACTCAGCAATCCCATTATAGGGTATATATCCAAAGGATTATAAATCATTCTGTTATAAAGACACATGCACACGTATGTTTATTGTGACACTGTTTACAATAACAGAGACCTGGAACCAACCCAAATGCCCATCAATGATAGACTAGATAAAGAAAGTATGGCACATATACACCATGGAATACTATTCACCCATAAAAAGGATGAGTTCATGTCCTTTGAAGGGACATGGATGAAGCTGGAAACCACCATTCTCAACAAACTGACACAAGAATAGAAATCCAAACACTGCATGTTCACACTAATAAGTAGGTGTTGAACAATAAGAACACATGGACAGAGCCGGGCGCGGTGGCTCAAGCCTGTAATCCCAGCACTTTGGGAGGCCGAGAGAGGTGGGTGGATCACGAGGTCAAGAGATCGAGACCATCCTGGTCAACTTGGTGAAACCCCGTCTCTACTAAAGATAAAAAAAATTAGCTGAGCATGGTGGTGTGTGCCTGTAGTCCCAGCTACTTGGGAGTTGAGGCAGGAGAATTGCCTGAACCCAGGAGGCGGAAGTTGTGGTGAGCCAAGGTCATGCCATTGCAGTCCAGCCTGGGTAACAAGAGTAAAACTCTGTCTCAAAAAAAAAAAAAAAGAACACATGGACACAGGGAGGGGAACATCACACACTGGGGCCTGCAGGGCTGTGAGGAGGCTTAGGGAGGGATAGCATGGGATGGGGAGATTGGGGAGCGATAACATTAGGAGAAATACCTAATATAGATGACATTAGGAAAAATACCTAATATAGATGACAGGGGATGGATGCAGCAAACCACTATGGCACATGTGTACCTGTATAACAGACCTGCATGTTCTGCACGTATACCCCAGAATTTAAAGTACAATTTGAAAAAAATCATTTGAGAAACTTAAAGGAAAAAAAACAACATTCTCTTGGGGATGAAGAGACTGTATCTCCCAGATGCATCTCTCTGATGGCTGGCTTTATTTTGTCTCTGGATAAAGTTCAAAAATCTCTTGAATAGTGAATGGACTGTATATCATCACACAATATCCCAGAAATATTGTTTCCTGCTATTTAACTTCTTGATAAGAAAACCTAATCAAATGGCAAAGTTTACACAGTAGGTACTCAGTAAATAAATGTTGGATGAACAAAGCTATATTCTCCAAGAAAATCTCTAATGTAATAATCAATACATTTTACAATCTAACCCAACCTATGTTCATACAGTTAACATCTATCAGTTCAGCTGTTTTCAGTTCCATGTAATATAAGGCAACACATAAATGACTTAAACAATAGCAGCCAGCAAATGTATTATATCATAGTAAGAAGGCAAGATGCACATCAGCATGAAAATAGAGAAATCGCAGTCCTGTTTCGATTAGGTTATATTTGTTGTTGTTTTAATTTTTCTTTTTAAATTTTATTTATTTATTTATTTTTGAGAGGAAGTCACTCTTTTGCCCAAGCTGGAGTGCAATGGCACAATATCAGCTCACTGCAACCTCTGTTTCCAAGGTTCAAGTGATTCTCCTGCCTCAGCCTCCCAAGTAGCTGGGATTACAGGCATCTGCCACCATGTGCCACACCCAGATAATTTTTTCTATTTTTAGTAGAAATGAGGTTTCACCATGTTGGTCAGCCTGGTCTTGAACTCCTGACCCCAGGTGATCCACCTGTCTTGGCCTCCCAAAGTGCTGAGATTACAGGCGTGAGCCACTGTGCCTGACTTATTTGTTGTTATAATAAAGACCCAAAATAACAATAACAATGGCTTAAAACATACAGAATTCTATTTCTCTCATGAAAACATTTGGGTAGGTGGCCCAGGGCTGATATGCTATCCAAAGTTCAGACTACTTAGATATTTTCCTTTTATTCCCTCTTTTGTTATGAGATGGCTTCTTTAGTTCTCACATCACAGGTTCATTTCTGGAAGGAGGTTGGGAAGGAAGAAAAAAGGAGAAATAGTGCACATCCCTCCTTTTTAGGGGTTTCATCCAGATGTTGCCCATGGCCCTTCCATTGCCTTGAGGTCAGTCACAGGGCCACGTAACTTAAAGAAAACCTGAAAAATATTGTCTGTAACTGGTGGTGGTTCTATGTCAAAATGTAAATTCTATTGCTATAAAAGAGGACTGTAAATTTTTCAGAACAATGTGCAACAGCTTGATGACTTTGTTCAAAAGCTTGGCTCTTTTCTTTTTGTTCCTCGGAGACTGAAATAGTCTCCCCTTCCAAAAGGCACAGGCCATGTGAAGGAGGCTGGATACCTGAGCAAGAGCAGGGTGATGATGGGAAGACAGGGGAAAGGGCTGTGGCATGGGCATCCACACCTGTCTACCGTGATCCTCATTCCCGAGTGCAAACTTTCTTCTCTAGCCAACCTCGATGATTTATTACTTCATAACCATATTTTATGCTTAACTAAACTAGTGCAAGCCCTTGCCTTCCCTACACATAGAAGGGGATTCCACCTCCTTCCAGGCTACCCAAATATAAACTTTGTTTCAAAGATTTGTTACTCCATAAAACTTCTACGCAGGCATAAAACAGTGGCCTATAATCCTAATTCTGTACCAGTATTTCTAATATCTGGCATATATAGAGAACTGACTTGCTAATTACATTTGCATGAATAAATGCAAATTCTTGAGAATGAAACTTTCTTTATTCTTTGTTTCTCTAGAGTTCATTTTAGAGTGTCTTATGTGGATCGGGTGACTGACTGATTTAAAAGATTGTAGTGTTATTTAGGTTTAACACAGTTCAACCTGGAGACAGATGAATAAACAGATGGTTTTGCAGGTTCTTCTCCTGTGAGCCAGCGGTCTTTCAAAAGACATTTTATTTACAAAACAATGAGGAATAGATTGTAAAAGTATAACTCTAAGTAAATTAACAAAATGAGATAAAGTGAACTCTAGTTTATTATAATTTTAAAAAAGACTTAAAAGGCAGAAAACCCAAGTTAAGTTGCTTATATCACAACAGTGAAATTAATGATCAATAGATGTGGACCAAATATACTTGATTATTTTTTTAATGAAAAGTTTGGGCATAATGTAGGAGGGACAGTGAAATATTTCTATAAATAAATGCTGGTTGAAGGCGCTCCATCAATATCACATTAGCATTTCTAGTTTTACCACTATAATGTTATGTAGTAATAAAATATTAAATTAGTTACTGGAATTGTGAGTACTTTTCTATATAATTTATGTTTGAATAAAATAAATAGAAGACACTCCATAGAGAATATCCTTTCAACTGAAATCAATATCTAATTAGTAGAGAAATAAAAGTACTCAAATATTGTTGAGATAAATGTAGAAAGTAATGTGAAAGAAAATACCGTGATTATGGAAACATTGCTTAGAGTCAACAGTATGAATAATAGGATTCAAAAAAACTAAGCACTCTAAATGTATTTCTTGTCTTAATAAGCAAAAATAAAATTTCATGCTGCAATGAAGGGAAAAAATCAAAAATTAAGGAGGAAGTTTATACTAGAATGATAACTTATAAATCATTTTAAATAATGGTCCAATCATTTACAAAAATAAGCTATCAGTAACCTGGAAGTGGTCTTTTCTAAAGTTTAGAACAGGGCGTAGTTAATGTCCAGGTGTCAAACTGGTCTTAGTCTAAAAGCAAATTAAATATCCTCGCACTGTTATTTGTGTGCAGTCTAAGCAGGGAAAAGCCCTAGCTAACTCTGAGATTGAGAATGCTGAACTCGATTTTACAATGAAATGAAACTGACTTTATAGTCAGTGATCACTTCTATGAATTACATGAAGTCTACAATCAGGTTCAGAAATGGTTTAACTTACTAAATGACATTACAAAGATGATTATATGTCACTCTGCAGGCATCAGATTAAAAATGGTAGAAGGACCTATGGAAACGTAGTCTTAGGAGAAATGACTGAAAACATTGTGTTTGCCCTGGCTGCATGCCATGCTGTCTCCTCTCCTTGTGCCCGCTTCCTGGGCTATTTCTCCTCCTACTCAGCATTTGTGTTCTGCTTTGTGCTCCCACGCTGCAGAGAAGTACGATGCTTTAGAGCCTTCTTATTCAAAGCCTGGTCCTCTGACCGATCACATGAGCAGCACCCGGGACCTTGTTAGGATTTCAAAATCCCAGACTCCAATCCAGACCTCAAGAATCAGAATCTTAAGATTTTCAAGAGATTCCTATGCACACAAAGTTTTGAGAAACATTGTTTTTAAGTCCCAAGAATGCGATTTATACAGAAGAGCAAGCTATTCTGATAAACACTGCACTGTTCATGGCTGTATGGTTCCACCAGAACACATTTCCATGTGATTTCTGGAGTCATGGTGCTATGACTGGTTTTCATGTCAAGTTTCATAAAACCAAATATGGTTTCAAAGGTAACACAAAGGTTTAATTTTATTTTAAAATGTCTATTTTAACTTTTAAACACTATAGATGAAAAACACCTTCAAAGTGCCTTGATGATTACCAGTGCATTCAGTTATGCTGTCAAGCTAACATTTTTTAGATTTGAAATAAAATTTCTTCCACTATCCATGCTTAATTAAGTAATACACATACACTACAAAGTAAGCTACTACAAACAAACAAATCTGGTACCATTTGCAGTTTCTTCTGTTTGTGAATCTCAAATTTCCCAATGCTGTGCAGTTAAAATCAAGTTCAGAAATAAAAGGGATGCTATGGGTAAAATAAAAGTGCAACTGTCATCCGTAGCCCTGGAGTGAATTGTGACATCCATCTAAGCAGCCACTACATGTGGATTTATTTCACATTAAGTAATTGCAACCCACTTGAACTTTCAAAATGTAGCTTTCATTTGTCTTATGTATTGGAGTCTAAATAAGAGTTATTTGAATAAAATGCATTTTGATTCTAAATCATTTTGAAAGGCTGTGACTAAAAGTATGATTCCAACAGAGAAGGCGGGGCTGTCTGGAGCCCAAGTTAATTTGATGTATCACTTCTTCTGGAGTCCTTTGATCACAACACATTGACACCTGTGAACTTCTCCCCTATATCATCCTGATCCCAGTCAAGTCATTCTCAAGTAGAAGCAGTTGAGTCATTTTGATTCATTTTTGATGTGAATCAAACTTTCAAGCTAGGACATGCCATGAAACAAAGTACATATTCCCTGTGGCCTACTAAAAAAATTAGTTTGTTAGAGCAAGAGTCTGGATTTGGGAATAAAATCATCAAAACAAATAACATATATTTCTCACAGTAAAAGAGATATTTGTTCTAAAATTACTTCAATTTCTTTGTGGTGTAACTTTCTAGCATTGAATTCATCCATTCTTTCAATGTGTCAATAGGCGGTTACTGAGTGTGCACCTAGTTACGTAAAAGATTGTAAGATAAAAACCCCTAATTGTAGGAATCTCAGTTCAGAAGAGACAGGTGCTCAACACACCATTACTAAGCAATGTAATAAGAGGATATTGGACACAGGTTACTGGTTCTAGGAAATAATAGGAAAGGGGCTGCTAGGTTAATTAGTATGTTATTTTGCTTGGTAACTGGCCCTAACTTTTTAAAAAATATGTATGGTTATAGGCTTTGAAATTGTATTTGAATCAAGTTGGTTTGGAAATAAAGCATTTTCCACCATTAAGAATTACAATGTTCATAATCATCATAGGGAGAATGTCAGTTTTAAAAATAAGAACTTGCTGGGGATGGTAGCTCATGCCTGTAATCCCAGCACTCTGGGAGGCTGGGCGGTGGGTGGATCACTTGAGGTCAGGAGTTTGACACCAGCCTGACCAACATTCTGAAATTCTGTCTCTCCTAAGTATACAAAAATTAGCCAGATGTCATGGTGCATGCCTGTAATCCCAGCTACTCAGGAAGCTGAGGCAGAAGAATCACTTGAACCCAGAGGCAGACATTGCTGTGAGCCAAGATGGCACCACTGCACTCCAGCCTGGGCGACAGAGCAAGACTTTATCTCAGAAATAAATAATAAAAATAAGAATTATAAAAAACAAACAAGAGAAATATTAAAATTCCATCTAAATACAAAAAAAAATGCTTTTAAAGAAATCCTTAATACTAAATTTTGGAAGTATACTTGGACCTCTATATTTGTGAATCCATCTGTGAATCCAACCAATGGCAGATAGAAAAGAAACAATAAAAAAAGCAATACAATGATAAATCTAACTAATCTAGAGATTATTTAAATTATATGGGAGGCTGTGCATAGATTATATGCAAATACTGTATCCTTTTATAACAGGGACTTGAAAATGCACGGATTCGGTTATCTGTGGGGTACGGAGGTGGTATAGAACAGTCTCCCCACAGATACGGAGGGATGACTTGTATTCATTTAATCCACTTGATGGTATAGGCTTTTTGCATGTGTGTAAGAACACAGTAATCTTTTCTATCATGGAGATGATTTTCTACTTTGCCCATTATTTACACCACATTTAGATTCCAGCCTGGTTTTCCTTTGCTACTCACTACACTTCTGCACTACTTCTGAATTAATTGGTATAATAAGCTGATGTCAATTACTTTCAATATTAGGCTGAGCTAATATTAACCCACAATAATTTAGAAAGTAAATATACCCTACAACATCATATACATACTGAATTCCAAAACTAAGTATCAAGGATGTTTTAGTTTTGTGTCATTTTGAAGTGTCTAGCCCATTGCTTCCTTCCACGATACAGAGAACCACCTGCTCTGGATGTAAACACCTTCTGCCATGTGTGGCTGGATGCCTCAGTGCCCGTACATCATAGTGGCTATAGGAAAGGTCGGACTACCTACTGCTTTCACTTTTCCACCTCCTTATCAGTGCTTTTTTCACCTGTTCTGCTAAGCATGATATTCAACATTTTAATAATAAACATACAGCTCTTCAGGCCCAGGTGAAGTGTTCTGAACTTTATGAAGTACTTTATTTATTATCCACCTGTAACTCCTCTACTATCCAAGTTTTTATAGCATTTCATATCTCTTTTATGACTCATCAAATCCTTCTGGGTTTGCATTTTTCATGAATCAGATCCCCACCCCACCCCCACCCAAACTGTAAAATCTTTGGAGATGAAGCATCTTTGTAGCCTTGATAACACAGAGCCCAAATTTTATGAAAAGTAAGTGTCTATTAAATTTGGGTGAATTTTCCATTCCTCATGATAATTCAACAAGATACTTTTGTTTATATTGTATCTTTCCCCAATAATGTTTTTTTCCTCTCATTTTATTCTCTTTCAGTCCTGTCCATTTATTGAGTCTCAACCCAAAAACTTTTGTACCCAAAATGTGCATGTGATTCCTCGTGTGAAATCCCATAGTGCTTTATTTGTCCCTGCATTTTGCTGTTTTTCATTTCTTCCTTGCATTGCAGTTTTCATACGTACTACATCTACTTCTATATAAACTGTAAGCTCTTCTGCAAGGCTGTAAATACAGTGTTAGTCATCTATTTTTCATAGTGCTGTGCCTAAAGTAAGTGCTCAGTCAGTGTTTGTTGCAGGAGTAAAGGTTAGTAAAAAACTTGTGGAAGAACAGCACAGCTACTGAGAGCCGGCAGCTCCATGCCAAACTGAGCCAACCCCTGCTACAGATGGTTGGATTTAGGCATGGCTAATGTTAAATTGAGAATAGGAGTTGGAGATTGCAATTGCTGAAGGGAGCTCTATCAGATTTTGTAGCAAGGAACTACTAGGGAGTTATGATAAAGGGGTTGCTTGCAGTGTGGCTTTTTATCTGTCCTTTCCTGTGACCCATGATTATAGATTCTGCTATTTTAATCTGGAAGAGTTTTCCTATTTTTGACAATTCCCTACTAAAGTCTAGATGTCTTTTGTGAATACTGGTACATCACAATGAATACCTTTGTTATCTGTGAGCATCCTAACCAGGATTATTTTAAAAAATCATGTCGTGGGGTAGATGAAGAGAGGAACTGATGGGAGAGATGAGGGATGGAACCAGGAGAAAGGAAAGGGTTTGTGCCATTGAAACAGAGGTGTTTCAGGACAAATTTCAACCTCACAGTTTCTGAGGGACAGTCCAGCTGTGCCCTGGAAGCTGTGTTTCAGATACCTGCAGCTTCCATTTGTTGGCCCACTACTTCCTTCCTATTAATTAACTATGAATACTTCAGGAACATTATCTCCAAACCTAAAATTACTTGTAAGATAGAGATCATTGTCCTATTTTTCAAAGGTGAAAACTAAGGTTCAAAAAGATTAAGTAGTCACTATTAGTTATCTTAATGAATAGATATAAATTTGAACACAAAACCTGTGTTTTTCCCCCTGTGTTATGCTTGCTGCCTCTTTAAGCAGGCTGCTTTTATTATCCAGTGGGAAATAGGGAGAGGTGTTTGGAAGACTTAGAGATCCTTTCTTTCTCGTTTAGTTTATTTTCATTGCTGTTGTCATGGCATTAGTTCAAAACCTCAAATTGCTATGAAAAACATGGTGATGCCCCTCTTTAAGTCAGTATTTGACTTAATAAAGAACAGAATAAAATAAAAAAGAAGACAGCTTACCTTCTGTCTTTCACCAGGAGGAAACTTAGCTGTTGTCTTCGTTTTGGGATAAAAGAAAAATAAAATGAATCTGTGATATTCAAATAAATCCCTCAGTTGTTTGTTAGTGTCTACTGTTTACTCAAAAATGGGAAGCACCAGGCCTGTGATACATCATCTTTGTTGCGTTTGGCACCTTCTATCATGAATCATATTAATCTGCTTAAACTAACAAGGATTAATTACCTTGGTAAGACAACCTGGCATTGAAGTGATATATTGCCCAGACAGCTTGGAATTTGGCCACTCATAAATCTCATTTGCTGTAAGTTTATTTCTGTTTGTCTCTTTCTCTGACAGATGTGTGCCCAATCACTGTGAGCATGGTGGAAAGTGTTCGCAAACATGGGACAGCTTCAAATGCACTTGTGATGAGACAGGATACAGTGGGGCCACCTGCCACAACTGTGAGTGCCAATTTATCTCACTTTAATCTTGTTGCATGAGAATCTCAAGTTTTCAGCTGTGCTTTAAAGCTCAGCAACCTGAATAATCCATGTAATACATCACTCAAATCTGGAAAACCAAGATTCCATTGTCATTTCTCCAAAAAAAAAATAGCATTCTACTTGTTAAAATATGTTCTCTGGTGGCAATTGACTCAAAAAGAAGGTCCAACATTTTCACTGTTCCATAAACACATAGTTGAGATTGGAAGGCCAAATGTGGATTCGCCTCTCTGTGTCTAACCTATGTCTGTTTGAGTGGATTGTTTGGGAAATTGTGTTAGTGTGATGTCTCTGATGGACCCTCATTTATCAATTAATCAGAGAGGGATACAGAGTGTAATTGGAACATTTACTTTCTGGATGATGACTGCCTCATGCTTTAGCTCAACTATTTGGCTACCTTTATTTAGATAAAAGAAATGAGTCAGAAATTGAATATCTAAAAGTTAATAAACATAAAATGTAAGAACGCAAACATATTTTTAAATGGCAAAAATAAAAAGTAATATGCAAAAATGATTAGTAAAACATAAATGTGCCTTTTTATAATAGCTTTATTCCAAAAGGTTAAATAAAAATTAATTTTTTTTACTTAAAATTCTTAATTTAATGCTAACTCTATAAATGTAATATTAATTTTCCAATAATGCATTGCCATTTGTGAAACACTTTTGAAACCAAAGCACTTTTGAAAACAGATTTGGCATAAATCATAATTAACAGAATCAGCTGTTGGGTAGTGTGTACATCTGTCTGTGCCTGTGTGTGTGTGTGTGTGTGTGTGTGTGTGTGTGTGTGTGTAGGGAAGGAAGAGTGAGAAAAAAAGAGAGAATTCAACCTTCTCTCAATATGCCCAAACACTGAAACTCTAATATCTAAACCTTCTGATTATATGAATAAAACACTCTTCATTTTACTTTTAGGAAATAGTGACAAGAAAACTATCTCACAGTAGAGTCCTGGGTACAGTAAAAATGTCATACAGGTCTCTAATCCTTTCCACTGTGTTATTTGTAGTAATATGCAGCAAGAAATCATGTTTTGAATGTATTGCAAAATGTTGACTTAAAACGTTGCACACGTTTATTTATTTAAGTAGATATTCAAAAACGAAGCAAAGGAAATTTTGACAAAACTAACAATGGGAAGATGTAAACAAGGTCAAAATAGACACAGTAGATTCATTATCTGTGTTTACAGGTTTGAAAGTATTTTAATGAATAAAGAACAAAAATGATATGGAAATTCAAAGAAAAGAGGTATAACTAAAATTGGGCCTTACCATCAAAATATTAACTTTCAGCATGCGACCTTCATTATATAAACAATGATGCTAAAATTACATAACTTTGATGAAACTGGGTACCTTCACTCCATTCGTATAATTTGATTGTGCATTATAAATATCATATTGAATCACAGTGATCTTGTTCCTGAAATATGGTAATGCTAAGCAATGGTAAAGAGCAAGAACTCTGTGGTGGTTGCAAGGATTTTCTATCTCACTGATAACTTTTATAATGAATTGCAAAGCAAGTTACTCCTTTTTTATATCTGCTTCCATCATTAAAATACACAGCAAAAGTACAAAAAAATTAAAAGTGTATGCTACTGGTTGAGTAGTTGAGGTTTGTTTTGTTTAAGGGTAATCACTCCAAGGATTAGAAGTATCTTAAGTGTGTTTAGGTTGGCCGCTAGTTGGCGGCTTGAAACATTTTTAATATAGGAAAATTGTCTTTTGTTCTGCTGCTTCTTCCTACTTGTTCCTTGCTCCATGTTTTTCGATCTTTAAAAGGAGATTCATATAATAAGGCTGGGCACAGGGGCTCACACCTGTAATCCCAGAATTTTGGGAGGCCAAGGCAGGCAGATCATGAGGTGAGGAGTTCAAGACCAGCCTGGCCAACATAGCGAAACACCGTTTTTACTAAAAATACAAAAATTAGCTGGGCATGGTGTGCGTACCTGTAATCCCAGCTACTAGGGTGGCTGAGGCAGGATAATTGCTTGAACCAGGACCCGGGAGGTGGAGGTTGCAATGAGCCGCTGCACTCAAGCCTGGGATACAGAGAGAGACGTCATCAAATAAATAAATAAGACTGAGCTTTTGTTTTCTTCTCTAAATGAAGACAAAATTTTGAATTTCAAACGTGTGCATAAATAGAGGTGAAAAGACCATACTGCATAATTCAAGAGAGGGTTGGCTGGAGACTATTTTGTTTTGAAAAATATACATTGTAGCTAATTGAAGGCCATTTGCCTCCTAATAACCTGAAAGACTTGATACAGTCGGCCAGGCACCGTGGCTCAAGCCTGTAATCCCAGCACTTTGGGAGGCCAAGGCGGGTGAATCACGAGGTCAAGAGATCGAGACCATCCTGGTCAACATGGTGAAACCCCGTCTCTATTAAAAATACAAAAAATTAGCTGGGCATGGTGGCGTGTGCCTGTAATCCCAGCTACTCGAGAGGCTGAGGCAGGAGAATTGCCTGAACCCAGGAGGCGGAGGTTGTGGTGAGCCGAGATCATGCACTCCAGTCTGGGTAACAAAAGCGAAACTCCATCTCAAAAAAAAAAAAAGATACAGTCTTACCCACATAGAATTGCTAAAAATTTCACACAGCACATAATCTAAGAAGATATAATGTATGCCATTCAGTTCAACACAGAATGAACAATTTTACATTTTTACTAAATCAGTAACCACATTCACAGCAAGAAGATCAAATTGAAAAGATCCCAGTTTCTGATGTTTCTGACACTAGCTATAAAATCGTCAGGCCGTGTGTCTTTGTGGTAAATCATTTGATTTTTCTTGGACTTTCTTCAACTGAAGTCTCCTCGCTTTCTGAAAGCCAATGAGCTGAGATGTGCAGCTGCTTATTCTGTGTGCTGTGGGTTTGAACCTTGCAAGTTATGTAAAATATTCTGCTTCATTATTTTCTGCAGAAAACCAAGCATTCATCTTGAAATTATGCTAATTATTTAAAATAGTATTTTTTAATTAAAAAAAGTAGCTAACTAAAATCTAAAGTTTAACATAACCAAACATTTGTTAGAGTTTCAAACATTACAGGTTACAGTATTTTACCACGCTTTCTACAGCAGCCCAGGCTTGGTCAAGCCAAGACAGCGGCATTATGAGTGCCCTGTGATCATCCAGGCTAGAAGCTCTAGTTCAAGATGGAACAGAGAAACCCTTTTGATTGTTCACACTGCCTTGCATTGACTTTGACTCTACCATTTTCTAACTTGTACCCTAAGCCATTTCAATTATTTGAGCTTCAGTTTTCTCCTGTATGAAATAGGTAAGTAACAGTGCTCACTTCATCAAGCCATTGAGAGATTCCATTTGACCCAGCAATCCCATTACTGGGTATATATCCAAAGGATTATAAATCATTCTACTATAAGGACACATGCACACGAATGTTCATTGCAGCACTGTTTACAATAGCAAAGACCTGGAACCAACCCAAATGCCCATCCATGATAGACTGGACTGGGAAAATGTGGCACATATACACCATGGAATATTATGCAGCAATCAAAAACGATGAGTTCGTGTCCTTTGTAGGGACATGGATGAATC
>CM052658.1:9979352-10013443 GCA_028533165.1 Leontopithecus rosalia | reverse complement strand
AAAAAAAAAAGAGAGATTAAATGAAATGAGTCACTGAAGATGCTGAGAAAAACTTTGGCATATGTGGTACTCAGTAAATTTTGGTCATTTCTTCACTTTCAGAGCAGTTGTCCTTTTGCTCTGAACTTTTATACCAATAATTGCTCAAATCACACAATTTGTCTCTTAATTTCCTGTCGCCATACATTATTTGCTGTCACTTTTATGGCAGATTTCGAATGCAGTAAATGATGGGTTTCCATAGCATTTTGCTACAGAAGAATTTAAGAGCATTAAGAGAAATCTGATACTTCCTAAACCTATGTCTCTTTTTTTCATTTGTTGGTTTGTTTATACATGATGACTTTGTTTTTATATAAATTATCTGTAGGGCTTAGAGGATTGTCATTAATGAACCACTCCCCTGAGGACCCAGAATGTCTCCCTTTGAGTTGAGGAGACAATCCCACAAAGCCAAAGATCACAGAAGATAGTCACATCACAGGAAAGGGAAAGCCAGTTTTTATTGTTTAAAAAATAAAAGAGGTTAGTTTGTGACAAAATGCAAACACATTAAATTGTTGCAGTTTTATACTTGAAAAAAATTCTTCTTATATAGGCATTCCACTCTCAATAAATCTCTTAATATGCTACTGACTAGTAGCATATCTGAACATCAAATCATGACTAGAGACTAAAGTGGTCATCTTGAATAGTTTGTGTGTGTCCATTGAATTGACATATCCCTGCTTCACTCTCCCAAAAGCACTGTAAGAATGTGTCTTTGGAAAAAAAAACTTCGTTTCTAGCTGTAGTCTTTCCTCTTAACAGTGCTGTATAGATACGTTCCAGCTGATCTCCAAGCTTTACAATACTTCAAATGCTCTTTAGTATCTAATTATCACCTTGTTTTTTACACATGTTCCTTATATTTTCACAATTATTTTACATCATTTAGTTTACATAAATTAAAAAGACCATCCCTTATCTCAAGGCTTTCTTATCTCCTTAATATGCTGCTGGGTCCTCTCAGATTTCAGTCGTTCTTATATATATTATTAGTTCCTTATGTGAAACTGCTCTAAAAATTCCTCAGCATATCCTCAATAACATAAAAGCTTTTGGCTATTAAACGAGTGCAAGAGGTTAAAGGATCATATTTTAGTATTTGACAAAAATAAGCAATGTTAGCCTTGGAAATTTATTAAATGCCATATATACATTCTGACAGGCAGTGTTTTTGCAGATCTTTTTATTAAAGTAGAGAGTTTCACATTGCCCAGATATATAGACCTAATGTTTCCAGTGGAAACAGTAGGAAGTAAACTAGATGACCTATATAATTATGTTTTAATTTTAAAATCACAAGATTTTTTTTTAAATGTGAAATACTAGTAAAGAACAGATCCCGACGTTGCCAAATAAAGCAAAAGTAAAATTTTTTCTAGCCAATGCTAGAGAAAAATTTAAATGGAAAAGGTAACAGTTCTACATGCTAGATGCTGGAGCACTCCCTCTGTGTTCATCAGTGTATACACTGTAAATTGTGTTGTACCTTATTACAGCACACATGAGAAGCACAGTGGATTTCAACAGCACATATCATGTTGTTTATAATCCACTGTACCTGTAAGTGATTTAATTCAAAGAATAATTTTCAAAACCAATTTAATCCTACTTGCTGTAGTCACACTAACACAGGGCATAATGACCTACATTTATTGGCACAAAGAAACTTGGTGTCTCTATCTGTTTGGAGTTTCTACGACTAAGTCATCAGCGATAACTTGGAGTTTGAGTATTGCTACAAAAATAGTCACTGGGTAGAATTATGTTGGGTATTGTCTTAGTCCATTCACACACTACTATAAAGTCATACCTGAGACTGGATAATTTATAAACAAAAGAGGTTTAGTTGACTCACAGTTCCACATGGCTGGGGAGGCCTCAGGAAACTTACAATCATGGTGGAAGGCAAAGAGGAAGCAAAGACCTTGACATGGTGGCAGGAGGGAGAATTTCAAGTAAAGGGGGAAGAACCCCTTATAAAACTATTGTCTTGTGAGAACTCACTCACTATCCTGAGAATTCACTCACTTTCATGAGAACAGCATGGAGGAAACTGCCCCCATGATCCAATCACCCTGCTCCCTCAATATGTGGGGATTACAGGTCCCTCCAGCAATACGTAAGGATTACAATTTAAGGTGAGGTTTGTGTGGGGATACGGAAGCCAAACCATATCAGATATCTAAAATAAAACCTAGATATTTCACCATAGGGAAGTAGAATCCATCCTTTGGGGTAAGTTCACCTGGCTTGCTAGGTCCTACTTGGTATGGCTGTGTCTCTATCGTGATTTCCTCCCCTACTTCACCTCCCACTCTCCCCTTCAGTGCACTGGCCTCCTTCCAGTCTTGGATGTGTGCCCTGCACTCTGACACTCTTCCCGTCCTATACCACTGCTCCCACCACAGGGTATTTGCACATCTTCCTCTCTGCTTTGTCTAGTGTATTTCTACTCCTCACTCAGATTTCAGCTCAACAGTCATCTCAGAAAAACTTTCCATGACCCTGTCATTAGGTCAGATCCTCTTAATCTAAAACATACATCTCTCTTAGCAGTAGCAGTGGTTATGATTTTGTACTTATTCATAATTATTTAATAATAGCTCTCTCCTCCACTGGAGTGTACATCTCTGGCAGGAGATCTTTCACACCATTTTAAACCAGAGGCTCACTCAGCACAGAATATGCATGCAGTGAATATGCACTGCCTTCAAGCATTCATGAATGTCAAAGAGTATTCAGAGCATCGAGTGTTTTATTTAAATTTTATTCAATGCCCTTTATACAACTTTATGAAGATAGTGAAGCTATAAGGGAGAGTAAAGTTAAAGGGGAGAAAAGAAAAATAGAATAAAGTACAGTAACAAATAAAATATGGATAAATGGAAGGCAGAGAGGGTAGTAACAACAATAAGAGCAGAAACTACCACAAGACATTAAACATTATTCTAGGAAATTATATGGAGGAATTCAGTATATTAGCAAACAAATCTACACATTTCAAATTATCTTTAAGGAAAATACTGTGCTGTGTTAAGACACCCCATTCATTACTGTAATTTGTGAGATCTATGACATTATAGTAACAGTAGCAAAGTAAGTTGCAACAAAAACGATATCTTAAGTTAGCAGTCTCTAACCTTTTGGCCACCAGCAGCCAGTTTTATAGGAGACAGTTTTTCCACAGACCGGTTGCAGGAGAAGGGGGAGAGGATGGTTTGGGATGAAACTGTTCCACCTCAGATCATCATGCATTAGTTGGATTCTTGCCTAGATTCCTCACATGCACAGTTCACAACAGGTTTCAGGATCCTTTGAGAATCTAATGTTGCTGCTTATCTGACAGGAGACTGAGCTCAGGTAGTAATACTCGCCACCTGCTGTGAGACCCAGTGCCTAACAGGTTGGGAACCCTTTACATTATAGAGTGTGATCCGTTACTATAATGGCTGGTTGTAGGAGCTATACTAAAATAGATACAGATATGTTTAAATAATGCCTAGTACATGGCAAGAAGTTTATTTTAAGCTGTGTATAAAATTTGAATCACATGAACATAACAATCTTTTGATTTATCATGTAATATTATATATGTATCCTTTCTGCAGGGAAATTATGGAAAGGGAAAATCACTCAGGGTTTAAAAGTAAATGTCCTGATGTCAAACCCTCAGATTCTCAGGCTATTTGGGAAAACTTACTTCTCCATCAGTTGACCACGTTTAAGTTCCAGAAAAATGACTGTCTCCATACTTTCTAAATCTTCTGTTTCCTCAGACACTCTTGCTGCATTAGTGTGCATTTCACTCACACTTATAGAAGGTGAAGTCAACTTTTCCAGTCCATGCCACAGGTTACTCGACAGCAATAAAATAAGAAATATTCAGATTTAATCACCTTCCTCAGTATCTCTTTTGCCTGCCTCCTCTATGCTCTCTTGGTTTTGTGTTTTTAGACAAGTCATTTAATGCCTCTAAACTTGTTTCCTCTTGAAAATTCAATGAGGTATTGTTTATTAAGTGCTTTTTACATTTAGAAAGTGTCCAGCTTTTTAGGAACTTATGCCACTACATTTCAAAAAACACCTAGTCAAATTTCACTGAGTGTAAGTTGCACATACCAACCAGTATATTCTTCATTCAGGACACAGGCTGTATTTCTATATCAGTGATTCTCAATATAAAGATCATAGGATATCTCAATATTTAAGTAAATACTCATTGAAAAGATAAAGCATTTTATTAGAAAAATATAATAGCCACACTGGCTGATTTGTATGCATGGGGTACATCTACTCTTTCTAATCTAGATATGGTATTAGGCAGTCAGATTTTCCTTCTGTGTTATCAAGTGAGCAACTGCCAAATTCTTCCAATTCTTACCTCCCATCCCATTCCCACACCATGACCTACATCAGATGCTCAGTGTGTCCCAGTTATTAAGGAGTGACTATGGGACACAACTGCAGGACCACAGAACTCTAGGATCCATATTCCTACCATCACTTATTCATTCTTCAATATGTTGAGAGTTGACTCCATTCCATATATGGAATAGATGCTGGAGTGTGAGGCAGAGAATGGAAGACAGCAGGAATACTAGGATGTAGCCCCCTCCAAAAAAAAGTGTATAGTTTCATTAAAAATAAAAGTTCTTATCACCTTATTTCCACATCTCTGGTTCACCAGGATTGTGATCTTGAAATAAATTTTACTGTATGCTTACCTCTTAGAATCTAGCTTGGTATTTTTTATGTTTACAAAATATGGATACATAGGGAAAAAATAAAACTATTTAATATTTTTGTCACAAATTATTTGTTTTAAACAATTATTTCAACTTTTCAGATTGTATTTTCAAATGATTTGTTTTGCTTTATTTCTGGGTATGTTTGTTTGCTTGCTTGCTTGTTTGTTTTACCAGATGGATAAGGATGAATCAGAATGAGGTGATACAGCTTCAGCATGGTGCTTGGTAGATAATGTGGTTTTCAATAGAATATATATAAGAAAAATACTAATAAGCCCTTGCTCAGTTTTATGTATTCTCTAGAGGAAAAGCTCACTTTCTCACCAGAGTTAAAGCATTGGGAGCAAAGGGAAACAGTGGCAAGTGGTGTCACTTCCTGAAATCACACTTACTGTGCAAAGAAACAATCCTCCCAGCCTTTCCTTTACTCTCATATTCATCTGGTGCCTACAGATAAAATAAGATGGAAAGAACTGGGAAAGTACTACCTGGGTAGAAATGTTGAAAGGGGATTTAAAGGCCATTCTATCTTTCAACTACAACCAAAATAAATTATACTGGATTAAAATAGTGCAGGTCATTTGGAGAAACACAGCCCAAAGACCTTTGCATTTCTAAGGCAGACCAAATTTCAAATTAATCCCGTCTTTCATGCCTTGCCTTGGAATGATGACCAAGATTAAACATAGAAGGAAAGGATTTAATTTCAGTTTTACAAAGACTCTTTCAATAGTTTCTCTTTGAGTCTTTACAAAAAAAAATACCAAAGTTGATCTGCAAATGCATATTGAAAAGCAGTGTGCTGTAGAGACATGCTGTGATCCTATGAACTTCCCTGAAGCTATAAAATGCCAGTGCTAGGTCTTAAGGGAGCTAACATTATTCATTAAACTCCCTGCAGTTGGAATCCCAGTCTGTTTTATCCAAGGTTCAGAGTGAAGAGAAAAAGGAATAGAAAACACCCATTTTAACACATTTGTCAGGTTAAATTATGGAAAAAGAGAATATAGGGAAAGAGGCTAGTTTAATTTGAAGATAAGAAAGAAAACTTCAGAGAGGTTTATATCTGCTCAAAAAAAAGGAAGGAGAATTAGAATAAAAATAATATGTGTCTCTTCTCATTCTTTTTAACTTCTACAAAATCAAACTGTTTGGTTTCTATTTCTTACATTAGTCACTAAGTTTCTACGGAAAATCTTCAGCTTTTCAAAGTTGGTGTATAGGATTATCTTTAAATCATAGGTAGTTTCAATTCATTCAACAATATTATACATCTCTTTTGTATGCAACACACTATGTAAAAACAAAAGCATAGATTAGAGCCATTTTCGTTTGAAGTATACAAGGTAGTGGATTTTTTTTTTTTTTTTTTTTGAGACGGAGTTTCGCTCGTTACCCCGGCTAGAGTGCAATGGCGTGATCTCGGCTCACCACAACCTCCGCCTCCTGGGTTCAGGCAATTCTCCTGCCTCAGCCTCCCGAGTAGCTGGGATTACAGGCACGCACCACCATGCCCGCACCACCATGCCCAGCTAATTTTTTGTATCTTTAGTAGAGACGGGGTTTCACCATTTCGACCAGGATGGTCTCGATCTCTTGTCCTCGTGATCCACCTGCCTTGGCCTCCCAAAGTGCTGGGATTACAGGCGTGAGCCACCGCGCCCGACCGGATTTTTTTTTTTTAATTAAGTGTTACTCTGTGGCCCAGGCTGGAGTACAGTAGCACTGTATTGGCTTACTGCAAATTCCATCTCCTGGGTTCAAGCCATTCTCCTGCCTCAGTCTCCCAAGTAGGTGGGATTATAGATGCCCACAACCACAGCCAGCTAATTTTTAGTAGAGACAGGATTTCACCATGTTGGCCAGGCTGGTCTGGAACTCCTAACCTCAGGTGATCCGCCTGCCTTGACCTCCCAACATGCTTGGATTACAGGCATGAGCCACTATACCCAACCCACAAGGTAGTTTTAAAAGAAAACAGGATACATAATAAAAAAGCATTAATACGTTATAAGAAAGTAACAGATATTTATGTGTCCAGCTAGTATCAAGGCAAGTATGCAAGATGTGAGAGAGAGAGATCAATGTGAACTGAGATATTTGGGAAGATGTTCAACCAGGAACCGAATGCTGAGCTAAGTTTCTTTCAGAATTCTATAAAGAAACAGAACTAATGGTTAAATATACAACAAATTTTTTAAATTGATTGTTTACCCTTAATACACCTTGGTAGCTTGAACCAGACCACCGGGGGAGAATTTATATGAGGGAAATTGACAAACTCTGTAAATCAAGATACTTTTAATAGAGCTGATTTACTAGCACACTACTGCCCTGCTTCATTATTAATAAAACAAGAATAATAGTGTGTGCCTGCCAATATTATTGTGAAGGGTTAAGATGATATGTAAAATGTCTAACCTGTTGTCTACAATGTAGTTAGTTCTCAATAGATGACAGCCATGGTTGTAAATGTAGTAAATACTGTGAAGAGACTGGTCTTGTCAAAGGAGCAGCAGGTGCAGGCTTGAGTAGCAGGTGAAGCTAGCCAGAAGACAGTGGTTTCTCAGCACCTCTGTATCAAAGGATAACTTCAGATGTTATTCTTCATAAGTCATTTTTGTAAATCATGAAACAACTTATATCCATTAGAACAGGGGTCCTCAGTCCCCGCAGTACCAGTCTATAGCCTGTTAGGAACTGTGCCACATAGCAGAAGGTGAGCAGTGGTGGAATGAAGCTTCATGTGTATTTCCAGCCACTCCCCATTGTTCACATTATCACCTTACCTTCACATCCCATCATATCAGGGGCAGCATTCGATTCTCAGAGGAGCACAAATGCTATTGTGAACTGCACATGCAGGGATCTAGGTTGCACGTTCCTTATGAGAATCGAATGGCTGATGATCTGTCACTGTTTCCCATCGCCCCCAGATGGGACCATCCAGTAGCAGGAAAACAAACTCAGGGCTTCCACCGATTTTAAATTGTGGTGAGTTGTATGATTATTTCATTATTCATTAAAATGTAATAATAATAGAAATAAAGTGCAAAATAAATGTATGCACTTGAATCATCCCAAAACCATCCTCTACCTCCTGATCTATGAAAAATTGTCTTCCATGAAATCAGTTTCTGTTGCCAAAAAGGCTGGAGAACGCTGCTTTGGAAGAAAGAAATGTATGTCATTGAATGATATTTAAGTTTTCTCATAAGAAGCTATTGACTCTCAGTTATTTCTGAAGTAAGGAGAACTGGTAAGGCTACTGAACAATGCTTACAGTGCACTTTTGAAAGCCATTTGGATAATTTGATGTCACTTCTTTAACTGTTAACATTTATTTACTGAAGGTGACACAAATGTGTTTATTTTACTTAAGTATGCCTCACTTATTTAGCTTACAGTATGATCTTAGGTAAGAAAGCTAATTTTATATGCCTTTGTGACCGTTAAGCTAAATCTGGTGTAATGAGATGCTTCCTCCCCTCAGGAGTGGTCCACTGTGACTTAGCTGCATCAAATTTATATCTTCTGAAATTAAGACACCTGAATTTGTTTGCAAAACTGTATAAGAAAACTACTCAGTAAGGAATCTCTTGATTTTGCACAATCATTCACAGGAAGAAATTCTGAAAGTTGAAATTGGTTCCTGCATTTAAATTTTTTTTTTTTTTACAAAACCATGATACACAGAATGCTCACCTCATTCATTTTGTTGGTGCCATGGCTGCATTCTGCTTTCTTCCTCCTTTCCTCTCCCTCTTGGCAAAAGAAAGCTAAGAAAATATAAAGATTGTTATAATCTGGGGTGAAATTATCCATCCAAACAAATAATATCCTCTTGTTATAGTTGATGAAGGTTTCTAACACCATTAATAAGCAATAGTTTCTTACCAAAACTGCAGCCGTTTCCAAGAAAATTTTGATGCTTGACGTTTAGGGTATTCTCCTATCTGACTTCTTCCAAATCGCTGATTTGGAAATCTTTAGACTTAGCCAATAGAAGTGAAATAATGCAAATGGATATGGATTTGAATAAAGAATATGATCTAATTTAAGTAAAATGAGAAAAAGATTCAAGGGCTCATAGTCCCTTAGTCTCATCATCCAATTTCATCCCAAAGCTGCCATGGTAGATCCTGTCTGAAAAATACGCCTATCCTACTTTTGAAAGACCATTCTTGGCATCACAGATGCCAACACCAAATGCCAGACAATGTTGGCAACTACAAAATTGCTGTCATTACTCATAAGCAGGCATCAAAATGTCCTAATACTCTCTGCCACTATCTGAGCCTGTTGAGATATTAATTAAACATGACTTCTTTGCCAAGTCATGTGATCAGCTTTCACTGGGCTACGTAGGGCCAAGTGAGGCCATTCAGCTACATTGGATAAAGAAATACCTCTAAGAATTTGGCTGTGAAGAGGAAAATGCTTCCCATTTGTGTTACTACAAAGGAGTTCAGAGCTCTAGAAATGCCTGTGTGTGCTTCCTACCATATGGCTCTCTGTTGATGAGTTATCCCACTTAGAGAATATTCAAGCATTTGATGGAAACATATCCCTACTCAGAAAATGCTGGCATTAATAAGGCACCTTTAGAGTTTGAATGACATAGAGATTTCCTGAGATAATAAAACTTGTATTGGCACAGGGCAGACTGACTGCCCCACAAATTCCTAAATAACCTGAAGCTGGGTGAACAGCACAAGCTTTGTTAATTTATTGTCCAAAAAAGCACCATTTTTCTTTTGTATAGTTCTTTAAATTAAGCTGACGTAATTAAGCTATGTGTAAGAGCAAAAGAACATATTCTGAACTTCCACAAGGGAGCAATTCTCAATAATAAGGAATCCTGCCTTCTCACAGCATAGCAGTTCCGGGAGAGAAGTACTGGGATTGCATGTGTATTAGATGCCCTAGAGTAAGGCAAGTAGGAGACTCCAGACAGCAGTACTTGCTCTTTGGTTGTTAGCATAGGTGTCTACTCCTCTGTGCTACAGCCCCTAATGGGAAATCCCAAGCTATTATAGAAAATCTCCTCTCTTTTCAGCTGACCATGTGGTTAATTAGCCACAAGGCCAGTCATCCCAAAGGGCACTGAAGAGAAGTGGGCTGGAAGTAGCAGCCCCATCAGTGATGTAAAATGAAAGTGCAGTCATTGCAAAACAAGTCCCTCTTTTCTAGATCCATTGCTTATGACATATTTTCCGCTGTTACCCATAAAATGCAGGGTCGACTCTGTCTTGCAACTTTTGCTTTCCTGCGGTGTGACAGCCACAGTTTCACTGAATAGAGGTCATTTTTGCTAAGCTTCATTTCTATAGCCCAAACTAGGTTTTTTGAGCTAGCACATGTTTTAGAAATAAAAATAGTAATACAGAATGATTCATAGGGCAAAAATAGTATGGAAGATAAATTTATTGAGAAAGCATTTGAATTGCGATTAGTAATCAGGAAAAAATGTTTATTAATAAGCAACATTTCTCCTCATTCTTTATACATATAGATGAGATATTGAAAGACCTTGAACATAGCAGAAGTATGTTAGCCTAAAGCCCAAGTAATCTCTTTGCTATTTAAAAACTCTAAAGGATTTGAATTAGGATTTCAGTTTGCATTCAAAGTGGAATTTTTTTTTCATTTGTCGTCACCCTATGCTTCTCATGCACCACCTATCTTGAGATGAGATAAATGAATATCGGGTAGTAAATTCTACCACATGCGGTTACTGATCCAAGGAATGGGCTCACATTGACACTTGATTAACATCAGTTTCACATGTGGTAATAAAAAAAAAATTTAATCTGCACAAACTGTAATTGTCGTGCTGGGATTATTTAGATTCCAGCAGTCTCTATTGAGTAGTTTGCGAAAAGTATGTTTTCATTGTACTTTTTAAATGAGGAAGCCCAGTGGAAAAATCATACTTGAATCTTGAGAAAACTTTTGCTTTCTAAAGATGCAATAAATGAATATAACTTTGATGCTTAGGAAGATGAGCTTGTTATCCATAGACTTAAAAAACTAGGAATGCATATACATGTTTTTAGGAGGGGTAATTTAGTAGATATTTAAAAATACTTACTGATGTAATGGTATATTAAGGTTAGCAACTATGCCTAAAAAATGAGTACTCTGAAACACTACCTTCTTTCAGAGGTCTGTGATCACCCATATTTTCCAGATTTTACCCCAGTTCTCTCCCTCAAGCACGTGGCTACCTAACTGTCTTTAACCAAAGAAGGAAGGCTTTAAGCCGGAGGCAGAGAGAATATGAAGGAGAAGTTAGGAGAGTGGGTGGGGAGAAAAGGAAGACAGTTGCACTCTTCCTCTGTATATGAGATCACACTACTTACAAACAGAGCCAAGTTACCTCTGAATGGCAAGGCTGAGAACGGTAGTGTTTCTAACTCTGTGACTTCTACAGTGTGATTTGTGGACAAATAGAGGGCTTTATATGTGTTGCAAGTGGTCCTAAAGATTATATAAATGCAGTTTAGGGGAAGTAGAAATTTATCTATTTTTAAAATAATCTTACTACTTGCCTTAGGTTTAAAAATCTACAAAGGTCAAAAAATATTTTTAAAGTCAAAAGAATAGTATTTTTTTTCCATGCAAAACCACAGCAAGATATTTTGAAAACTGGTAGTAAGCAGAAGTGATGCATTAATGCCTCTTTGGAAACAGTTTATGGATAAAATTGGCAATATGATCTATCGCTGACATTTATTCTTTTATCCTTTATGCAGAAGGGCTTTTCATTTATAACAATGAGAAAAATTATATATTAGTTATTAAAACTTTATCAAAGACAAAGGCACAGATATTTTTATGTTAAAATTATGAATGCAGAAACAGACGAGTCTGGTCTCCTACAAACCACGAACAATATAAACACATTGACAGTTCTTATACTAAATAGACCCCAAATAAAAATGAAATCAAACAATACTCACTCCTGGAGGTATAACTCACATGAATCTTGTTATGCCATCGGCAACCTTATTGTATTGAAATAAGCTCTCTATCCACTGTTCTTAAAGCTACTGACCAGGTACCTTTCATCTTTGAACACAAATGCCTATCTCACTGCTTAGTACTCGATATGTATTAAATACAGTTTGGGGTAACTGAACTGTAACTGTGTCTGAGCTGTAACTGTGTCTGAGCTGTAACTGTGTCTGCATGCACAAACACACACACATACCCCCAAATATATACACGTACCTCTCAAATGACTATAAAGATAGGTTTATCAGGCTCAGAACATACAAAGCCCTTGACTGCATGAGGGATGCAGTCTCTGTGGGTTATGGCATTTAAATTCTTTTCAATTATCCATAAGAGAAAGGGATGTCCTTTTCATTTAATAATATTCCTGATATACGGTACATACTGTTCTTTATGACAAGTTTTTTTCTATTGAGAACATCATGACACTTTCAAACTCATTTTATGATTCCAGCATTACCCTGATACTAAAGCCAGACTAGGAGACTACAAGTAAAGAAATTATGAGTCAATATTCCTAATGAGCATACATGCAAAAATCTTCAACAAAATACCAGCAAACCAAGTTCAACAGCACATTCCAAGGACTACACACCGTGATCACCTGGGATTCATCCCTAGGATGCAAGGATGGTTTGACATACCCAAATCAGCAAATGTGATTACACCATATAAACAGAATGAAGAATAAGAATCATATGATCATTTCAACAGACACAGAATAAGCATTTGACAAAATGCAACATCCTTTTATAATACAAACTCTCAGGAAACTAGATACAGAAGGAACGTCTCAATACAATAAAGGCTGTATGTGGGGAGTTCACAGCTATCATCATCTTCAATAGTGAGAAAACTGAAAGCTTTCCCTCAAAGATCAAGAAAAAGACAAAGATGCCTATTCCTGCCACTTTTATTCAACAATGCACTGAAAGTTCTCAGCAGAGCAATTGGGTAAGAAGAAAAAAGCATCCAAATCCAAAAGGAAGAAGTTAGAAAGGAGCATCTATTTATAGAAAACTCTACAGACTCCACCAGAAAACGATTAGAATTAACAAGCAAATTCAGTAAGGTTGCAGCATACAAAATCATACAAAGATCAGCTTGTTTCTATACACTATCAATGAACGATCTGAAAGAGAAATTAAGAAAATCATCCCACTTACAATAGTACTGAAAAGCATAAATTACTTAAGCATATATTTAACCAAAGAGGTGAAAGATCCATATACTGAAACCATAAAACATGGATGAAAACAATTAAAGGCAACACAAATGGATGGAAAGATAACCTCTGCTCACAGATTGGAAGGGTATAACAGTTTCACTAAAGTATCTGTACCAATGCAATTTACACATTCAGTGGAATCTCTATCAAAGTTCCAACTGCATATTTTACAGAAGTAGAAAAAGAAAATCCTGAAATCCATCTAGAATCACAAAAGACCACAAAGGGCCAAAGCAAATAGCAGAAAAAAAGCTGGAGGAATCACACACTAAGTGTGTGCAAATCAAAGCCATTTGTGATAGCATGACTAAACCTAACAGCATAATGCTAAGGGAAATAATCCAGACAGAGAAAAACAAATACTGTTATCTATCACTTATATAGAGAATTAAATCAAACTCACTGGAATGGGGAGTAAAATAATAGCGGTTGCAGAAGCTGAGGGTAGGGACAATGGAGAAATGTTGATCAAAAGGTACAAACTTTCAGCCAAAGGATGAATATGTTCTAGAGAGCTAATGTACAGCATGGTAACTATAGTTATACTATACTGCATACTTGAAATCTGCTAAAAGAGAGATCTGAAGTGTTCTCACACAAAGAAGAATATGTGAGGTGATGAGTGTGTTAACTTGATTGTGGTCATCATTTCACGATGTATACATATATCAAAGCATCACGTTGTACATTTTAAATATATATAATTTTAATTGTCATGTTGCCTCCATGAGACTGAAAAAAAATAGCAGTAAAAGCAGACTTCAATATCCAGACGGTGGATTTTTGAAATTTTTAAGCAAGGACTCTATTATACACCATCAGAAGAGTATAGATAAGCAATAATTGAGCAAGAGGTACCCTCTATGCTTTTCCTTAGAGATAACTACAAGGGATAAGATGCCAAGAGTGTTCGAATTCTAGGGCTACCATTAAAAAAAAATCACATTCGGCCGGGCGCGGTGGCTCACGCCTGTAATCCCAGCACTTTGGTAGGCCGAGGTGGGTGGATCACGAGGTCAAGAGATCGAGACCATCCTGGCCAACATAGTGAAACCCCGTCTCTACTAAACATACAAAAAATTAGCTGGGCATGGTGGCATGTGCCTGTAATCTCAGCTACTCAGGAGGCTGAGGGAGGAGAATTGCCTGAATCCAGGAGGCGGAGGTTGCGGTGAGCCGAGATCGTGCTATTACACTCCAACCTGGGTAACGAGGGAAAATCCATCTCAAAAAAAAAAAAGTCACATTCTTGCTTGTTAAAACAACAGAAATTTATTCTCTCACAGATTTGCACTTTAGAAGTCCATACTCATGGTGCTGGCAAGCCCACACTCCCCTTGAAATTTCCAGGAAAGATCCTTCCTTGCCTTTTCCTGGCTTCTGCTGGTTGCCAGTAATTTTTGGCATACCTTGACTTACACATGCATCTCTCCAGGCTCTGCCTCCTTCTTCAGACAGCCGCATTCCCTGTGTGTTTCTACGTCTCTGTGTCAGAATCTTTCTCTCTTTCTCTTATAAACACACCAGCCTTTGGATTGAGTGCCCACACTGATCCAGTACAAATTCATCTTAACGAATTTCATCTGCAAAGACTGTATTTTCAAATATGATCCCATCAGGAGTTCTGGGGGGAGGTGAGCTTTTGCGGGACTCTGCACCCCACTTGGCTACACCTGCTTACAGCTAGCACGGAGCTCCCTGTGTCCCCTCTGCTTTCCTAGCTCCATGCTTTCTTATGCCATCCCTGACCTGCACCCCAGATTACTCTTCTCCCCGCTTTTACCACACTACAGTTTAGTTTCTGTAGGTTCCAGACACCTTTGCTTTTTATTTTGTGAAATCTTGTTTGCTCACTCAAACGTAAAGGGATTTCCTTTTTTAAAAAAACTAATTTTTGACAGCAATTAGTTCTGTATAATGCCTCTGGTATTTATACACTCAGTTAATTTTTTTCCAAGTGTTTTACCCACAGTTTTTTCTCCCAGAAAGCAAATTGCGTGGGCCTAAGTTAACTATTCTCTCTCTCTCTCTCTCTGTCTCTCTCTCTCTCTCTCTCTCTCTCTCTGCAAAACCTACTAGTCTCTATTGATTGAATTGTTTATTTTGAACACACTCTGTGGGTTGAAAGAACTCTGAGTAGAATGGGGAGGGAACTATGTTAGGCATTGAACTGTACATTCTTCAAAATTGCATGTAAGGAAAATCTTTTATTTTTCAGATGAAAAAACTGAGGTTCAAAGTTTATGATGGAGCCACAGGTTCAAACCATTTCCTGTCGATGTTGTGAAATCTATGCTTTTCCATCCTTCCTCCCTTCTGGCATGGCCTTTCCAATTCTCAGAGCACTGGAAATTCCAAACAGCCTAGAGACTGGGAAGTGGTTCTGAGAAGCTGGTTTTCTATCGGCAGCTCTAGTAGAGAAGCCCTGTCCTACAGCTCCTGATATGAGTCCCCAGTAAAGTGCATCAGCCTGAGAACAGCTGCAGTGGGAGTAAGTCCAGGGCACCACTGAGAAAAGAAGTGGTGCTCACTGACTTAGAGGCAGGTATGAAAGCACAGGGCTCCCAAGGGTTCTTGGCAATCATTTAATCATTAAAAATGTTTTTGGCCAGGAATGGTGGCTCACTCCTATAATCCCAGCACTTTGAGAGTCCAAAATGGGCAGATCATTTGAGGTCAGGAGTTCAAGACCAGCCTGGCCAACATGGTAAAACCTCGTCTCTACAAAAAATACAAAAATTAGCCAAGCATGGTGGCTCGTGCCTGTAATCCCAGCTATTCTGGAGGTGGAAGCAGGAGAATTGCTTGAAACTGGGTGGTGCAGATTGAAGTGAGCCAAGATCGCACCACTGCACTCCGACCTGAAAGACTCTATCTCAAAAAAAAAGTCTTAAAGCCTCTGAGAAAGACCATGTTTAAATTATATTAAATTTTGTTTGTAATTTTATTTACATTAATGTAAATGTATATAGAGATTGCATGTATATTTTTTCTTTAAAAAATAATTTAAAAACTATATATATGTGAATATATATGTATGTATTTGTGTGTGTGCATGTGTGTGTGTGTATCAGAAAGACTCATTTTCCAGGCATTTTTGGTCATGGGAAATCTGTCCTTTGCTTCTCTAACCACTTTGAATGTGATTAAATATGCACACACACACACACACACACACACACACACATGCACACGCTGATGCAAACTTTAGCAAACGACAAGAGGCTGACTTTTCTTTTTTTTGAGATGGAGTTTCACTCTTGCTACCCAGGCTAGAATGCAATGGCACCATCTTGGCTCACTGCAACCTCCACCTCCTGAGTTTAAGCAATTCTCCTACCTCAGCCTCCCGAGTAGCTGGGACTACAGGCGTGCACCACCATGCCCAGCTAATTTTTGTATTTTTAGTAGAGACGGGGTTTCACCTTGTTGACTAGGATGGTCTCAATCTCTTGACCTTGTGATCCACCCGCCTCGGCCTCCCAAAGTGCTGGGATTATAGTGGTGAGCCACCGCGCCCGGCCCGAGGCTGACTTTTCACAGGATAGCTTTTTTCATTTGCTTTCTCATTCATAAAATTATAATATGATATATATCCCCACATAGGTTTTCTCTCTTGCCATAAAGGATGAAGATTCAAATGCTGCAGAGCGCACTGTGGCCTCCTGGCTCAGATACAGTTCTCTCAGCAAGGTCCTGACGTTATTAATGGCCCTGATGTACAAACCCAGAATAAAATAGAATTAAAATCCAAAGTTAATTTCAAGCTCCATTAGAAATTAAAGGTGTTGGGAAAGAAATCAATATTTGCTCAGTGCAAAATGACTAAATTCAAAGCAATTAATTCTATTATTTTGTAACTTCTAAAAACCATAAAAGACCTTCAAACTATAAAATGCTGCCATGCTCACACATATACACAATGTGTGACTAAAAATAATGAGAATGATATCCAGCAGCAACATGCAAAAATCTATTTTATTATTTTACAGCCACACCACACAGTGTACACACTAAAGTGTCTTAAAATAGAGCCAATTATTCTGTAAAAGTCGTGGCTCTTTTCAGCAATTATCAGCACTTAGTTGTAAATCTGGGAGGATTTAAGGGACAGAAAGAATGCAAAAGAGAGAGGAGATTTATTTAAATGGAATAATTGTATCTGTTTTCTTAATTTTGCTTTCCCTTTTTCCAGCTTCTCTTTATGTAATGCAATCAATCACCAAACAAATGACCTTAAACACTATAGTTCCAGATGGGATAAAGTATTTTCCAACCTGTAGAGCTGCAAGTCATCATAGACATAAAACTATCACTCAGCAAAAGCTTTTTCCTTTCAGAATCATGGCCACTTCTTCCTCGTAGTGCCTTTTGGAGAAAGTCCGAGTTAACAAATGGATCTTTTGCAGGTCCAGAAAGATCACAGTCAAATAGATATGGATCAGATGGTGTAATGGGAAGCTGTCACTTGCTTCCTCCCCCTGTCAAGAAGAAGCCTTTTAAGAACTGGCCCAAGCGTCACTTATCATTACGGCAGACTGGGGTGAACAGTGTAAAAGATAATGATAGACCAAAGCAGTTCTTAGCTAAGGAGATGTCATAGGCCTTCTGAGGAACCTTTCTCTCTTTGTGATAGAAATAGTCAAAATGATTAAGGACTACTAGCAACAGAGGAAGATATGGCCAGGCACTAGGACCATTCTAAGACCCATCAAAAGGAGGAAATGGAGCCATGGTTGGCAAAAGCCTCGGGTCCCTCAAGTTTCTAAATGTTGACACGTCTTTCCAGTGACTACTAATGACAACCCCTTGGCCTTTGAAAAGTTGTATCTTTTTAAATTGATTTCTCTAAAATTCTACAAAATGTAGTTAGTAGCCTTGAAGATGTAACTTGTTTAACCTAATGATACAAAGCTGGGCTTTGGGGGATGAGCCACCTGGGCCACCAACGTCTATCCACTGTTTGTTTTTCCACATTAGCTACAGCAAAAACATACCTGTTAGACCACATTGATTTTCTACCCTCTTTACTTCTCCAAATTGCTCAGCCTTTTCTTCCTTCCTGTGATATTTTAAAAGGTCTAGGGTTCCAGCTCCAACTCTGTCACTTGCTGTGGGAGTGAGCTGAGGCTGGTGACTTGGCCTCCCTGATCCTCACTCCCCTCTCCTGTCAAATGAAAATGATTTCACTTGCCTTGCAAGTTGTCTTAAAAGGAAAAAACAATTGGAAATCTATGTGAAGTGGACACTCATGACCAGACCTCTTGCAGGCTCTCTAAAGTAGCAGCCGTGGACGGTACCATGGAACTCCATTTTCCTGGGATTTCCAGGACTACACATTTCTCCCCTCTCTGCTCCCTGCAGACCTACTCTCAGGAGAGCTTCTGGTACCTAGTGTTAGTGCTTGTAGGTGAGCCTAAGTCAAGTGAGCAAATATGACATATAGAAAAGTAAACAAGAATGCAGGGGTATGCAAATAAGGGAAAATTAGGGAGTCACTTGTATTTAAAAATTGTTAATCTTTCTCAACAACATTTCTTACGGACGCAGCTAAGTAACCTGAAAGGGTTGCGTCTCTTCACCCACTCCTCCCCACACTAGTCAACCCTTCAGTGTGGCTCCCATCTTTTCTACCTCACTAGACCTACTCTCATCAGTTACTTCTGTATTGGCCAATTGATGGTAATTTATATGAATGGGACGTCTCTCTTTCTAATAGTGGTTTTCTTTGTTTTCTGTAACTCTGCAGCTTTCCATTTGGGTTCAGTTTAGTTCAAGCCTCTGCTTCTCAGTATACTTCCTGGGCTTTTTCTTCAGCCTTGCCCTTCCATAACGGTGTTCTCCAGCTTTGTCCTCAGACTCCTTCCCAATATATGCACTTACCCTTACTGTCCCTAACCATGGCATCCATTTCCATTTACATAGTGATTTCTTCATCTATATTGCTACTCCAGAACATTCTGCTGAGCCCATTAAATGTCCTGATGGACAGCAACCAGCACATAGTAAAAATGTAATAAATGATCATTGAATGAATAATGTCTCCAGATCTTACCCATTATATCCTTGTATCAAGTTTGACATATTGAAAATCATCTTATTCTTTCTGCCTCCTGTCCCCTATTCCAACAAGATTTCCTTTTCCTCCTGCATTTCCTGTAAAGGAAAAATGGTCTATTAGCAACCCAGCCACTGAAGCCAGTATTCTAGAACCCCCATATCTAATTAATCACTGTGTTTCACATCTTCCATCTCTGGAATCCCATTTGTATCCCACCTTCCTCTTCAGGCCATGCTTCAACACAGACCCTCCCTATCTCTGAAGAACAGAAAAACCTTCCAACTCTTGATTTAAGAGCCTTCAGTTTATCCTTCACACATCTATAAAGTGAGAATTTGATGCCATGACTTACTAGGTTAAATCTGGATAGTATTTGGCTGTGTCCCACCCAAATCTCATCTTGAATTGTAGCTCCCATAATCCCCATGTGTCATGGGAGGGACCTGATGGGAGATTATTAAATCATGGTGGCGGGTTTTCCCTTGCTATTCTCAGTATAGTGAATAAGTCTCATGAGGTCTGATGATTTTATAATGGGCAGTTCTCCTGCACACTCTCTCTTGCCTGACAGCATGTAAAACATGCCTTTGCTCTTTCTACACCTTCTGCCATAATTGTGAGGCCTCCCTAGCCATTTGGAACTCTGAGACCATTAAACCTCTTTTTCTTTATAAATTACCCCATTCCAGATATTTCTTCAAAGCAGTATGAAAATGAACTAATACAAAACCCCTTAATAAATCTCCAAAGTTATAAATGTAAATACAAAATTTGAATAAATGCATGTCACAAGATATGTATGCATAATCTAGTTCCTATCTATAGTTTAACCTTTAGCCACTTCCCACTCAGCTGCAGGCATTCTGAGCACACTGTAAAGTTTCCTACATGTGTTTGTATGGAATGCAAACTCCCTCTTGTAGTTAATTAACATTGGCATGTTCTTCATAACACAGCTTAAGCCTCTTTGATTGCAGGAAATATTGTATCATACCAAATCTGATTCAGGGTCCCCACTCTCTGTTCTCCCACAGCACATTGTGCAGACCGTGTCAGAGAAAGCAATATGGAGTTGTGGGATATTTGCTTTTCGATGTCAAAAAACAGTTATTAACTTCTCATACCAAAAAACAGGACGGACTGACACAGTAGATATTCAGCAAATGCTTCTCATATAATGAATGGAAATTCCATGTATGTCCAGCCTGACACTCCCAAAACTACTTATTGGTATGACTTTTTTGCTTGAAGGAAAGCAGCTGGACTTGGGATAAATTTTCATCCTTCTCTTTCTCTGTCTCTTCCCTTCATTGTGCTTTTTCCTTCTAATCTGTATCTAATGAGAGAGAGAGCTTGATATTAGTCACATATTTGGAAATTCTTTGGACATGGGATTGAGTCCCTGTCACTGCTTTTATCAGTTATACTTTAAGCTGGCTTACATACAGTTGTAAAAAGACAGACTAGGCTCCCAGTTAAAGAAATTTCAGGGGCAGAAAAGCTCTCTCCTACTTGTTTCCTCGCTTGTAAAGTTAGCCTTTTATATAAAGTTTAATCCTTGTATGCTGCCTGGAAGGTGTTCAGAGGTTTTCTCTGCAGATTGTTTCATCTGGTGGTTAATTCCTGGGTACCTCTGGGAATTGAAGGAAAGAGGTTTTTGAGCTTCAGTTACTGAACTTGGGTACTACCAGTCAATACAACAGTGCTCTGTCTATATGGTTTTTCGCTTTGTTTCCTCTAAAGCAGTGATTCTTACATGGTATTTTATTTGATAATCACATGAGTAAGTCAATACAAGTGCAGACTCCTGGACAGCAGCATCCCTTCTGATTCATAAGGTCTGTAACAGAGTCATGGAATGTGAATTTCACTGAGTTTATGAGAAGATTTCAGAGCAGAGGATTCATGCAAAGTATTTTCATGCAAAGTATTCAGGCAAAGTATTTTCTCTCCTAGCCTTTCTATCTGATCAGAAGATGAAACCTCTCTAGGGTTCTTACTTATTCTAATTCTTTCCCCTCTTTGACTTCAAGTTCCCCAGACTCTGAGGGCTAAAACCCATTATTTAATGGCCTTTTGCAGAGCAAATTGGTTTGACATTCCACCTTATCCTTGCAGTGCACTAGCCATGCACACTTTCCATTATCTCATGATCAAGAGTTTCAGTCTCCTCACCCTCACCAGGACAGAGGACATGGTCAAGGAGATCCCTGCAGAATACACTGACAAAGGACTTCAGGAGGAAAGGCAGTCCCAGTTATGAGGATAGCTGACAAGGAAATATGGTAGAGCTTATGTTCTGAATCATTCATTTCAGATTCTTTGGTTTTCACATCGAACATGTATTTGTGATTGCTACAAATGGTGCCAGAAAAAAAAAATTCCCACAAAGTAAAGTTACAACCAATGTCATATAAAAGAGAGGAAAACATCTCCAAAAGTTTCATAGTTTATAAGTACATTCATAAATTTTGAATTAGTATTAATTCCTAATTCCCAAGCAGTATGACAAGCAATAGGCACTTTACAAAAGATTTAGTCTATTAATAAATGACAATATTGCTTGGAAATTTTATTACAGCACTCAATTTCTAAATTTTAGATTTCATAAGTAAATGCTCCTGTGACAGGCCTACAACGTAAAATATATGTGTGTGTGTGTGTGTGTGTGTGTATATATATATATATATGTACATATATAGAGAGAGAGAGAAAAAAACATACATATATAATATATAGTATCATACATTATAATATATACATTGTATTACACATTATATTATAATTATATTCTGATATGTAATATAATATTTCATTATATAACAATATGTTATATATAATATATAACATATAACAAAACATATATTTGAGGAAGTATATATGTATGTTATTAAGTATTTATATTTGAGGAATTATATATGTGTGTATTAAATGTATATATATTTGAGGAAGCACTATTATATATATGTGTGTGTGTATGTTATTTAGTGTATGTGTATATATATATATATATATATATATATATATTGGAGGAAGCATTATATCCCAGCATCCTGAAACTGCTGAATAAAGGTTAAGCTGTTCTGTTGGTGCATACAGACAACTCCAGTCCTTTTTAGTTTGTCGCTCCTCTGACTGCCTTTTTTATGTCAGTGACAAAAGTGATACATTGAGTACATGGTGAATCCCAACCTGTCACACTCTTTGAACCCCTCTAGTATTTCTTTTGTTCTGATCTTCATACATTATTTAAGAGTGTTATCAGCACCAAGAATTCATACAGTAATGGTTCTTCATTTAATTCTTCATTTATTTAAACAAGGGTTTTTTTGTCTTCCTCCAGCCGGTTTCTTTTTTTAATGAAAAAGCTAATTATCCTTTAAAACAACATTTTTTTTTAGCATTTTGCAATAAAACTGGGAAGTAATTTGGTAACTTTCTAATAGTAAGTTAATGAGTTTTATCCCAGAGTTAGTATCGTGGGGCATATTTTTTATGTGTACATAATGTTTCTAAGCTAAGCCCAGTTAATATTTTCTTTTACATTTATCAGCAAGAAAGAGAAAAAGGATACTAAAAATAGACCCATAGCTCCCCGAAGTGCTTAATAGGAGTACTTAACGGTATCCAATCACACTTACTCACTGTGTAGATGAAAAGCTCTTTGCAACAAAATGACAAAGAGCAGACAAACCACCAGAGTGGCCATCAGAGAACCTTTAATTCCTTGTGTCCATTCTGGGCTGATTGTCCCTAAATAAGACCTAACCTATTTTCTTTGACTTTACGTGAGCAAAGAAAATGCCTTTAAAGTTCTTTGTATAGTGGGAGATACAGGTGCCAGTGTCAACCTAGATAAAAGCTGTTTGTATATTTGTTTTTTTGTTTTTATCACACTCAGTGGCCCCATGATGCATGTGATTACCTTGACCAAAGCATTATAGTAGATTGTATTATCTTGGAAGAGTCTTAGTAAGTTACAAACTGGACACATTTTTGAGAGAAGAAATAATAGGAGTTGGGTGAAAAAATAGACAGCATGGGATACCAGCTAATGCATTTTATATCCTAAAATAGGGAGTGTAGACACTCTCAGCATAGCCATGCCCCCACATCTCATACATGCACACACTCAGGTATTACTATTTCTGTCGTGTCACAATGTCCACACCCCTTTTTGCAGACTTGTTCTTTTGAGACAGTTTTTTGGAACCAGGGAGTACTGTTCTTAAAAGAGAGAATTCTAAATTTTCATGCACCATCAAAATCTTCAGTACTAAATATTCATATTAGCAACATAAGAAAAGTGTCCATATGAAGATTAATTGTCCATACAACAGTGCCTAATGTTATGTTTCAGTTAGATGATCTACAGCTGAGGTCACAGACACCCATACCTATTCCAGAATCTAGCCATATTCAACTTTCATAAGTCATTTTTTCTCATAACTAAGGATCAAAATAGATGGAAAATTTTCATGATAAGATCACAAAGAGATTTTTTTAAAATACATTAACTTATTTAAAGTTATGTATCATTAGGAAAGATAAGGTTTATTCTCATTTAAAGAACCATAAATTGAATTTAAATCAAGATCAATCAAGATCTATCATATCACCTTCCAGAGGCCAACACGGTAAAGGTTGAATATGCATGGCTTTTGGCCAACAATTCCATTTTAGAATTGTATAGCAAGCAAATAATAAGACACATTTACAAAGATTTATGTATGCTTTTCATCTAAGCATAGTTTTCAATGATGAAAAATGTGAAAATATTTTAACATCTATCAATAGTTGTATGGTAAAATAAATGATGATCTAATGACACACTAAGAAACCATTAGAGTTGGAGTTAGCAAGCAGAGCTATATTGTTTGACAGAGAAAATATAAGAAACCTACTGTATACTAAAAAGAAAATAAAACTAAAATGAAAATACCTGGTTAAAAACATAAAGAAAGAAAAACACGTAAAGTGATCTATCAGTGTTAACAGTAATATTGTCAACGTTGCCAGGTGAAAAGAGCATGTCATTTGAATATTTTTTCATATTTTTAATTAATTATCTTAGTTGAAATCAAATGAGCATGTATTATTTGTATAATAAATGATACATTTATTTTCATTTAAAAATATTGTGGTAAAAAGAAACTAGAAATAAAAAACAGATATCTAGTTTATATTTTAAATCTGTACTCATATTTGAAATGCCTATTTATTTGTGTAAATACCCAAATGGAATATAATCTTCTTAAGGCAAGAGGCCACGGATTGCCCGTTTTTTCCTTTGTACCCCTGCAGAATAGCAGTTGCATGATAATGTATTATGAATAAATGAGTAGGTAGCCTTGGTAAAGCCACTTTCTCTCTTTGGAGCTCATGTTTTTCATCTACGAAAAAAAAAGGTTCTCTACTCACCTCACTGGGGATTGTAATGCCAACAGGAAGCAACATGTGTTGATTATAAAGACTTCCATGTATGTGAAAGAACATGATTTTTAACCACAGTGATTACACCCTTAGAAATAAATGAAGCAAGTGTTGAATTCCCATCCCCAGGCTTGGCTCAAGGCAAAATCATGAAGCAAGCCAAAAATACAAGCTGCACAAGCTCCTCATCTGTGCCTGCCTTCCTCACTTTAGAGCCATGCCCTTCCTTCAGGTTCCTTGTATACCTTCCTGCTCTATCTCTACCTCTCAGCATACTTTCAATGAAGAAAAATGTGAAAATATTTTAACATTTTATATAAATAACTTTTAAAAGTGTACTTATGTGAAAACAGAGACTTATGTTTTAATCTGCACCCCCAGGGGGATTTGCGTTTTCACCAGAGATTTGAAATTATCACCCAAGACCAGGATCAGACCTGGATTTCTCTGATTTAGAGCATACACCTGAAATCACACACCACTTCGTTCCCTTCATCTGATGGCCAACCGCCACATGGTCCTTCACCAGAAGTAGAGAGCACTTTGACTCTCAGATCTCTGCTGGGACTGAAAACACCATAAATCTGCTTGAGCAAATTTCAACCCTCTTTAAGAAAAAAAACCACATTAACAGTTATCCTTGTGTTACATGAAAAATTTAGAAAAAAATACAGTGACAGTAGGCTTTGCTACTATATCTCTATAATCACAGTTATACAGTACAGAACAACCATATTTGTTTATTCAGCTGTTTAAGTAGGTTGCAGATTTTTTGAATAAAGGTATAAAATTTATATAGATATAGATGTTATATGTAAATATAGATTTTTACATCTATTTTTAATATTTTTCTGTTAGTATGCAAAAATAAACATTTTTAAACATATGCATTTTAAATAGGTTTCAGTTTTTTTAATCTAAATATTGTAATGTACTTCTATAGTCTATTATATATATTATATATAATACATAATTATATATGATATATATTATATATATTATATATGATATATATTATATATATTATATATAATATATAATACATAATTATATATCATATATTATATATATTATATATAATATATAATACATAATTATATATCATATATAATATATAATACATAATTACATTATATTATATATAATACATAATTATATATAATATATATTATATATAATACATAATTATATATTATATATAATATATAATACATAATTATATATTATAATTATATATATACAATATATAATATAATATATATTATATATTATATATATAATACATAATTATATATTATATATATATATATATATATATATATTGTTTTCAAGCTTTTTAACATAAAAGCCTGAAAACTATTCTAATCAGGACAAAGTCACAGAATAAACCTAGCCACATGCCCCAGGGAATGCAGTGTCATGGAGTGTTGAGAATAGCATGAGGTTAATTAGGTTAAGGTTCTTAGAAAGTGAGATTTGAACTAAAAAAATATAGGGTGTTTTGCTGTTGGAAATGAGACAATCATAACATTCAGTAGAAACTTATCCACACTGATGATGGCCTTCCTACCGATTGCTGAGGCCAAAAGCCATCCTGGCTGCCTCTATATTGACTCTGTCACCTCCATTCTGGTTCAAACACCATCGTCCATTGTCTATTTTTGCAGTAGCCTCTTGTTGAGATCCACTCAGGGTGGTTGGAAACATATCAAGGGAAATATGAAGGAAAGTTGTAAGATTATAGTCTCAAAACTTTTGGAAGGCCGAAAGGTTTTAATGGGACAGGATGAAGGCAGCCAGTTCTTACCTCAGAGCATTAGATCATAGGGTGAAGATTAGGGATAATAGAAGCTTCCCCAGTTAAGTCCCTTCATCCCACATTCCTTTGTCCCTACTCTAACTATTTGTTTACTCAGGTAAACTTGATGGTCCTGTGGGGTGAAGTGGAAGGGGATTACTCATTAATGGTGTTTGCTCTGGGCCCCAGAACCAAAAGCTTTTATCATTCGTAAAACCACTCTTTTAACTGTGTTAATTATCCACAAGCGTATTGATTTAGATCCTCTCATTAAATCTATACTAGAGAAATGTGAGGAAGAACAGCTAGTAAGGGGGGAGGTAGCTGCACTTGCCCTCTGAGAGCAGCTGACAACCTCACTAGCCCACTCGTTCACTGGACTCAGTGTGTGAGTGTATTTTATTCGTCTGTCACAGCGTCAGGGTTTGCAGGACAGACCCCCCACAGACGGTGATCAACATCTTCGCCTCCTGCCTGGTCTACCTACTTTACCCATGCTGTATTCACTCTCATCACAGCAGCCAGTGTGATTCTGTTAAAACATGCATCCTGGTCATGTCCAACCTCTCGTCAAAGACGACAGCCTCCAAGACCCTGAACTATACCTCAATGATCTCAGCTTCTACTGCCCTTCGCCTGGCTTGCTCACTCAGTTACTCACACATCTGAGCCAGCCTGGATGGGTTGCTGTCCCATGAACATGTCAGGCAGGTATTAGATTCTCAGGGCCACAGCAAGTGCTGTTCTTCCAATTTAGCTACTGCATGTCAAGGTACATCAGCTCCACCCAGTAGTTTCTTAGATGTCATCTTCTCCCAAAGATCCTCCTTAACAACCATATTTAAAATGGGAGCCTCCTTCCGTTTTCCTTATCTCGCTTGTCTGCTTTATTTTTCTTCATGGTTCATTATATTCTAATGTACTATATCATTTACTTGTCTGCTTTATCATCTGTCTCTTTCAGTTAGAATGTTAATTGCATGAGTTCAGGGACTTTTACCTGCCTATTATGTTTATAATTGTCTCCCCAGCATCTAAAACAGTGTCCAGAACATTAGTAGGTACCCAGTAAATATTTTGGGGATTAAATACATTCATTTATTTATGCTGGGAACAGAAAGAAAATTAGGCTGAAGAGAAGAGGCTGAAATTAGACCTACAAAAGCCCGGTTCAATAGATTTTTCCATTGGAAAATATTGAGTGCTTAAATTAAGATAGTTATAGCATGATATACTGATAATGAAATGAGAAGTAAAAACCAAAGTAAAATTTAAGTATAGATCTTAAAATGAATAACCCCAAACCATTTCTTACTGGAAAACAAGTCTGGCTCTATTGCTGCTATTTTAGCAGAGATAAGAGATTTATAAAATCTAGACAAATTAACAAAAGATTGAAAATTGTTCAAAATATTAGGAACTCTGATAAACTCTTATAATGTGATTGCAAAAATGCACAGACAAATATTTCCAGGAACTGATAAAAATTGTCTTGCTAATTATATTTTTTGTACTTTTTTACAGCTACTCATGTGTAGAACAAAAAAAAGACAACATTAATCATAGGCTCAATGATTCACTATGTACAGTTTACAAATTAATTAGCTTCTCTTAATCTTTTCAATTAAAAAAGTGTTAAAGCATTAGTTTATTGCTTACTTCCATGTTAAAATGCTGGTTAATTGCAAAACATTATTAGGGCCAATATTAAAATTCCACCTACAAGTGTCAGAGACACAGAACACATTTAAAGTTGATTTGCAAATCCAGCTTACCTAAATCTACTTGGGATAAAGCAATACTGGTAAAGTACATAATCACATTCTGATGTTGCATCTGCAATCGTTTTTCCCATTAGCTTACTCACGTGTGTGTATGAGAGTGTGTGTGTGTATGTATGAGTATATATTCTTACTAGGATTAGCTTTAGTTTTTAACATAACATAGAAAATGAAGAACAATGTGTAAAAATTCATTTATAATTTATAAACTCTGAGCCTTTAATTTCAGGTGTTTCTTCTTTCTAGTTCCCTATGTCAATCATATAGCTAAATATGGCCCACAAGCATCTCTCTCTTATTCAGAAACCCACAAAATGTAATGAACTTTTTTGCTCCTCTCCTCTCCTTTCCCATCCCCTCCCCTCCCCTCCCCTCCCCTCCCCTCCTCTCTGCTCTTCTTTATGACATAATCTCACTCTGTTGCCCAGGATGGAGTGCAGTGGTTTAATCTAGGGTTACTGCAATCTCCGCCTTCTGGGATCAAGCAGTTCTCTTGCCTCAGCCTCCCAAGTAGCTAGGATTACAGGCACCCACCACCAAGCCTGTTTTTTTGGTTGTTTTTTGGCTTTTTTGGTACTTTAAGTAGAGACAGGGTTTCACTTTGTTGGACAGGCTGGTTTCCAACTCCTGACCTCAAATGATCTGCCCACTGCGGCCTCCCAATGTGCTGGGATTACAGGCATGACCACCATGCCTTTCCAAGATTTAATGAATTTGATTAAGATTTGGTATCAATCTTGCTGAGATACTCAAGAGGAAAATTGTCAAATAGCATCCAATTCTATTCACAACGAGTTTTTCTTAGTGCTTCAGAGGCAACTCTGACTGTTAGGGTTGGGGTCTTACAGGACAAGTACAAATGCTCCTACTCCTAAATCCTCAGTACAGCCAGCAGGGAGAACTTCCTTACTGAGTTTTTCACCATGCTCTAAAAGGGTGGGTAGTACTTGGCAAGAAGCATCCAAACCTCGACTTCATTACAAACAGCAAATTGAACAGCTGTGGGAGAGAAAGTTCAATTGGGGCATAGAAGATCCATTCACTGATTTCAGAAAAGCTATTTCTGAAAATGCACAGTAAGTATATAGCACTGGAGTGGCAAAACAAGTGTTTAAGTCAACTACAGAAAGCTATGATAAGCAAGAGAAACAATAAACAGGACCTAAGATTCATTTGCACACATGTAAATAAGGCAACAGCACAAGTAAGGGATACTCAGTTCAGCACCATTTGGCATTGGTGGGGGCTTTTGTTAAAATGTTTAATCCATGTCCCAGAAACTTAAGATTTCAAGTCCTTAAAAGGAACTTTAAAAAGTCTCAAGTAACATTGAATGGGGTTAACAGATTTTAACAGTCATTTTATTGTCTTAAAAATAGAAAAATATTTTTAGGAAGATAAAACAGTAAGAATCATCCATTGCATCACCATCTAGAAATGACACTGTTGTTTTCCTTTTCTTTTGAGACAGAAGCTAATTGATTGCCCAGGCTGGACTGCGGTGGAGTGATCATGGCTCATTGCAACCTCTGCCTCCTGGGCTCAAGTGATCCTCCCGCTTTGGCCTGTCTGTTTTGTTTAAGTGCATATACTTACCAATTCCTTAAAGGCAAATGTCATTCTTGGTAGCTACTGTTAAAGCATGAAAAATGGAAAGGTTTTACAAAAATATGTCTATCTTATAACTGCAGTGTATCATTATTAAAGAAGGAATGAACATACGTTGAACATAGAAACAAACTTTCTAGATAAATGGAACTAAAAGAATAATTTCAGTTTCACATGATGACAAATTTAAGAAAAGATAGAAAATTAAACAGATACAAAGGGAGAATGTGAGAGACTAGGGAGAGAAAAAATAAAGGAGAGAAGGTAGTAGACCATTAAGATCAAGAAGCAGAAGATGAAGGAGACAGGCAACATGCTGACCTCCTGACTTGGTCAAGGTCTGGACCCTGGGTCTGTCCCGGGATCCCCCACCAGCATCCTTTGCAGTGTAGCACATCTGCATATGCTAGGAAAACATACGTCTGTCAAAGGGCAGGGTTTTTCTAGACCACAAACATTTTTTAGGCCTTCAGGTGGACAGAAACATTTTTACGGATTTCAACAACACTGAAATAATCAGCATTCAGCAAATGTAGCCAGGCTTGTTTCTAACCTTGGATTCTGTGCTTTAATTTTATTAACTCCCCTCACTGTCAACCACCCTGAAAAGAGACCTTATAAAAAAAATTATGGCCCATTGTGGTGGCTCACACCTGTAATCTCAGCACTTTGGGAGGCCAAGGTGGGCATATCACAAGGTCAAGAGATTGAGACCATCCTGGCCAACATGGTGAAACCCCATCTCTACTAAAAATACAAAAATTAGCTGGGTGTGTTGGCGCGTGCCTGTAGTCCCAGCTACTCAGGAGGCTGAGGCAGGAGAATCGCTTGATCCCAGGAGATGGAGGTTGCAGTGAGCCGAGATCAAGCCACTGCACTCCAGCAGGGGCAACAGAAGCTCTATCTCAAAGAAAAAAAAAAGCCTGAGTTTTCTAGGGCTGCTCTAATAAATTATCACAAATGTTGTGCTAAAAACAACACAAAAGTGTTATCTTACAGTTTGGGGGGATCAGATATCTGAAATGGGTTTCATTAGGTTAAAATCAACAGGACTGCATTCCTTCAGGAGGCTCTGAGAGACTAGTCCATTCTTTTCCAGTTTCTGGAGGCTTCCCTCATTCCTGGGCTTAGGGCACCGTCCACCACCTTCAAAGCCAGCAATGGCGGATGTAGTCTTTCTCGCATCGAATTGCTCTGGCACTGACTGTCCTGCTTTCCTCTTTCACTTGTGAATATACTTGTGTTTCTATTGGGCCCATCTAGATCATCTGAAATAATCTCCCACCTCAGGATCCTTAACCTAATCATATCTATGAGAACCCTTTTGCCATGTAAAGTAACATATCCACAGGTTTCAGGGATAGGACAGCAACATCTTGGGAAGCCATTATTCTGCCTACTTAAAACTAAAATTGTATTTTGTGATTATTTTTCAAAAGAATAAACTTGGCCAGGAGCAGTGGCTTATTTCTGTAATCCTAGCACTTTGAGAGGGCAAGGTGGGTGGATTGCTGGAGGTCAGGAGTTAGGAGACCAGATTGGTCAATTTGGCACAACCCCATCTCTACTAAACAAAAATACAAAAATTAGCTGGAATGGTGGTATGCCAATAATCCCACCTACTTGGGAGGCTGAGGCAGAATAATCACTGAATCTAGGAGACAGAGGTTGCAGTGAGCCAAGATCATACCATTGCACTCCAACCTGGGCAACAGAGTGAGACTCCATCTTACAACAAACAAAAAGAATAAATTTATAAATTCAAACATTTTTCTATGTGATAGAAGCAGAAATCAGAAAGCATTATGACCATCCAAAAATCATAAAGTCTTTAGTAGGACCAGTAGGTTAACATTTTTCCTATTGAAGGGAGCTTTTCTTTGATGTATAAAGCTTTTCGTGTCCTTCATAAAGACATGGATGAACCTGGAAACCATCATTCTCAGCAAACTGACATAAGAACAGAAAATCAAACACCACTTGTTCTCACTCATAGGTGGGTGTTGAACAATGAGAACCATGGACACAGGGAGGGGAGCATCACACACTGGGGTCTGTGGGGGGAGATAGGGGAGGGACAGCGGGTGGTGGGGAGTTGGGGAGAGAGAGCATGGGGAGAAATTCCAGATATAGGTGATGGGGAGGAAGGCAGCAAATCACACTGCCCTGTGTGTACCTATGCAACTATCTTGCATGTTCTTCACATGTACCCCAAAACCTAAAATGCAATAAAATAAATAAATAAAAGAAAAGAAAGCTTTTAAAGAATCACTGAAAGCTTTGGAAGGCTTCTTTCCAAAAATAATATTTTAGAAAAAGTCTTTCTAAAAAATCCAGTCATTGTATTTTGGGCAAAATATTAGAAGTATGAGAAGCCAGAGTGTGAGAACTGAGTTAATATTCTCATGACCATAAATACTTGGCAGCCAGTATTGGGGCTGAAAATGCATTTAGAATGTTAATGTATTTCCATAGTATTTCAGATCAAGGATTCTGAAGGAAACTTAATTGCAAATTAAAAATAGAGAATCTATAGGAATAAGTTACCTTTCTTACAGCTTTCTATACAATATCAACTCAAGTAGAGCAAGAGGTGGTTCCCACTTTACATAGTTTTTCTCAGAAGGATGATTTTATTTACTACTTTTGCCCTGCAAATATTTTGCTTCAAAGGAAGCTCTAACAGCTGGCTCTGTTACTGCTAAGGTCGGTGTCTCTTGTGGTACTCGCTTCATGCTCTGTCATTAGGTAAATGACAGGCAAAGGTGGCTTCCTCTAAGTTCCTAAGACACAGGTATTCATATTTAACTTCTGCAGAGGAACACCAGAGCAACACAGAAAGGTCTGCATTTGGTGTATGTCTTCCCGTCCATTCTTAAGAGAAAGTGACATGGGCTTACTGTTTATCAAGAGTATTTGACACTAATGAGTATCCTTACAGAAAGTTTAGAACCTTTCTATAAGTCTTTGCTTTTCACTTTCCAGAAACTTCCAATTCACTAAACAATCAATTTCTTTTACTACTATGTGTTATTTTCAGGGTGTTTTATTCCTATTATAGTCTTGGAAGGCCCATCAACCCTGTCCTCTGTCCATCAGTCACTTCATTCACCCTTAGGTTTTGACTCTTCACAGATTCCTGGATATCTCCCTCCAGAGGGATAGCTCTTCTGTTGCTAATGACTAGCATGAGGGTTGATAAGTAGTGACAGTGAAATTAACATTCATCAACCACATGAATGTGAGCGATTCTTTGGATCAGACTTCTCCAAGGCTCTGCCCCATCTTCCAGATTAAGTCTGAAATGCTTATCTTGGTATTCAGGGTCCACCCAGTCCACTTTTCCTGGCTAATTTTCCATGTTTCTCCTATATTAACCCTGCATCCCCACCAAATGGAGTGTTTCTCATTCCTGGAATCCCCAGGATAAATTACATTTATTTGCCTGCTTTGGTGTATTTGTTCATGCCATTCCCCTTCCTCTATTGATCATAGTTCTGCTGTAATTTTGTTGTAATTATCGGGAACCAAAGAAGCATGACCCTTTCTTCTCATACAAGGTTTAGATCAATTTAGAAATAAGGTGCTGGTAGAAAAAAGCTGGCTATGAAAATGTCTGCTTTATTGCAATAGAAGCTATTTGAAAGCTGTGCTGAGATCTACCTATAATCTAAGCACACTGCTAATACTACTGCCCACCCAAAAACTGAACTCCCATTCTGTGGAAGTCTCCCTGGCAAAGGAAGAGGCTGCCCCAGGAAGTTTCCCATGTGGAAGATGGGAGGAAAACGCTCCTGCACAGCCTGAAATAGAGAATGTAAGTGTTGCCTCTCTGATCAGCTTTAGTTTCTTCTTCTAAATTCACAAAATAGACGAGTCATTCTCTGCCCCTCTTCACTCCCCAGGATCAGTGAATGTGAAGGTGGGGGTCAGGGTGGGAGTGAGAGGAATACAGAGAGCGGCCCAAAGTCACCTTGGCTAACATCCCTCCATGTGGAAACATGAGACCAGGCACTTTATGAGGCTTTCTTGAATGTTTATCTATAAAAAATAATTTTTCTTCCCTTTGTGCTCCCAAGTTTGTAGGTTATATCCCCCACGCAGAACTGAGAGAGTGGTTCAGCTACTGAATACCATCTGTTAGTCTGTTCCAACTACTGTAACAAAATATCACAAACTACATGGCTTATAAATAATAGAACTTTATTTCCTACAGTTTTAGAAGCTGGGAAGTCCAAGGTCAAGGTGCTGGCAGGTTTTGATAAGGGTCCCCTACTTTCTGGTTCATAGATGACACTCTCTTACAAGGGTGCTCATGTAGCAGAAGGGGAACAAGGGGTCTCTCTTGGGCCTTTTATAAGGGCAC
>CM052658.1:9927296-9978852 GCA_028533165.1 Leontopithecus rosalia | reverse complement strand
ATCAGTCTAGGGGATTAGGATTTCAACATAGGAACTTGGAGGAGGCACAAGTATTCACACCATAGCATACACTTATTGGTTTTTTATTTGATTTTAATTGGTGCTTAAAGGAATATCTAGGTATTCCTAATAACTATTCCAGACCTTCCACCAATATTTTCAATAAATGCCTGGGGAACAGAAAATGAATGAATTAAAATATCTACCCATAATACCTTAGAAAAAAACCTCAAATTTGCACCCTCCTTTTTATTCACAATATTATTTTCACATACAATATTTAGAATTATTACCAAAAGCTGTAGCAGAGACTATAAATTTTAAAAAAATCAAGGGACTATATTAGAATTAAACAGTAAAATGGTAGAAACAAATGGCTTGGTGGGATAAGGAACAGAAAATGTTTATTTACATATTCTTAGTTCTACAAATTTGCCACCTTCACATTTTCAGGGAAAAAAGTTTGAAAGAATGCCTTTTTAAATCCATTAAGAAACATAGATAACTGATTATTTGCCCACACTCAAACTCCAAACTTCCTGGCCCGGCAAAAAAGACCGACTACAAAATAATAGTTCATTGAAGACAAGAAAAAAATCTTACTCTGCCTTATTCATATGCCTGGAAATACAATGTATTTGAAACATATTTCTAAATGAATAACAAACTTGTGAGCCAACACAATCAAATGAATTCATTTTCATACTAGTTATGTGTTACAGAGTAGCAAATGACTCCATATTTCAGTAGCCTAAAGGAAGAAACTCATTATTTCACAGTGTCTGTGGGTCAAGATTTCAGGCACAGTTTAGCTGAGTGCCTGTGGCCTGGGTCTCTCACAATCAAGATGCAATCAAGATGTTGATGCCAGTGAAGGCTGCCCTGATCATAAGTCCCAGAGGGGTAAAGATGACTTCCAAAATCATTCAATTGCTGCTGGCAGGTCTCAGCTCTTTGCTAGTCATTGACAGGGCACATCCGTTCTTTCCCAAGTACATGGAGCTGACCACATGGCATCCTGGTTCACCAAGAGGGAGAGCTCTGAGACAGAGAGAGAGAGGGAGGGAGAGAGAATGCACAAAACGGAAACCACAGTCTTGTAATAACCTAATCACGGAAATGACATCTCATCCCTTCACCGTATTATATTCTTCTGGAGCAAGTCACTAGGTCCGGAAAGTCTCAAAGGGAGGGGATTATATAAAGGCATGAGTACCAGGAGTTGGAGATCCTTTGGGGTCATTGTAGAAGCTTGCCTGCACATCCTTCTTTTGCTCCTTGTATGGATAAGTTCTGTGCATTTCTGGAGACAGCTGAAGAACTTCCCCTTCCAGGAAGCTCTCTACACACAGCTGAGCCTCCTCCTCTCTCCAACTGCAGCACCCTGGGTGTCCCGTGTCAGGGCTTCCTGAACGGCCCAGGTGCCTGTGAGCGCCTGTCTCCTGTCTCCCACTTCAGGCTCTTACTCCTCAGCAGCCAGGTCCCTGTCTCATTCAAAGTCCCGTGCCTAGCTCACCGCACAGACCATGTGCTTCATACAGATTTCTCGTATGGAGCTATAAATTATAATTGAACATAACAGACTTCCATTCAGGTTACCTCCAGAAAACAAATACAACAACTGATCTCACTCACTTGCCCCTAATACTCCTCTGCAATATTTAAGTACTGAGGTCAAGCATTTTCCTCAGTTTGGGAACTTGATATTTAATGAAATATTGTATGAGTCTGTCGAAATTGCTTACCTCAGCTGCAGTTCCACTGATGACTTTGGGATGTGTGAAATCTCTCTCTTATTCTTCACGGATATAACTTCGGGTCAGACTCTCACACAACTGCACACACGGTAGCTCTGCTCCACTCACACCTTGTCTACAGCCTAGATGTTTGCAAATAACACTTTGGTTTTCTTTAAATATCCCTGTGCGAGTACCACACACTGAGATCTATTGGGGGAAATAGGGGAGGGACAGCGGGGGCGGGGAACAGGGGAGGGATGGCATGGGGAGAAATGCCAAATATGGGTGAAGGGGCAGAAGGCAGCAAAACACACTGCCACGTGTGTACCTATGCAACTATCTTACATGTTCTGCACATGTACCCCAAAACCTAAAATGCAATAAAAATTTTAAAAAATAAAAAATAAATAAATAAATATCCCTGTGCTATTACTGCATAGGCCCACTGCTTAGTTCAGTTGAAAAATAGCATGGCTCTGTGGTTATATGCCAGCACACCTGGCACTGTGCTATTATATGCTAGCACACTCACAGAAGACTAAAATATAATTTCAGGCGTGGGAGACAAAGAGACACACCTCATCAGCTGGATTTGGCACTGTGACAAGAACTTACTTAGAGGAGCATGGTCCTCTTCTAATTCAGGGACCCTGGAGGGATGTGTAACTAACGTTCAGGTCAGCACACCCAATGCAACACGCATACTCTATGCAGAAGGTAAATTGAAAACTCTAGTTGAGGGTCTCAGAGGACCTCAAAGCAGCCATGACATTTTCTTTTACGTTAATACAGCATAGGAGTTCAAATTCTACATTCATCCTCCACAGTGAGTCCCCAGGAGAGGGACCAGAGAATGGAGTAAAAACAGAGGGAGAGAAACCACAGCTCTAATGGCCACAGTGACACCAGTACCCGTAGAAGCCTGAGTTATACAGTAACTTCTATTGGTTCAATTTCTACTGAATGATTTTCACAATTAAGAATGACTCTAAGCACTTATGCACAGGTAAAGCCTAGAAAGTGAAACAACTGCTTGTTACATCTTGTTAGCAGACAGAGAAAGGATGGTGAAATCAGCTGTTGGTGAAATTCTGACAGCAGGGAAAGCCGGGGGCTGGCATTTCTGGCAGGCATGAGAGCCACAAACAGGAGACAGAATATGTCAAGAGACAATCTAGCCTTATTCTTAATTTCTACCTAACATATGTGTTTTGACATAACATTCTTATACATCTTTAAGTTGAGAATCAGGAACATATCTTTGTTATAATAATATTTTCGGTGTCAAAGAAACAGAGAGCGTATGCTGTCTTAGGAATTCTAAATAACAAATGACGTGTTTGTCTGCAGAGCAGAGACGAGGAGAGACAGAGATAGAGGCAAATATAAGGAGAGCAAAGCGAAGCAACTCTCAAAGGTCTTCATTCATGTTCTAAGTGGGCAAAGATAAGGAGAGATGGAGGTAGAGACAAATAGAAGAAGCACGATGCAAACCAACTCTCAAAGGCCTTAAACTGTATTCTAAGTGGATGACATGTCACATGTGAAATAAGTGAGATAGCAGATGCTTGTGGGAACTAAAAATAGGCATGTCCAGAGCATAGAAGGAGTGGGCACCAGATATAGTTGAATGGGCAGGCATAAGCTAATGATGAAATACTGAATGTCTTAAACCCAAGTCCTTGAACTTTATTCCGGAAGAGTTTGATTTAGTAGGGCTGTACTTCTTAACATAAGAAGGGAAGATGATGTTAAGAGTTATACATATGGAGAAAAAAATTCTCTAGGATCAAGTTACTTCAGTAAACATATTTACAAACTGTATTAATATTACAACTCTTTAATATTCTGATATGTTCCTTGTTTCCTAAATTTATTTTTCAACAGAAACTTTTTCTTGGGGAGCCTGGGTTATAGGATCTCAAGGAACCATTAGACCATAGAACATGTTTTAGAAAATATTGTTAGGCCAGGCACGGTGCTTATGCCTGTGTTCCCAGCACTATGGGAAGCGCAGGCAGGCAGATCATTTGAAGTCAGGAGTTCAAGCAGCCTGTCCAACATGGTGAAACCCCATCTGTACTAAAATACAAAAATTAGCTGGACGTGGTGGTGGGTACCTGTTATACCAGCTACTCGAGAGGCTGAGGCGGAAGAATTGCTTGAACATGGGAGGAGCAGGTTGAAATGAGCATAGATCACGCCACTGCACTCCAGCCTGGGCAGCAGAGTGGGACTGCATCTCAAAAAAAGAAGAGAGAAATAAAAATAAAATATTGTTGTTGAAAAACATTGCAGGAATGCCTGAATCCTTGGCATTTTTTAAAAATCTAATTCCCACTGTGACTTTGGGGGTAAATAAATTCATTTGTTTGGGCTTCCTCTTTTTTCCTGTGGACTAAGGAGAAAGAAGAAAATTAAGCAGTCTCTGGAATCCCTTCTAGCTGTAATATTCAGCTAGTCTGTGGAAAATATGCTATTATCAGCCTCTCTGAATATAGATACAAAGCTTGAGGTAAAGTTTTACTCATGAGGATTGAATCAGTGACAAGTTGCATATTTAAGAAGAAATATACAATCAACTTGAACACTCTAATAATGGTTTAGTGCTCATTGCTTGAAGGAATGATTCTTAACAAGGTCCTGATTTTAAAGGCTAATGTTCATTTTTTGCCTGAACCACATATAAGAACTAGAACCTGGAGTATCTAGGTCAATAGGTTCTAAAATATATTTCAGTACATGCTCACCAAATCAATTAGGCTTTTTAAGTGAAAATGAAAACGTCTTTGAGTTCAGGCCTAGGCTAGCTGGGAAAGATGGAAGAATTATGTGCTCATGACTAGTCTTCCTCCACCGAATGTCAAGTGTTAAAGAGTAAAGACATTTCCAAATAAGTTGGGGTTTGGGGACTTTGGCTTATCTGTACTTGCATTTATTTCCTTAGAATATAAGCTATGGATTACATTTTTTTCTCTTATTTAGGCACCACTCACTATTGAGACAATAGAACACTGTTGATTTCCATGAATTACGCAAAACAGGTTCTTTGTTTTTTGTTTTTTTCACATTTTATAAATTAGAAAACCAAGGTTCAGAAATCTTACAGAGCATACCTGAGGTCCTAAAAAGTGAAAAGCTGCAAAACTGGAAATGCGACTTAAGTCTTCTCAATATGTGCACCATTATACCTCATTTTCTAAAAGATAGCATTTCTCAAGAAAATGTATATATACTGGATGAAAGTCCCTGTAAATAATGCAGGTGCTCATTGAATTTTTAAAATGTATTCTAAAATTCTTGCCAAAATAATACAGTTAGTTTTTACCAAGTTGGTAGCCACATTACATGGCAGAATTTAAATGATAATGGCTTGAATGTTCTTACTCTTTGGCACCAGCTGGGCCCAGGCAAGCACACCAGTGAGGGGCAGATGTGAGCCATGTAACTATCTCTTAGGAAGCCCTTTTTACAAAAGGAAAGTTGGCTTCTGTCATAGTTTTGATTCTTCTCAAGGCAGATTCTGAGATTAAAACCCAGGCTGGCCTGGGACTAGGAGGAGGATTATTTGAGAGGTTATTCTGGAAAGCCCAAGTGAAGTAGTGGAGATAACAAGACAGGAAGGGAGGGGGAAAAAAGTGCATTGATACAGAGAAACTGCTGCTATCAATTGAGCTCAATTCCACCAGAGAGTCTCTGAGAAACCTTTTGATATGTGCGGATACCAGGGCATTATTCACTGATTTTTGTCCTGCATTGGTTCAGGGTGGACGCTCAGGATATTGACTTTTACACACTTCCTGGTTGCACTTGTATGTGGCCAGGCAGGCTCTTTGAGCAGAATAAAGTCCATGGAGAGACAGAAGTGCCTGAGGTAGGAAGCTCCATCATTTTATTTGAAATAGTCAAACTCAATTGTAACTGAACTCAGAACATTTAGGGGAGAAGAATACATAAAGTTATAGTTCCTCATTCACAGGGATCATGGCCATAAGGCAAACTGCATTGGTTGGGGTAGTTTGGGCTGCCAGTAAGTGTGACATTTTCTGTGCTAAGGCCACTTTGATTTGTTTTCTAAGGATGCAGGTGTCTCATAGTACAAGAGGCCAGAGGAGGGCTCAGAAAGGATGCAGCGCATGAAGAGCTTCTCACTCATTCTGTCTCTCATTTGGCCTCCCTCAGTGTGCCATCTTTCATTCTCTCCTTTATGCGCAACACACACACACACACACACACACACACACACACAGAGGCACACACATACATTAATATGTGTGCTCACACACAGACTCGCATTTTCGTTTTTTCCTGTACATCTTATGTGTTCCTAGTTTAATCATGGGACAAATGGCCTCTCTCTTCTTGTAACAGTTTTATATTCCTGGTCAAGGGAGCCAGGTTGGCCCACACATAGGAGGGAACAGAGGAAGTAGGATGTGTAATGCCCACAAGCACAGGCATTGGGGGAGAGCCCAGGGGTTGATTCCATTTGTAAATCCATTATAACACCAATCAGAACATGTCGTGTTCTATTAGATAACCAAAGGCAGAGGTAAGTAGGAGGTAAGTAATATCTTTTATGATTTTTAAAATGACACCCAGTAGATGAGCTAAGAACATATACAGTACAGTAGCCACTGGGCAACCATTAGAAAAACAGAGGGAAAGAGCCAGGTCATGGGGATGAAACCATCTTTAAAAATAGCAAATGGAATAATGTGTAAAAAAGTCGTGCTAATCATAGAATGGAAAAGATACATGTCCATTTTAGAATCAAAAAGCACAGAAAATATGTGAGTATATATGCACCATCTATCTGCATTATACTCTTGAGAGCTGGTAGATTCTGAGTTTAACAGTACCATATCATGAAAAATGGTACTGGAGAATTTCGATTGTTTTTATACCATGGGTTTCAGTGAGAAAGTCAGCTTTCTCATTCCCAGTGGAAATAAAGATTAGCAAATATATTTAATATTTATATCTGTTCTGGTGATTCATTTTGGCTCTTGAAAGTGAACTCCAGCATAAAAAGATAGAAAATTTCCCTATTTCCTTCCTTTCATTGTTCATTCACTTTTTCATCCATTTATTCATATTACCATATTACAGGCACTGTGCCACACTCTCTGTATGAGCACTTGACACTAGAAACAAGGACTTTGCCCTTTTGGCTAGGATTACGAGGCTATAACATAACATTGTGGCTTTTTCAGAGAACTATTTCCATCACAGCCTATTTCAGAGCAAAGTAAACTGCTTTGTTTTTTGGTTTCTGTTTTTTTTTTTTTTTTTTTAAGTCAAACTGTAATGGTGATGTTACCAACTTCTTTCAAAGCACAGGCCAGGGAATCAAGGGCATTGAGGCTTAATAAAGTAAAAGCAAAACATATTTTTATATTTTTCATGTGTTAGGACTGTAAGTTTCCAGAAAATAAACATTTAATGCCCAGGCAATTTTATCCTTAGAGATTTCAAAGGAGACATATCTTTATCACTGTCAACAGAGCTGGATAAAAAGATATTATCCGACTATTTCCATAAAGTTCCATTATGTTCTTAAACATGGAAAAATTATTCCAATTGCAAGGAATCATAGGATTCCCCCAGCTGTGATAGGGTCCCTAATAATAGTTTAGCTATCTCTCTGGCTATTAGTGTTTTTTTATACCAGAAAGGTCCAGAATGTTATTTTGAATATTCAGTGTGTTATTAATAATCAAGGGGATGGTGGTGACAGTAGTGGCAATGACAAAAATAACATCTGTATTAGTCTGTTTTCACACTGCTGATAAAGACATAACTGAGACTGGGAAGAAAAAGAGGTTTCATTGGACATACAGTTCTAGGTGGCTGGGGAGGCCTCAGAATCATGATGGAAGGTGAAAGGCACTTCTTACATGGCAGCAGCAAGAGAAAATGAGGAAGAAGCAAAAGCAGAAACCCCTGAAGAACTCATCAGATCTCTTGAGACTTATTCACTACCACAAGAATAATAGAGGAAAGACCAGCCCCCATGATTCAGTTACCTCCTCCTGAGTCCCTCCCACAACACATGGGAATTCTGGGAGATACAATTCAAGTTGAGATTTGGGTGAGGACACAGCCAAACCATATCATTCCACCCCTGGCTTTTCCAAATCTCATGTCCTCACATGTCAAAACCAGTGCCTTCCCAACAGTTCCCAAAGTCTTAACTCATTTCACCATTAACCCAAAAGTCCATAGTCCAAAGTCTCATCTGATTCAAGGAAAGTTCTTTCCACCTATGAGCCTACAAAATCAAAAGCAAGCTAGTTACTTCCTAGATACAATGGGCGTTACAGGTGTTGGGTAAATACATCCATTCCAAGTGGGAGAAATTGGCCAAAACAACAGAGTTCCAGGGACCATGCAAGTCTGAAATCCAGTGGGGAAGTCAAATTTTAAAGCTCCAAAATGATTTCCTTTGACTCCAGATCTGATATCCAGGTCAGGCTGATGCAAGAGGTTGGTTCCCATGGTCTTGGGCAGCTCTGCCCCTGTGACTTTACAGGGTACAGCTTCCTTCCTGGCTACTTTCATGGCTGACATTGAGTGTCTGTAGCTTTTCCAGGTACAAAGTGCAAGCTGTTGGTGGATCTACCATTCTGGGGTTTGGATAATGGTGACCCTCTTCTCACAGCTCCACTAGGCACTGCCCCAGTGGGGACTCTGTCTGGGGGCTCCAACTCCACATTTCCCTTCCATGCTGCCCCAGCAGAGGTTCTCCATGAGGACCCTGCCCCTGCAGAAAACTTCTGCCTGAGCATCCAGGCATTTCCATGTGTCCTCTGAAATTTAGGCAGAGGGTCCCAAACCTCAATTCTTGACTTCTGTGCACCTATAGGCTCAACACCATATGGAATCTGCCAAAGCTTGGTGCTTCCACCCTTTGAATCCATGGCCCGAGCTGTACATTGGCCCCTTTCAGCCATGGCTAGAGTGGCTGGTACACAAGACACCAAGTCCCTAGGCTGCACACAGCATGGGGTCCCTGGGCCTGGCCCATGAAACCATTTCTTCCTCCTGGGCCTCCAGGACTGTGATGGGAGGGCTGCTGTGAATGTCTCTGACATGGCCTGGAGACATTTTCCCATGGTCTTGGGGATTAGCATTAGGCTCCTTGCTACTTATGCAAATTTCTGCAGCCAGCTTGAATTTCTCCCCAGAAGATAAGTTTTACTTTTCTGTCAGATAGTGAGGCTACAGATCTTGCAACCTTTTATACTCTACTTCCTTTATACAACTGAATGCCTTTAACAGTACCCAGATCACCTCTTAAATTCTTTGTTTTTTAGAAATTTATTCCACCAGATACCCTGAATCAACTCTTTCAGTTTCAAAGTTCCACAAATCTCTAGGGCAGGGGCAAAATGCCACCAGTCTCTTTGTTAAACATAAGAAGAGTCACCTTTAATCCAGTTCCCAAAAAGTTCCTCATCTCCATCTGAGACCACCTCAGCCTGGATTTTATTGTTCATATCGCTATCAGCACTTTGGACGAAGCCATTCAACAAGTCTCTAGGAGGTTCCACACTTTGCCACATTTTTCTGTCTTCTTCCAAGCCCTCCAAACTGTTCCAACCTCTGCCCATTACCCAGTTCCAATGCTGCTTCCACGTTTTCCGTTATCTTTTCATCAATGCCTCACTCTACTGGTACCAATTTACTGTATTAGTCTGTTTTCATGCTGCTGATAAAGTCATACCTGAGACTGGGAAGAAAAAGAAGTTTAATTGGGCTTATAGTTTCACGTGGCTGGGGAAGCCTTAGAATCATGGCGGAAGGTGAAAGACATGTCTTACATAGCAGCGGCAAGAAAAAATGAGGAAGAAGCAAAAGTAGAAACCCCTGATAAACCCAACAGATCTTTTGAGACTTATTCACTACTACGAGAGTAGTGCAGGAAAGACTGGCCCTCGTGATTCAATTTCTCCTCTTGTGTCCCTCCCAAAGCATGGGGGATTCTGAAAGATACAATTCAAGTTGAGATTTGGGTGGTGACACAACCAAACCATATCAGTATCTTTTATATTAAATAATACAATGCCTGAAGTAGTTACTCTTATACTGCCTCATTTATTCCTCATAAGAACTCTGGGAGACAAAAAGCTATCACCTGTTTTAATGGTGAGTAAACACAGGCTGAAGGAGTTCGGATGATATGTCAGAGAATATATAGATTATAATGACAAAGCTATACCTAGAATTCAGTTTGTGTTTGGGGATGGTGTTTGGTTTTATTTTGATTTTAGAAAAGAAGAACTAAAGGCGATCATAAAAGATTTTATTCTTATCATAAGTTCAAAGATAATATTTATTCATGCCTAGGCCAAAATTTCTATGAACAATCAAATATTACAGAAGGTTGTGAGTTTTTTGATGACCTGATTATGTTTACATAAGCGCCTACCTTTTCTAAAGCTCATAAATGTGAGACCTTTAGGTGAACTCTTCCAGGAACTGATTTCCATAAACTTAGTGAAAATTAGTAAGAATGAGCTGAAGGGACAAGTACTCATTGTGTACACTGTTTTTTTTCTTTTCTTGTGACAGAGTCTCGCTCCATTGCCAGGCACTTGGCTAGAGTGCAGTGGCACGACCTCAGCTCACTGTAACCTCCGCCTCCCAGGTTCAAGCAATTCTCCTGCCTCAGCCTCCTGAGTAGCTGGGACTACATGCGCATGCCACCACGCCCAGCTAATTTTTTTATATTTTTAGTAGAGACAGGGTTTCACCGTGTTGGCCAGGATGGTCTTGATTTCTTGACCTCGTGATCCACCCACCTTGGCCTCCCAAAGTGCTGGGATTACAGGCATGAGCCACCGCGCCCAGCCTCATTGTGTAAACTCTTTAGTGATACAGAAATAAAAGTTTAATACCTATATTTATAAAGTTGAATCTTTTAAAGTCAGCTGACAGGTCAAAATGTAGATAACATTTTTAAGCTTCCTGCTTAAAAGAATAAGCTTTATTAAAATATATATATACTTATTTGGAGCCAGGCACAATGGCTTATATGTATAATCCCAGCTACACAGGAGGCTGAGGCAAAAGGACCACTTGAGCCCAGGAGGCAACTGTAGGCAAGATAGTGAGAACCTATCTCAAAAAATAAACCAAAAAACAAAAAGAACCTTACTTTTTATTTCATTGCGTCAGTGATACCAGACCAACAAGGCATTGGTAAAAGTAGTTACACTCACAGTTATATACTGGTTTCGTTGTACTAGCAACAGCAAACATTGAAGACATATTAAGTATGCAATACATGTGAACTGTTAATAAATGAAACCATTAGAACTAGTATTAACCTGTTTCATTCTTACCATCCTTTAGAGATGAATCAGAGACTGAGAGAGCTTAATAACACTGCTAGTCAGGTAGCAAGCTATTCCATGGTTTAAAGAGATCAGTATTACCTTTAACTTTCTGGCTTTTAGAATTATGCAATTCTCTGTCAACATGGAGGCTCAGCCTGATTTGGGGGCATCGCGTAAGCCAGTGGTTTTCAACTTGGGGTGATTTTGACCCACAGGGGACATTTGGCAATGCCTGGAGACATTTGTGATTGTCACATTGGGTGGGGTTTGCTCCGGTATCTAATGGTAGAGGCCAGTGACACTGGTGAACAACCCACAAAGCACTGAAGAGCCCCTGACAAAGAATTTTCCAGCCCCAAATGTCAAGGGTGCTGAGGTTGAGAAGCTGAATATTAGTGAAAATGTTTGTTTAAATCAGTTGGTATGGTGCCCCATGGAATTATATTTCTTAAGAAGATAGAGCTCAGATTCCTCTGCCGAAGCCTCCTTAGGATGCAGAAGAATGAGCCAGTAGTACCCCTATATGGAACAGGATAGGGCAATCATACTATTCTGAATGCCAAGAAGACTTTCAGATTGATGGTTTTGTAAAGTGACTGACACATTTGAGAGTTCTCAAGAAAATTACTAAAACCTGAGTCTTTTGCAGGTATGTAAAACCTATGAATTTCATAAAAATTAAGCCTTTATTTCAAAGACAGGGCTTTTAAAGTTTAAAGTGGCTTTCAGGTAGAGAAAGAACTAGGAATCAAAATTTCAAAGGGCAGTAAAAACAAGTGATAATTTCCTTTGACTCTCACAATCAGGATGAAGCAGGATAGTGATGAGAGTTTGGCACTTCTATTCACACCTTGAAATGTATCAAGTGCCTCTCCCTGACTTCTCTCCCTTACACTGAAGTAGGTGTCCAAAGACCTCAGACACATACAGTATGGACAAGTATTTCCCCTCACTTGCAAAAATTCAAGTGGCACCAGTCGTGCGGAGACAGAAGTCCCAGTTGACACAAGGAAGCTGGGGTCTGAGGCCTGACTCTTCTGTCATTTTGGTGCCCCTTCCCACCTCCCCACACCCCACCCCAATGTGTGGTATAATCTAGAGGGTTATTAAATACTGAACTACAGCTTGACAAAGATCTGATAACAATAGGTGGCCACCAGCTGCGTCGAAATCAACTAGTTAAAAGGTAGAAATTAAATGTTATAGTGGAAAAATACTTAGAGAATGAAAACTTCCTAAAATCTAAGATGTCTGCTGTTAAATGATCATTCAGGTTCTTCTGGGTTCTTGCTTTTGGATGAATAAAGGGCTTTTTCTTCCTCTAAAGTTCTAATCTTATGAATGTGTAAAAGAGATCAATGTTTTGGAAATATCTACATGTGCTTGGCTCCTCCGTGTCTCTGTGTAGGACTTTATCCCCATTCAGGCCAAGCTTCCATCTGTGGGTGGAAGATGGGGAGGAGGCAAGGACTGCAAAGGTCGCAATAAGAATGCAAATACACACCAGTTGCGGTGCCTTGCACCTGTAATCCCAGCACTTTGTGAGGCCAAGGCAAGTAGATCATGATGTCAGGAGTTCGAGCCCAGCCTGACCAACATGGTGAAACCACATCTCCACTAAAAATACAAAAATTAGCTGGGTGTGGTGGCACGCGCCTGTAATTCCAGCTAATCAGGAGGCTGAGGCAGGAGAATCGCTTGAACCCGAGAGGCAGAGGTTGCAGTGAGCCGAGATTGCACCACGGCACTCCAGCCTGGGTGGCAGAGAGAGACTGTGTCTCAAAAAAAAGAATGCAAATATGGTAGTCATAACAGGTTAATATTCACCCTCTGTCAGCAAAAATAGGCTTCCCCAGTCTGCAGCAATGTACTGGAACAGACTTATAGACAAGCCTTGCCAGAAAAAGGGATTTACTAAATTCCTTTATATTCCCATTTAACATATCAAGAAGCAGTCCTGGTATCCTTGATCATATTGCATTTCCCAAAACAAGGAGGTTAGAACCAGACGGGAGGACGAGAGAAATCCACCCATACTCACCCAGCAGGGGAAGAAACAAATCTCTGTAACGCTGAGCATTTATATGACTCATCCTGGCAGGAACAAAGCTACCCAAGACAACTTTTAAAGTTATTGCATCCACTAAATTTACCAAATGAGTCTAAAATTGCATGTCTCTTTTCCCAGCATTTTAAAATCAACTCCTCCTTTGAAACATCTCTCCAGTTACTCTTCATCTATATAGATTCATGGGTATTTTCATTCATGTACTCATTCAACAAATATTTATTGAGCATGTACCATACACACGGTGGTGACATTGCACCATCGAGTAGGTCCAGATAAAGTTCCTGCCCCCTTGAAACTTACTTTTTCGTTGAAGAGAAACAAAAAACACAAGTAAATATCATTTCTGGCTGTGATTAATTTTATGAAGAGAAACAAGGACTTCCTGGTCCTCATGCTCACTCCCTTACAACAGTTTTGGAAGACACCAAAGGGACAGAGAGGAGTCAGGCCCCAGACCCCAGCTGCCTTGTACCCACTGGGACTTCTGTCTCCAAATTCATGGTGCCTCCTGAGTTTTTGTAAGTGAGGGGAAATATCTGTCCACAGTGTGTGTGTCTGAAATCTTTGGAAATCTATTTCAGTGGGAGAGAGAGGAGTCCTGGAGAGGCCTCAGTGTGTTTCAGGGTGGCAAGAGCAGTGCCAATGGGTAGAGTTCTCTGACTTCCTGATGCACCTCCCTCTCTGCCGGTAGACTGAAGTTTTTCAATAGCTGCCTGAAGCAGTCACTTTCTTTTTCAAGACCTGCCACTGCTCATACTGCCTGATGGTACCTTCCAGGCCTTGAACATAGCTTCAAATAACATGTTTAACCTATGCCTGGCCATAAAGCCTCCCTGTCACCACGTCAACTCCTCTAAAGTCACGTAAAAATCTCAGTCCTCTGTCCTCACATCTAAGAATGCACACTCCTCTGTCTTCTCTATCTTTCTAAATCTGACCCTTTAAAGATTCAATCAGTGTCCTGCCTGCTGTATTCCATTCAACAACCAGACCACAGTGATATCTCCTTTGTCTAATGTTTCACAATACAGTTTAGCACTTTATAGACTCCCAAACTTGGAAAGAACCATGCTGGCCTTTTAGTCTAGTCTCAAACACAATGTGAGTAACACAGTTATAACCTTTCTAATAGGTAGTCTCAGCCTTTCACACTCTCTCCTAATGTTTTTCAAGTAAGTAAATTTAAAAAATTACAAATACATAGTGGTAAATTATTTTGATTATTCTATTACTTAAGCATTCATAATCATAAAACTATGAATAAATCTGTGTGCTTAGAGCTCTTATATAATCATAAAAGACAACAAACTTAAAAATTAAATTCAAACCCAATGACTAAATTAATTAATTCCAAATGATCAACATTAATTTAATGTGACATGTAATATTTAGCTAAAGCAAAGTACCTGTTCTCAATGTAAATATGGTATTGGCTATTATCAAATGGAATATGTTATAATGGCACCTTACTTACCTACAAAAGCCATCTCTGTCATTTTTCTTAAATAACCTTCAAAAAATGTTGTAGCTTCTTACTAAAGAAATCTCCAATGCTAACAAGATACAAGTATGATTTAATTACAAGGTGATGATCTAGATCATGTGGACATTTCATCCAATTAAAACTTAAGTTGAAATACTTTACCCATTTTCAAAGAAGCACACACATCTTTTATCATATGCCTTTGTTTAATAAGGGTCCAGAAACCCATGTTATAAAGGTTTGTACTGATTCAGGTGTTTACACTCTGACTCTGATAATGGATCCTGTGTAAAATGTGTTGACGAAAAGGGCTATTTTTAACTTTTGTGCATTTTTCCTTATAATACCTAAAAATGCATGTAGCGCATGCTGGATTTTAACTAAGTATTCCTTGAATATGCTATTTCTATGTATTATTACTTCTGATATGAATTTGAAAAAACATTTATTTACAGACCACTAAAAATCTCCCAGAAAGCTGAGTTAGTAGTTACCCTTTGATTCTGACCTTCTGGACAAATATATGCATAGACTCCATGAAACCTTTTAGCAAACTTTTGCTCGCAATGATGCAAGTCAAATTTAAGACAGAAGAAACTAAACATTAATCAGTATAAGAATCTATAAGTCAAGGTGGCCTAAAAATCGAGCAATATTTTAAGAATGTTGAATCAAATGTTGTCGATGAATGAAACTTTCTTCTGTTGCAGACAATTATTTGAAGGGCACATCTTTTTAATACTATTTCCAGCTGTCTTCTAGAGTCATAGTAGCCCTGTTAAAAAATTAATAAACAACAACAACAAAAAGCACATTAGGCTAAGTACAGTGGCTCATGCCTGTAATTCCAATTCTTTGGAAGGCCAAGGAAGGTGGATCACTTGAAGCCAGGAGTTCGAGACCAGCCTGGGCAACATAGACTCTGTCTGCAAAAAATAAAAATTTAGCCCATGAGGTGGAACACACCTGTAGCCCCAGCTACTCAGGAGTCTGAAACTGGAGGATCCCTTGACCCCAGGAGGTCAAGGCTCCAGTAAGCTGTGATCATGCCACTGAACTCCAGCCTGGAGTCAACAGAGTTAGACTATCTCCAAAAAAAAAATGCCCTCCTATCTTTGAAATGTTTATAGTCACCTGTAATTCGGATGTTTCCCGGGGAGAACAGTAGAAAAAAAAATTCAATAATCCTTAACGAAAAGGCCTGATGTCATGTTTATGCCAGTTTTTTTCCTATTTTAACTTTTTTTCTCTACTTAGTTTCATCAATTAAAGGTTTATTATTAATGGCAAAAAGCATTAGGACCCCTTGTAAGATGCTCCAGGGAGTGTTTTCAGCTCAGTGTAAGAAAAAAAAATTGAACCATTTGTGCTCTTTGAAACTCTGTATTTTCCAAGATAGTGAGTTGTCTCTTAATGCAACAGCTTATACAGAGGCTGTATGATGCCAGCTTTGGGTTTACTGTTGTTTGTAGGTTACCTAGACTGTTAGTAGTGATTTTAGAATGTTTGTAAGAAGATAGGTCTGAATTAATAAGCCAATATGTTCTTATTTCAAAAGAATATATATATATCAAAAAATGTAAGCTAAATTCCCATTTTTCTTTAGTATTCTCCACATCTCTTTCATTTCCAGAGTAATGGTCCTTGGAAAGATAATAGCTGGCATAGTAAGAGCTGGTACTTACACAGCACTCAAGTACAAGACTCTCTGAATGCTCATTCCTCAGAAAACTCTATGAGATAGGTAATAGTGCTATTTCCCTTCTACAGAAAAGGGAACCGAGCCACTAAAGGTTAAGTGATGTGCGGATACTTACAAAGCTGGTAAACAGGAGAGTCATCCAGAGCCAAACTATTTTGGCTTCAAAGTCTAGGCACTTAAATAGTGATGCTGTCTGCTCACTAGTACCTTATGGAGAAGCCACTAGGATACTCTCAGAATATTACTGGACTACTAAATTAATTGAGATTCTAGAAAGCTGAATTACATTGTGTTTTTACCCCTGTCTTCATACATCTTTACATTTGTCCAGACCCAGAAAATCAATGTCAGAAGAGCCTTAAAAGCCGAGTGTGATTGCTTAATGACTCCGATGCAGAGGCACTATCAACTTCCACTGTAATCAAGAAGAGCTTGAGATCCCTACACCAAGTCAAACCCTTTTATTTCTTTGCATACCATGGACCATGGTGCAGGGCAGAATCATAACCTGAAGAATCACAGAATACAGTTTTAGAGCTGGAAGCATTATTAGGAATTGTTCATTCTTTCTTTGTTATTACAGAAATGAGGATACTGATTTTACTGAGAGGATCGTATTTTAAAACCATGCGATGGCTTTATAACTTCTCTTCTTGACTCTACTATTAACTCTCTCATGTCCAGGCTCATACCAGCCAAAGGAAATTTCTAATAATATTTGATCATCTCATTCTGCTTTTTAAACTCCCTCAAATGTTCCTCATTACTTTGAGACTTAATTAAAGTACTTCAGTTAAAGCACCAGTTCTTTGAAAACCTGGTCCCTGATTGTCTGCAGTCTCATCACCTCCTACTTGCTCCTTTTGAAATCTGGACTCCAGTCTGAGTGTCATTCTGGACCACCCAGAGCATCACACTCTTACCTTCAAGCACTTACACATGACCTTCCTTCTACTTTTACAGCAGTCCTTCTGGACTCTTCTGGCTGCCTCCACTTCATTTTCAGAATGCAGCTTAATACCTCCAAAGAAAGTCACCTCTAACCTAGAGGTCACGTTTGTTTTGTTTAGTCATTCAAACTCCCAATTTAAAAAAGCCTGCCTATATTATTTCCTAACCCATGACAGATATAAAAAGTAACTTATATTTCTGTGTGTTAAGATACAAGAAGAGCAATTAGAATTTGCACAATAGCAACATGGCAACTCAAGTAACAATAGATCATAAGGATTCACTGCTTATGACAAGGGAAACAAGTCAATGAAACAAAGCTTTCTGGGATCATTTGGTAAAGGTGTCATACTGGGGCAGCACAAAAACCTGAGTCAGCAAGAAATAGCAATTATATTTAATGTAGTATGATTAAGGAGGCAGAAAGCTGCAATAACTTAGAATGATTTCCACTGCAGAGACTTAAAATAAAATGAGTTTTAGTGGTTATAGCAAAGAAAACTACATTTTTGTTTAAGATCTACTTATTTTGTCAGTTTGCTGAGAATGATGCCGACACCAGAACAGAAAATGAAATACCGCATATTCTCGCTCATAGGCAGGTGATGAAAAATGAGAACACATGGACACAGGGAAGGGAGTACTACACACTGGGGTCTATTGGGGGGAACAGGGGAGGGACAGTGCGGGGGGAGCTGGGGAGGGATAGCCTGGGGAGAAAGGCCAAATGTCGGTGAAGGGGAGGGAGGCAGCAAAACACACTGCCACGTGTGTACCTCTGCAACTATCTTGCAAGTTCTGCACATGTACCCCAAAACCTAAAATGCAATAAAAAATCTACTTATTTTAAAGTCTTTATGATACAGGGGGAAGATGGTAACAGAACACCCAAATTCTAATCTGGTAATTGGCACTAAATTAGTGAGTGACTTTGAGTGAGTAAACCATATGATATTTTGACTCTTAGTGTAATGCAGGGGCTAAGAACAGAGGCTATGGGCTCAAATCTGATTCTATTCCATTTCTTTTAAGCTCCACAGCCTTCTGTTACTTTAATTGCTCTAAGCTTTACTTTCCTCCTTTGAAAATGGAAAGAGTAATACCTACCTCATAGGATTACTATGAAAAACAGATGGCACAACACTTGCAAAACACTCAGCGTAGAATATGACACGTGGAAAGAGCTCAAACAGCTGTTGTTGTTGTTGTTGTTATAATTATTATAAGTATTTACAGTGAGAGAGATAGATTACTTGCTCTCCAAGGTCTTCTCAAGCTCTAAAATTCTGTGGTTCCATGAACAGCTCACTCCCAAATGATGTCAGATAAATGAGATCTCACTGTGTACTGGGCATCAAAATCAGTATGGCCAATTTTCAATCGTACCCAGTAAGGTAAGGTGAGCAGGGCATGAATTATTCAAAACTTTGGTTACACTCAATATATTTCTATTTGATCATGGAATGCATAGAACTATTTAAAAGAGTATTTTTAACCTTCTCATATTATGTTTAATGATGAAAATGAGTTTGGCCTTTCTGTGTTCACCAAGGGAAAAGAAATGGAGCAGTGCTGGCTTCTTTATATCTGTGCCCCACTTAATCACTGGCGATTTAGGTGAAATCATCTAGAAACTGGGTAATAAAACATTCAAACAGGATGATACAGTTTTGGCCCAGATAATAGGCATGTCTATGAGTGAGAGCCAGCAGCACAGCATCACTTTATGAAGCCTTTTTCAGAATTTTAGGTGGTTCATATGTGCTTTGAAATTCTAAGGGTGTGAAGATGATTATCAAGTGTTTTTCCACCTATATCTTAATTTTCAAAATAACCTTATCACAGCAGCAATGTCTAATGAGAGTTGCTGGGCACAATGGCTACAGTCCAATGCTATAATAATCTAATTACCTAAACTCTTCATTTATCATGTAAGTGCCTTCTCACCTACCACATACTTCACCACTTAAAGTGATATCCTTTTCCTTTCTTCTTTTTTAAATGAAGAATTTGTTCAGGGAGACATTTGGATTGTTCAATGGTATTTTAAAAAGCTCTAAAAAAAAGCACATAAGAAATTAAGAGTTCGTGCCGGACAGCAGAAGTGACATGACCTGGGCAGGCAGAGCATCTGTTGAAATCTAAAACTCCACTTGCCGACTAGCCATGTGACTTTGGCAAGTTCCTAAATCTCCCTGAGACTTAGCGTCTTTATGTGTAAGCTGGTAATAATCAGGAAATTAACTGAGAAGCTATGGTGACCTAAATTTCAGGGCCTTTGATTTGTGTAGGGCATATATGTTCACATACTCATATGTTTATGTTAAATTTACAGTGCTAAGATAGCTTCATTGTGACTAGGGAAGACCTCTGTCTCTTTCAGTATGGCTTTCTTCCATCACATGGTGAAGATCTCTGGAGAAACCCTGAACAGTTTTGGTGTCATGCTGAAGGAAAGTTGAAATCCATAAATGTGTGTTTAGTGACAGTATTTATGTCAAATGCACTAAATATGTGACAATATTTATGTCAAATGCACCCCCACTGCCCATGTTCAGACCTACATATGTATTTGTATTTAAATATTTCAATTTTTTCTTAAACATTCCAAAATGGCATTAAATTCAAGCACCAGAAAACCTAGATTTTTCTTTGAGTACAATGAAACCTACTTTATACTATTTTTATGAAGATTGATGTGGAGTGTTTCCCTACTTTCCTTTTTCCCTCTGTTTTACCTTCTCATTCTTGTTCTGAACAATTATATGATAAGAAGGACATCCAGATTATCTAATTCAGAGGTTTTATGTTTTATTCACAAACATTTATACCCCCTCAAATAAAACCATAAGCATGATCTTGATGCATCTAATAAGCCAGTAATTGACAGGATTTATATGAAGCTTAACCCTCACTGTTGGGGAAATATCCATCTCTCATTTCTATAAATCTTCAAAGAACCATGGTGAGCCTTAGGAGTCCATATATTCCATTTGAAAACCACTGACTTAAGTCAGTTCCCTCTGTTTGTAATGGAAACTAATTTCAGAGAGGCTAAGTAACCTCTTCCCTTCCCATTCTGTGTTCAACTCACCATATCTTTTCTGTAGGTTCATGATAGCAAACAGTTGTTATTATTTATTAGTTTTAAACACAAAGCTACCTGTTTTTAATAAAACAATTTATAAATATTCTTCATTTCATGGAATATTTATTCCAGAGGGATTAAATCCTTAAATGTAGGTGTTTCAAAACTGAGAGAAAATACAGAAGACAACATGTACAAATGAGGCTTTGAGGTAACCTCTTACCAAAGCCTTCAGAGATCTATAAAAATCTGAAAATTTGTGTGTAAATGTACAACATATGATGTTGTTCTCCAAATAATAAATTGGCAAATTATGTTTGCAACAGTTTTGGTACATAGAAACTGCTCTTAGAAATTATGCACAGAACAATGACTCAGAAGCTCACAGAAGAGCACATATCAATAGCCCCAGCCAGGGAGCCTTTCAAAAAAAATTTCCAGCTCCCTGGTAGTGAGAGAAATGCAAATTAAGTATCAATGAGCTACCACTTCACATCCATTAGTGTAGCAAAAAATTAAAAGTGATAATAACTCCTCTTGGTGAGGATGAGTTAAAAGGGTGCTTCCATCTATTTCTGGAAGAAATGAAACTTGTTATAAGCTTTCAGAAAGCAATTTTGAAATATCTTTTCCAATAAAAAATGCAAGTCCTCTTTCCAGGGCTACAGTATGCCTTTTATGAGCCCTAGAAACTTGTGCCTGTGTGATCTTCTTTCTCTATTAATATTATATAAATGATATAGTTCGGCTGTGTCTCCACCCAAATCTCATCTTGAATCGTAGCTCCCATAATTCCCACATGTGGGAGCTACATGAGGGAGGGAAGCAGTGGGAGATAATTGAATCATGGAGGCAGTTCCCCCATACTGTTCTCCTGGCAGTGAATATGTCTCATGAGATCTGATGATTTTGTAAGCGCTTTCTGCTTTCATTTACCTCTCAGTCTCTCTTGCCTGCCACCATATAAGATGTCCTTTCGCTCTTTCTTTATCTTCCTCCATGATTGTGAGCCTCCCTAGCCAAGTGGAACTGTGAGTTCATTAAACCTCTTTCCTTTATAAATTACCCAGTCTTGGGTATGTCTTCATTAGCAGCATGAGAATGAACTAATATTACACACACACACACACACACACACACACACTCATAGACATAGACATATACAGATAGAAAGTGTGTTGGTGTAAAGTTGAATATAACTCAGACTGAATTTATTATTGGATTTATTTTTTCTTCCAGTTTTAAAAAAATTTAGATAAAAACATTTCCTGAATCTCTAATATCTTGTGGGCCCTGGGCACTATTCCTTTTGTGCTCAGCAAGATAAGCCCTAACTCTACACTCAGAAGTCTGTCTACTGAAACCAGAGCTTCAGTGATGTTTGCTTTGAGCATTGTGGTAGTAGCAAAAACTGGACACAAAGTGCAAAGCTTCACTGGGCAACGATTGGATAAATTTGGCTACTATGATACCATTTTAGAAAAATATTTAAGCCAACACAACCTGTCTGTATGTGAGTTGTCTGTGTTATCTATTGCAATCTAACAGGCCTCCCTAAAAATTAGGGGCTTAAAGCAACAATCATTGTATTTGCCCGTGATTCTAATAGGTTAGCAATCTGAGATAGGCTTTTCTGGATAATTCTCTGCTAGTCATCCCTGGGGTAATTCATGCAGCTGCAGTCAAATGACAGCTCGCCTGGGGGTAGGCAGTCTGTGATGTCCATGTCCTTCCACACAAGTTTGATGGTTTGTCTGTTCCTCAGCTGGGCCATCTGCAGCCAGCAGGCCAGCCCAGATTTCTTCACATAGGTTTGAAAAACAAAGGCTTTTAAAACCTAAGGATGCATCACTGATATGGTTTGGCTGTGTTCCCCACCGAAATCTTATCTTAAATTGTAGCTCCCATAATTCCCATATGTTGTGGAGGGACACAGTGGGAAATAATTGAATCTTGGGGGGCAGTTCCCCCATACTGTTCTCATGGTCATGAATAAGTCTTATAAGATCTTCCGGTTTTATAAAGGGTTTACGCTTTCACTTGGCTCTCATTCTCTCTTGCTTGCCACCATAATTATGAAGCCTTCCCAGCCATGCTGAACTTTGAGTCAATTAAACCTCCTTCCTTTATATATTACTCAGTCTTGGGTATTTCTTTATTAACAGCATGAGAACGGACTAATACAATAACAGTTGCTAATGTCTCTTTAATTAAAACGAGCCACAGAATCAGACCCAGAATCATGGTGGGAGGACTCATACAAGAGCACAGATGAGACGAGGTATGATTCATTAAAGAACATTACTGTAAAAATCTGCCAATGTGTGCAATTGCATATTTATGTACACATTATCATGCTGATGTGATAAAGATTAAAAAGAAAGAAAATTGAACCATTAATAATTTTATTTGGATAGAGTGAAGTTACTCTTTAATAAGTCACTCATATATTAATTCATTAAAAGCTGTTTATCAAGTGCCTACTCTATGCTAGATGAGTGCTGAGTATAGAACAATCTTCTGGAAAGGTAGACATCAAGGGACAAGCTTATAACTATGACTGTTTACTTAGTTATCATAACACCACCTTTGGGGGATTAAAAAAAGTAGATGTGTACTTGTGCATTATAATTTCTTAGCCTGGGTTCCGCTTAAAGCAAAGCCTGAGACAAATGTTTTGCTACAGTTAAATAGTCAGTATGATTTGTGTGACCCCTTGGAGCTTGGTGTACAGGGAAAGGGGAAAAGCCAATACAGCAGTGCATTGTCGAATTGACTGTGGTCAGTTCAGTCTGGTGCTCAGTCTCAGGGGAGCTCCTTGAGGAACCCTATGAAATACATCACAGATCTTTCTGCCTAGGAGTACACATGGATGTAATTGATTCTCATTCCACTTTGGTCAAGTGACTCCAAGGGCATTGACTTTACCAGATTTCTGGCATATGCATGCATGAGGCCACATAAATTTCTGAGACCAACTCTGCTTTATAGCATCAATGAATCCTCACAGCAAGAAGCAAGAGCAACAGGGCAGATGCTGTATCTGTGAATAGCTAATGAAAACCTAGGAAAAACTGGTTACCACAGCAGTGGCTGCAGTAAGAAGTGGGGCCAAAGGATATAAAGTAGTACCCAAAAGGTGTCTGATACAGCCCACCCCTTGCAGAACTGAGACTCCCTCATGTCTTCTCTCGAGTCTAATCTGTCATAAAGTCATGTTCAATCTCTGCAAAGTTTCTGTACAAAAGATTCATACAATAAATGATAATCCCTATTATTACAACTGAATCCAAGGCAATAACTGATATTATTCATTCTTTCCTTCAACTCATCCTAAGCCAGTATTTCAGTTGGTTGCTTTTCTGATGCAGTGACCCAGACTTTCATCTCCTGGAGATCAGAGTCCTTAATTACCTTGCTCTTGACCAGCCACTAATGCTGCAGTTGCTCAATCACCATTGACACTGAGCACAGAAGCAGCAACAGGTATTACATTCTGTATTACCCAGAAGTATGTCTGGAACCCAGACATACTTCTCCCTGCCTGCTGTAAGGGGCAGAAGCCTGTCTCTCAGCATAATCCTGATCAGTTATCTGTGCCAGTCAAAGAAATGAGTTCAATAGTAATTCCTTTCTTTGCTTCATGGTCCACTGGCATGAGATTATTTTATCTTTATTTCTTCTAAACACACACACACACACACACACACACACACACACACACACACACACATAATGGGATACATGTGCTGTGGTGGTTTGCTACACCTATTGACCCATCCTCTAAGTTCCCTCCACTCACCCCCAACCTCCAATAGGCCCTGGTGTGTGTTATTTCACTCTTTGTCCATGTGTTCTCAATATTCAAATCTTACTTATGAGTGACAAAATATGGTGTTTGTTTTTCTGTTTCTGTATTAGTTTGCTGAGGATGATGGCTTCCAGCTCCATCCATGTCCCTGAAAAGGATATGATCTCATTCCTTTTTATGGCTGCATAGTATTCGATGGTGTATATGTACATGGTATATATGTATCACATTTTCTTTATCTAGTCTATCACTGGCAGGCATTTGAATTGGTTCTATATCTTAGCTATTGTAAATAATGCTGCAATAAACATATTGTGTATGTGTCTTTATATTAGAATAATTCATAATCCTTTGGGTATAACACCCAGTAATGGGATTGCTGGATCAAATGGTATTTCTGGCTCTAGATCCTTGAGGAATCACATATTGTCTTCCACAATGGCTGAACTAATTTATATTCCCACAAACAGTGTAAAAGTATTCCTATTGCTTCACATCCTCACCAGCATCTGTTGTTTTATGACTTTTTAATAATTGCCATTCTCTAGTACCCTGTTGGGATGAAGCTACAAAAGGAAGGAACAGGCAGCAATCTTTGCTGTTCTGTAGCCCCCATGGGTGATTCACAGGCAGGGAGGGTCTTGAGTGGACCCCCAACAAACTCCAGCAGACTTGCAGCAGAGGGGCCTCACTGTTAAAATGAAAACTAATAAACAGAAAGAAATAGCTTCAATATCAACAGAAAGGACACCCACTCAGACACCCCATCAAAAAGTCACCAACTTCAAAGACCAAAGGTAGATAAATCCATGAAGATGAGAAGAAACCAGAGCAAAAAGACTGAAATCACCAAAAGACAGAACACCTCTTCTCTTCCAAGGGACCACAACCCCTCACCAACAAGGAAACAGAACTGGATGGAGAGTGAGTATGACAAATTGACAGAAGCAGGCTTCAGAATATGAGTAATAACAAACTTCTCTGAACTAAAGGAGCATATTTTAACCTAATCCAAGGAAACTAAGAACCTTCAAAAAAGGTTAGACAAAATGCTAATGAGAATAACCAGCCTGGAAAAGAACATAACCAACATGATGGAGCTGAAAAATACAGCAAGAGAACTCTGTGAAGCACACACAAGTTTTAGTAGCTGAATCAACCAAGCAGAGGAAAGGATATCAGAGATGGAAGACCAACTCAATAAAATAAAGTGAGAAGGCAGGATTAGAGAAAAAATAGTGAAAAGAAATGAACAAAGCCTCCAAGACATATGGGATTATGTGAAAAGACCAAACTGATTTTTGTACCTGAAAGTGATGGAGAGAATGAAACCAAGTTGGAAAACACTCTTCAGGATAATATTCAGGAGAACGTCCCCAAACTAGCAGTGCAGGCCAATATTCAAATACAGAAAATACAGAGAATACCACAAAGACATTCCTTGAGAAGAGCAACCCCAAGGCACATAATCATCCGATTCACCAAGATAAAAGTTAAGGAAAAACCTGCTAAGGGCAGCCAGGGAGAAAGGTCGGGTTACCCACAAAGGGAAGCCCATCAGACTCACAGTGGATCTCTCAGCAGAAACCCTACAAGCCAGAAGAAAGTGGGGACCAACATTCAACATCCTTAAAGAAAAAAGAATTTTCAACCCAGAATTTCATATCCAGCCAAACTAAGCTTTATAAATGGAGAAATAAAATCATTTTGTTTATGGACAAGCAACTGCTAAGAGATTTCGTCACCACCAGGCCTGCCCTACAAGAGCTCCTGAAGGAAGCACTGAACATGGAAAGGAACAACCAGTACCAGCTACCACAAAAACATGCCAAACTGTAAAGACCATTGACACTATGAAGAAACTGCATCAACTAATGGGCAAAACAACCAGCTAGCATCAAAATGGCAGGATCAAATTCACACATAACAATATAAATTTCAAATGTAAATGGGATAAATGTGCCAATCAAAAGACACAACTGGCAAACTGGATAAAAAGTCGGGACCCATCAGTGTGCTGTATACAGGAAACCCATCTCATGTGCGAAGACAAACATAGGCTTAAAATACAGAGATGGAGGAAGATTTACCAAGCAAATGGAGAGCAAAAAAAAGCAGGGTTTGCATTCCTAGTCTCTGATGAAACAGAACAGACTTTAAACCACAAAAATCAAGAGACAAAGAAGAGCATTACATCATTGTAAAGGGATTAATGCAACAAGAAGAGCTAACTATCCTAAATATATATGCACCTAATACAGGAACAGCCACATACCTAAAGCAAGTTCTTAATGACCTGCAAAGAGCCTTAGACTGCCACATAATAATAGTGGGAGACTTTAACACCTCACTGTCAATACTAGACAGATCAATGAGACAGAAAATTAACAAGGATATCCAGGACTTCACTCAGATCTGGACCAAGCAGACCTAATAGAAATCTACAGAACTCTCCACCCCAAATCCACAGAATGTATATCATTCTCAGCATCACATCGCACTTATTCTAAATTTGTCCACATAATTGGAATTAAAACACTCCTGAGCAAATGAAAAATAATGAAAATCATAACGAACAGTCTCTCCGACCACAGTGCAATCAAAGTACAACTGAGGATTAAAAAACCTACTGAAAACCACACACCTACATGGAAACTAAACAACCTGCTCCTAAATGACAACCAGATAAATAATGAAATGAAGGCCAAAATAAAGATGTTCTTTGAAACCAATGAGAATGAAGACACAATATAGCAGAATCTCTGGGACAAGTTTAAAGAAGTGTCAAGAGGGAAATTTATAGCACTAAATGCCCTCATGAGAAGTGAGGAAAGACCTAAAATTGACACAATTAAAAGAACGTCACAATTAAAAGAACTACAGGAGCAACATCAAACAAATTGAAAAGCTAACAGAAGACAACAAATAACTAAAATCACAGAAAAACTCTTTAATAAAATCCGTAAATCCAGGAGCTGGTTTTTTGAAAAGAGCAACAAAATAGACAGACCACTAGCCAGACTAATAAAAAAGAAAAGAGAAGATTCAAATAGATGCAATAAAAAAAAATGATAAAGGGGACATCATCACCAATCCCACAAAAATACAAACTACCATCAGAGATTACTACACACACCTCTATGTAAATAAACCAGTAAATCTAGAAGAAATTGATAAATTGCTGGACACTTGCACCCTCCCTAGATGAAACCAGGAAGAAGTTGAATTCCTGAATAGACCAATAACAAGGTCTGAAGTTGAGGCAGCAATTAATAGCCTACCAACCAAAAAAAGTCTAAGACCAGGGGGGTTCACAGCCAAATTCTACCAGAGGTACAAAGAAGAGCTGGTACCATTCCTTCTGAAACTATTCCAAACAGTACAAAGAGAGGGAATCCTCCCGAACTCATTTTATGAGACCAACATAATCCTGATACCAAAACCTGGCAGAGACACAACTAAAAAAGAAAACTTCAGGCAAATATCCATGATAAATATTGATGCAGAAGTCTTCAATAAAATACTGGCAAATTGAATCCACCAGTACATCAAAAAGCTTATCCATCGCCATCAAGTTGACTTAATCCCAGTGATGCAAGCCTGGTTCAACATCCACAAATCTATAAATGTAATCCATTACATAAATGGAACCAAAGACAGAAACCACATGATGGGACGGGGCACGGTGGCTCATGCCTGTAACCCCAGCACTTTGGGAGGCTGAGGCGGGTGGATCACAAGGTCAAGAGATCAAGACCATCCTGGCCAACATAGTGAAACCCCGTCTCTACTAAATACAAAAAAATTTAGCTGGGCATGGTGGCACGTGCCTGTAATCCCTGCTACTTGGGAGGCTGAGACAGGAGAATCGTTTGAACCCAGGAGGCGGAGGTTGCGGTGAGCCAAGAATGTGCCATTTCACTCCAGCCTGGGTAACAAGAGCGAAACTCCATCTCAAAAAAAAAAAAGAAAAGAAACCACATGATTATCTCAATAGATGCAGAGAAGGCCTTTGACAAAATTCAACAGCCTTTATGCTAAAAATTCTCAATAAACTAACATCGATGGAACATATCTCAAAAAAATAAGTGCTCTTATGACAAACACACAGCCAATATCATACTGAATGGGCAAAAACTGGAAGCATTCCCTTTGAAAACTGGCACAAGACAGGGATGCCCTCTCTCACCCCTCCTATTCAACATAGTATTGGAAGTTCTGGATAGGGCCCTCAGGCAAGAGAAAGAAATAAAGGGTATTCTAATAAGAAGAGAGGATGTCAAATTGTTCCTCTTTGGAGATAACATGATTGCATATTTAGGAAACCCCATGGTCTCAGCCCCAAATCTCCCTAAGCTCATAAGCAACTTCAGCAAAGTCTCAGTATATAAAATCAATGTGCAAAAATTGCAAGCATCCCTAGACACCAATAATAGACAAACAGAGAGTCAAATTATGAGTGAAGTCCCATTCACAATTGCTACAAACTGAATAAAATGCCTAGGAATACAACTAACAAGGAATGTAAAGGACCTCTTCAAAAAAAACTACAGACCACTGCTGAAGGAAATAAGAGAGAACGCAAACAGATGGAAAAACATCCCATGCTTGTTGTTAGGAAGAATCAGTATTGTAAAAATGGCCATAACGCCCAAAGTAATTTATACATTCAATGCTATCCCCATCAAGCTACCAATAAGTTTCTTCACAGAATTGGAGAAAACCAACTTAAAGTTCATATGGAAGCAAAAAAGAGCCTGCATAGTGAAGAAAATCCTAAGCAAAAAAAAAAAAAATGCTGGAGACATCACACTACCTGACTTAAAACTATATTACAAGGCTACAGTAATCAAAACAGCATGGTACTGGTACCAAAACAGAGATATAGACCAATGGAGCAGAACAGAGGCCTCAGAAAGAATGCCACACAACTACAACCATCTGATATTTGACAAACCTGACAAAAATAAGCAATGGGGAAAGGATTCCCTATTTAATAAATGGTGTTGGGAAAACTGGCTAACCATATGCAGAAACTGGATCCCTTCCTTACACCTTATACGAAAATTAACTCTAGGTGAATTAAAGATTTAAACATGAGGTCTAACATCATAAAAACTCTAGAAGAAAACCTTGCCATTACCATTCAGGACATAGGCATGGGCAAGGACTTCATGACTAAAACACCAAAAGCATTGGCAACAAAAGCTAAAATAGACAAACTGAATCTAATTAAACTTAAGAGCTTCTGCACAGCAAAAGAAACTATCAATAGCGTGAACCAGCAACCAACAGAATGGGAAAAAAATTTTGCAATCTACTGATCTGACAAAGGGTTAATATCCAGTATCTATGGAGAACTTAAACAAATTTACAAGAAAAATCAAATAATCCCATCAAAAAGTGGGCAAATGATATAAACAGACACTTTCAAAAGAAGACATTTATGCAGCCAACAAACATAAGAAAAAAAGCTCATCATCACTGGTCATTAGAGAAATGCAGATCAAACACATTGAGATTTCACCTCACATCGGTTAAAATGGCGATTACTAAAAAAGTCAGGAGACAACAGATTCTGGAGAGGATGTGGAGAAATAGAAATGCTTTTACACTGTTGCTGGTATTGTAAATTAATGCAATCATTGTGGAAGACAGTGTGGCGATTCCTCAAGGATCTAGAAATAGAAATACCATTTGACCCAGCAATCCCATTACTTGGTATATACCCAAAGGATTATAAAGCATTTTATTAGAAAGACACATGAACATGTTTATTGCAGCACTGTTCACAATACCAATGACTTGAAACCAGCCCAAATGCCCATCAATGATAGACTGGATAAAGAAAATGTGGCACATATACACCATGGAATACTACGCAGCCATAAAAAGGATGAGTTCATGTTCTATGCAGGGACATGGAAGAAGCTGAAAGTCATCATTCTCAGCAAACTGACACAAGAACAGAAAACTGAACACTGCATGTTCTCACTCATAAGTGGGTGTTCAAAATGAGAATACATGAACACAGGGAGGGGAACATCACACACAGGAGCCTGGGGGGTGGGGGGCTAGGAGAGGAATAGCAGGGTGTATGGGGATTGGGGACAGATAGCATTAGGAAAGATACCAAATGTAGATGATGGAGTGATGGATGCAGCAAACCACCACCTTGGCATGTATATACCTATGTAACAAACTTGCATGATCTGCACATGTACCCCAGAACTTAAAATATAATTAAAATAATAATAATAATAATAATTACCATTCTGACTTGTGTGAGATGGTGTCTCATTGTGGTTTAGATTTGCACTTCCCTGACCAGTGATGTTGAGCTTTTTTTCACATGTTTGTTGGCCACCTAAATGTCTTCTTTTGAGAAATGTCTGTTGATATACTTCACCCACTTTCTGATGGTATTGTTTTTTTCTTTCACATATATTTAAGTTTCTTGTAAATTCTGGTTATTAGACCTTTGTCAGATGTGTAGATTGTAAAAACTTTCTTTTATTCTGTAGGTTGCCTGTTCAGTCTAGTGATAGTTTCTTTTGCTGTGCAGAAGTTCTTTAGCTTAATTAGATCCAATTTGTCAATTTTGGCTTTTGTTGCAATTGCTTTTGGCATTTTTGTCATGATGTCTTTGCCCATGACTGTGTCCTGAATGGTATTGCCTAGGTCTTCTTCTAGGTTTTTATCGTTTGAGGTTTTACATTTAAGTCTTTAATCCATCTTGAGTTAATTTTGTATAAGGTGTAAGGAAGGGGTCCAGTTTCAGTTTTCTGTAGATGGCTAGCCAATTTTCCCAGCACCATTTACTGAATAGAAGATCCTTTCCCCACTGCTTCTTTTTGTTGGGTTTGTCAAAGATCAGATGGTTGTAGATATGTAGCGTTATTTCTGAGACCTCTATTCTGTTCCATTGGTCTATGTGGCTGTTTTGGCACCAATAACATGCTGTTTTGGTTATTGTAGCCTTGTAGTATAGTTTGAAGTCAGGTCACATGATAGCTCCACTTTTGTTTTTTTAGCTTAGGATTGTCTTGGCTATACAGGGTCTTCTTTGATTCCATATGATTTAAAATAGTTATTTCTAATTCTGTGAAGAGCATCAATGGTAGTTTGATGAGAATAGCACTGAATGTATAAATTACTTTGGGTAGTATGGCCATTTTCATGATATTAATTCTTCCTATCTTTGAGGATGAAATGTTTTCCCATTTGTTTGTGTCCTCTCTTATTTCCTTGAGCAATGGTTTTTAGTTCTCCTTGAAGAGGTCCTTCATGTCCCTTGTAAGTTGTATTCCTAGGCATTTTATTCTCTTTGTAATAATTGCGAATGGGAGTTCATTCATGATTTGGCTCTCTCCTTGCCTACTGTTGGAGTAAATAAATTATTGTGATTTTTGCACATTGATTTTATATCCTGAGACTTTGCTTAAGTTGCTTATTAGTTCAAGAAGTTTTTGAGCTGGGATGATAGGGTTTTCTATATATAAAATCATGTCATCTACAAACAGAGACAACTTGACTTCTGGCCTGAGGAGCTTTAAGTGATCAGGTTATAGCCATGGTTTCACCAAAAGGGCAACCCCTATACTTGAGGGATATGGTAAGACCAGTGGTTCCTGTGACCATCATCCATTGCTAAAGTCTATAAAAAAGTAGTCACTGCAGCAGTGCTGGAATAAGAGGTTAGTCAAGGTATTTGAAGCAGTGGGCTTAATGTGTCTGATACAGTAATACATAATCTACGTAGAGGAACTCGTTATTCACATCACACCTTCTTTTCTTCCCCCATTTCCTATCACATACACCCTGGAATTAGAGCTACTTACTTACATAACACATGCATTGTATTTGAATGATTTGATTGCACATGCCATATAAAGCAATACATTATTTTTATTAGGATGTCAATGATCAAATACTTGCTTGTTAAGATTTTTTCTTTTATGGAAATTTCCCGAGGAGGGAATATCACAATTTTCATAAAAGGATTTAGAAGTTGCACTATTTAATAAGAAATGAGTACTACAGATCCCTAGCAAATATGTCTTTATTCTTCCACTTTAAAAAATAAATTCCTTGTAAAAATTACTCAGTTTGATCATGATTGAAATTTCTGATACTTTATAAATAAGAGTTCCCTGCACAATCTCTCTTGCCTGCCACCATGTAAGATGTGCCTTTACTCTCTCTTCATCTTCACCATGATTGTGATGCCTCCCCAATGATGTGGAACTGGGAGTCCATTAAACTCTTTCTTTTATAAATTACCCAGTCTCATATGTATTTATTGGCAACATGAGAGTGGACTAATACACTGAGCAGGAGTGGAAGAAAGTCTCAAACTGAACTGAAGAGAAAGGGATGGGGCTCATGTGGGGAGAGGAGCAGTCCCTTAAGATTCTAGAATATTTGAAAATATTATTACTTCTCTGGTTCTTGGTTCTGTAATGCATGAGGAAGTTATTGACTCCTTAATCTCTACTGAAGGGGCTTACTTTGAAGACTAGCAATTTCATTATTTGTTTCTGAGATGGCTTGAACAGAACCTCAAGCAACGTAAGTCACATTTAGCAATTCTAGTAATAGTCTGATGTTTTTTAAACCTGTGATATTTTATAAGCCTACATTTATATAATCCTCATATCTCAAAAGAAGTTGGAGAAAGCCAATATCAGGGAAATTTCTTACCCTAAACCTAAATCAGATGCTAATGTCTTGTTGCTGTTTTGGTTTTAACAATAGACTCTCAACTTGTATTCATCCATGAGTATTCTATATTTCCTAACAGGATTATCTATATTTAAATCTTCTTTTAACTCTGACAGAAGAGTTCTAAAATCACCAATAATGTCTTCATGACCACTCAAATGTTTAAATAATGGACAAGAAATTATAAAGCCTTAGCAAAGATATTCAGATTATTATGGCCTTTTGAAATATGCTCCATAAACTATTAAGATTTTAGAGTGTTTGGCCAAAATAAAACTTGAAAATCCCATCAAATTCCTCATTTTTATGGGAAAATTTATACTCAGAAACATTAAGTGGCAAATAATCCAACTCATATGGACAGTAAGTTACAGAACCAAGGCACAAAAAGGAATTCTGACTCTTGATCTAAACATCTTCCCACCATGCCCTATGGCCTTCAGTTTTGTGGTGGTATATTTTCTTTGTTTTTGATTTAAGTTATATATGAGATTAAACACAATTCTTTCTGCTATGGGAAAGAGCCTGTTTCACTTTCAAATTTCAAATTTTTTAATGATTTATTTTTTCATTAAATTGAAAAGGCTGCATTTAACATTTAAAAATCAATCCTATTGCCTCATTCATTGAATTAGATAAATTATAGTAAAACATTTTAAAGCTGTAAATTAGTATACAAATATAGCTATCTTTTTATTATTTGAGTCATAGAATGACTTTACTTATAAAGCTAAAGTTTGCATTTAGAATTAACACTTTTTAATTTAAAAGTCTGATTTTTCATTTAACTAACTGTGATTTGTTTAGCTAAAAACAAACGGAGAATTTCTTTACTCCATGTTTCTTTCCTCAACAGACACACACTAATATAAATAAGAAAAATCTACACTTCAAAGAGTCATTTCCTTAGTGACACACATCCTTCACTTTTCTCCACATGATCCTTCAAAAATCAGAATGAAATATACCTTCTTACTCCATCATATCAGTATAGACAATTCAGCACAATGTTTAAACAAGTAAAAGGACCCTGTGGTCAGAATTCCTGTGTTCAAATCCTGGCTCTGCCTTTTTCTAGGGGAGCAATCTTTGACAAGTTAACCATTAACTAATTGCTTTGAGCACATGGCAGTGACAGAGCCCTCAGAGAATAGCTCTCTTTCCAGGCCAGGAGAAGAAAAATGACAGCGCAAGACACAGGATAGGACAGTCAACAGGCAAAAAGAAACACAAGCGTAAGGGCACAGAAATGAAGAGAAGAATGTTTCCATAAGGAGGCAGCCAACAATGACAACATCTAATAAAGCCATAGAGAATGAGAATGTAGTGAAAGCCCAAGGTAAGAGTCAACAACATTCTTGAAGGTGAGAGAGCAGAGGAAACATTCTGACTTGAGGGGCTAACATGTAAGTGGTGAAGAAGCAGAATTTCCTCTAGAATGGACTGGGAAATGGGACTAGCTTGTGGCACATGTCTTCCCGTCCTTGAATTCAAGATCAAGGAGACCACTGTAGATTAATAGATAAGATGTAGCCAATGAAAACAGAGAGAAGAGATACATCAAAAAAACAATTGGCTGGCTGCGGTGGCTCACGCCTGTAATCCCAGCACTTTGGGAGGCCGAGGCAGGTGGATCACAAGGTCAAGAGATCAAGACCATCCTTGTCAACATGGTGAAACCCCGTCTCTACTAAAAATACAAAAAATTAGCTGGGCATGGTGGCGCGTGCCTGTAATCCCAGCTACTCGGGAGACTGAGGCAGGAGAATTGCCTGAACCCAGGAGGCGGAGGTTGCGGTGAGCCGAGATTGGGCCATTGCACTCCAGTCTGGGTAACAAGAGCGAAATTCCGTCTCAAAAAAAAAAAGAAAAAAAGAAAGAAAACAATTAAATGATCTGAGGACAAGCATGGAATAACACAGTTCTGGGGAGGAACCATAAGGAAACGTCCTTCTCTTATCTTCCTTGCAAGCGCCCAGTCATCCTGTAAGACAGCATGAAATCATTTCACAAATAAAGCGTTTCCAGAGGGCAGATTAGCATATCCATCTGATTAAACAGGACTTCGAAAAAATAAAAAAAATAATAATAATAATAAAAATTTTTAAAAAAAAGCGTTTCCAGACTGTCCTAAATCAACTTCTCCAATCCATTTTTCTAAAGTCTCTGAGTACTTTGTTTTCTTCTCTTTCATAACATTTAACAAATTATATATAGTATTTTATTAGTTAACATGCCTGCCCCGTATATTACATAGCAAATTCCCCAGAGCTAGGATTTATGACTTTTTAACTTTTTTATTCCTAAGGAAGGGCATAGTGTTAGATACCACTACCACATTAGTAGGTGTTCATAAAATAATTAATTAGCAATAAGAAAGGGGCTGGGTGTGGTGTCTCACACCTGTAAATCCCAGCACTTTGGGAGGCTGAGGTGGGTGGATCACGTGATGTCAGAAATAAGAGACCATCCTGGCCAACATAGTGAAACCCCGCCTCTACTAAAAATGCAAATATTAGCTGTACATGATGACATATGCCTATATTCCCAGCTACTGAGGAGGCTGAGGCAGGAGAATCGCTTGAACTCAGGAGGCAAAAGTTTCAGTGAGCTGAGATCTCGCCATTGTACTCCAGCTTAGGCAACAAGTGAAACTCCATCTCGAAAGAAAGGAAGGGAAGGGAAGGGGAAGGGGAAGGGAGAAAAGAAAAAGAGGGGGAAGGTTAGTGATGGGAATGGAGACTAAGGAGATGAAGCAACATAAGCAACCTCCATGGGATCTGAGCAGCAATGAACTGGCTACTGAGCTTCATTGTGCAGGCCTATTCAGTTGAGGAAGTGTGAGTTTGTAGTATGCCTGTTGGATTTTGTAAGCTTTCTCTTCTTCTTAGAGTTTTCTATAATCTAAAAGTAACCCTGAATAAAATACAAGTAGAGTTGTTTAGATTTAGTCATGAAATATAGCAAAAATTGATATTCTGTGGAGTGTAGGTCAAAGAATATGAAGAATGGATATTGAAGTCACTAAGAAATATGGCAGTCGTAATGATATCAAGACAAAGAGTCCTGGTTTTGTAACTGGCATTGCAATAGTATGGATTATTATTTTTTTCTTTGATACAGAGCCTTGGAGCCAATTTAGATTATAGAGGAATTTGGGAAGGATCAAACAAAAGACAAAAATGGGCTTGGTGTGGGAAAGGGAGAGAGTAGAAATGAAATAATAAATGTACTCTGGCTTCCAAAAAGTTTTCGAAGGATTTATTAAGTAGAAGAACTATAAGCTGTTGTAACAGGAAACTGAAACTTTGTCTTTTTATTAAAAAATCCTAATTTACTCCCTCCCCTTGAGACTTGGACAGGTGAATAATCCCATTAGGGGCTCTAATGAATAACATCTCATACAGAAATTATATTCAGGGAGAGATCGTGACACAATGTTAGCATACAGAATATCTGTTTTTAAATCCATGCTCTCTCTACCATCTTCATTTGCTGTGTGCTGATAATGAGACAGTGGTTCCTCAGGGAAATAAGGTAGTTTACTCAGGGCATTCATTCAAGCTCTAAAAAAAAAAAAAACCAAACAGACAGAGAACATATGAGGTTAATATTCAGGTGTTAATGAGGACTTACGTATTGTGAAGCTTATATTGTACTAATTAAAAATAATTGCATGGTCCTAGAATTAGAGAGATTTCACTGAGGAGTATCTCAAGGTCATTGCCGCCTCTCTGGATTTTCAACTTGGCTGTGTACAAACCTCAGTGGTTATCTTAACAGCAATAATTAGGTTCTGGGAAAACGCATTCCTCCAACCAAATTCACTAGAGTCTGCTTGAGATTAAAAAAAAAAAGTTGGTTTTATGGCTTCTAATGAGAAATACCTCTTTCCAATATAGAAACTTATTTTTGAAAGCCAGATTAAGATCAGAAGGTGGTTTCATGGTTAAAAAAAGAACAGAATAAGGAGGGCCCCAGAGACTATCCTACACTGAACACCACCCACCAAGATACACCCCATATAAACTATATTGCTGCTATGCCTACATTTTACATGAAAAGTTTCTTTATTCATTCAAGGGTTTAAATTCCCAAAAAACCAATACCGTTTTTTAGCATCTTATAACCTGGTCCCTACAGCAAGTATGTACAAGTATACACTAAGCATGTGATCGCCTCTGATATAAAAGAGCAGAAAGGTGAAGGAATTCATAATTGATTGATTGATATGCAAAATATCAGCATTTATCAAAATTAGATTTAAAGTTATTTTGTTACTCCTCAATTTCATATCAAATCATTAAAAATGAATATTTTCCCTCTTTCATACAATCAAGAAGAATGCTCAAAATGTTCCAGAGTTAGCCTTTATGTATGTGCTCAGCTCTGACTTGTGAGTAACTTTCTAACATGGGTTAATCCTTGGCCACTTCTAGTGATCCTCATGCTTTTCAAGGTCATAACAGGAGGGATGTGTATTTCAAGTTTAATTTTCTCTCCTAAAGCACAAGGCATAGACAGGGATGGAGAGAGCCTTCCTTAGCTCATCAGCATCATCGAACTCTAGCTCTTCTCATAGGGAATAGGGCCTCCCTCATGTTTCTCCACCTACCCTAGTCATTCTTTAATTGATGCTTTATTTCCCAGCAATTCAAACCTGTTACTTATTTTTGCTCTTAAACTTCTTGCTTTTCTTTGTCTGCCAGTGTTTTGGCAATCCTGCATAGGCCTGCAGCCATGTCTGCATGTAAGCAGAGAACAGAGGCTTTAACCGAATTTCTCTCTCACATCCTCTGCTTGGGCCATGTTGTTTCATGTTCTACCGGTGGATATAATCTTCAAGGCTATGTGGATCTTTAAAGTTCAGTATGAAAATTTGACTTCATTCTTCCATCTTTCTTTATTATTCTACTTAATATACCTTATATTAACAACACTGGAAGCACATTAGTTGCTTAAGAAAAGTTGTTCTTCAAATACAGCAATCATTTATATATAGTTGTAATATTATTTCCATACACCACTTATATAAAATCATATTATTTTATATAGTTTTTATATAGTTGTGATAAAAATAATGCTCCCCCTCAAAGAGGTTCATGTCTTAATTCATGGAACCTGTGAATATGTAACTTTATATAGCACAGGGACTTCATGCTTGTTAAGAGCCTTGATTTGAGGAGATTATCCCAGATTATCTGGGTTGCTTCCTGTAATGGCAGGGCTCCTTAAAATAGAGAAAGGGACTGTGAAAGCAGAGTTGGAGTGATGCAGCATAAGGAAGATTCCACCTAGTTGCTAGCTTTAAAGACGGAGGACTCAGATGATGAGCCAAGAAATGTGCAGCCTCTATAACTGGGAAAAGGCTAGAAAATAGGTTTTTCCCTAGAGTTTTCAGGAGAAACAGTGCTACCAATGCTTTGAATTTAGCCCAGGAAACCAAAACTGTATCATTATTATTAACTGTATTATCATCTCCAAAACTGTAAGATAAATTTGTGCTATTTTAAGTCACTAACTGTCTGATCATTTGCTAAGGCAGCAAGAGGAAACTAATTCAAAAGTACTTCATTTTCCATCATAGGTAATACACAGACAACATTCATTGTTTAATGAAAATGAATAAGATATTTAGAGGCTGGGCACAGTGGCTCACACCTGTAATTCCAGCACTTTGGGAGGCCAAGGCAGGCGGATCACCTGAGGTCAGGAGTTTGAGACCAGCTTGGCTAACATGGTAAAATCCCATCTCTACTGAAAATAAAAAAAATTAGCCTGACATATTGGCAGACATGTGTAATTCCAGCTACTTGGGAGGCTGAGGCCGGAGAATCTCTTGAACCTGGGAGGTGGAGGTTGCAGTGAGCCAAGATTGCACCATTGCACTCCAGTCTGGGTGACAGAGTCAGACTCCATATCAAAAAAAAAAAAAAAGATAAATAGGACTTGTCACTGTTTACATTTTTGCATGCTATGAAATGCAATCTCATATGTTCAATAGTAATATTTCTGAATAGCTGAGATTTACTTATGAATAGATAGGATGAGAACTTGTACTTGGGACTTGGAGTTGCAACAGAGAAAAATGACTTTACCAATAAATCAATAGACTTGATGAGTCTATTTATTTTGCCATCAGCTCAATTACCTTTCTGTTCTTCAGCAGGCTACTAGCAAAACTCAATTATCGACGATGGCTCAGACCCTTCTCTTTCTTCAGTGGCTGCTGCCTTAGCTCTTGTGTTCTGTCCTCTCCTATGGTTTAATGTGCAAAAATTGTGCAACCAAGCTAGGATTCCACTGGGTGCAGAGTTAACTGGCTGAGGCATGCAGGGTAAACACTGTCATTAGCTCATTCTCTGCATGAAAAATTAAATATACTCAATAACTTCTAGTTTTTGAAGCATGTGATTTTATTTAATCTTCACAATAACTTGGTGAAGAAGATATTACTATTAGGTTGGTGCAAAAGTATTTGCAGTTTTTGCCATTACTTTTCATGGCAAAGCTGCAATTACTTTTGCACCAACCTAATACCTTAATTTTACAGTTGAAAAAACAAATGTTAGGAAGAGTTTCTAAGCAGTAAATGGCAGAAAGGAGAGATGAACTAAAATTTCTTAATTCTTTATTCAGATGATAAAACTAATGTGATTTTGCTCTGTCACAGCTATTCTTGTTATTTACCCCAGGGTCAAAATTCTAGATACATGTTTTTAAATGTATTTTAATGACAAAATACATATTTTAATAACAAAATAACATGTTCACATTATTAAGTGATGTGGGAAATTTTAAAAACTATGAAAAGCTTTAAATCACCCACAATATTACTGCTGAAAAATAACCACTCCTATTTTGATGTATTTCTTTATAAACCTTTTTCTGTGTATTTATACATTTCTTTTGACATTACAGTTTTGGATCCCATTCCATTTTATCATATTTTGAGTGAAGTGAGAAAACATGCTAACCTTATCGTATTTACAATTTTAGTGTATTGTCTTTCAGTAACTACTTTTGCTGGATATTTAAATATAAATTAAAATTAGTCTACCCTTCTTGGATTCACTTTTTGTTTTTCAGGATGAAAGCTATGCTTCTCCAAGTGCAGTCTGAGGACAGTAGTGCCAGCATCATTTGGGAACTTGTTATAACTGCAAATTCTCTACTGAGTCAAAGTCTTCGGGGTGAAGCCTAGGAGTTTCTGCTTTAACAAGCTCTCTAGGTGTTTCATACATGCGAAACTTTGGACTGAAGTATTCGGTTTTCCATGAGTGTTGATGAGGCAAAACAGCTTAGGCCTATTGTAGGTTAAAGGCAAGCACAATAATTGTTACACTTTGAAGAAAAAGAGATCTTTTTTTTTTTTGAGACGGAGTTTCGCTCTTGTTACCCAGGCTGGAGTGCAATGGTGAGATCTCGGCTTACCGCAACCTCCGCCTCCTGGGTTCAGGCAACTCTCCTGCCTCAGCCTCCCGAGTAGTTGGGATTACAGGCACGTGCCACCATGCCCAGCTAATTTTTTGTATTTTTAGTAAAGACAGGGTTTCACCATGTTAACCAGGATGGTCTCGATCTCTTGACCTCATGATCCACCCGCCTTTACTTTCATTTCTTAAGAGATGGGGTCTTGCTGTGTTGCCCAGGCTGGCCTCAAACTCCTGGCTTCAAACAATCCTTCCAGCTAAGCCTTCCAAAGTGTTGCAGTTACAGGTGTGAGCCACTGTGCCCAGCCTAATTGTTAACTCTGACTGAGAACTTTTGTAGATTGAGAAAGAGGCTGGTAGTATATTACAGATAAAGGCTGCTCTGGAAAGGATGAGGGTGAGGTAAGCAAGCTCCCATGGTGAATTTGCCTGACCAGAGCACAACGTTTACATTGGCAAATAGATGAAGCCAAGAAAAACTTGTTAGGAAAATAAAAGTTCTTGTACACATAGATGAAGATCTGTGATATAATTTATAGATATTGAATAAACATCACACATTACCTAACATAAAAGTGATGTTTCATAACTAGACAAACACTGGTTAAAAAGCCTACTTGGTTGAGAAGTGAAGAGATATTTGGGTAGAACAACCAATTAATAAGGTGACTGTTGTAAACAAGATACCCAATGAAGGACAATGATAAGGAGTTTTGGCAGAAGAAAAAGATAATAGTTAATTACTAAATATTATAACGGAAGGGAAGGTGAACGGTTTCAGGGACAGATTGGCCAAATGGACTAAGAGGAAAACTAGGATTTGAACCTGACATCCTGGTTTCTCTAGAACTATACATAACAATTTTAATAATCTGGAGAGAGGTATAAAAAATTAAGCATTTTTATTTTCAAAGATTGTGAGTTTAGGTTGCTCTTAACTCCTCTTTATTCCTAAACACCTGTATCCAGTTGGTTTCTATGTCTTGCAGATCTTTAAAAAAACAAACGTTTGAATCAGTCCTATTTATTCTTTGTCATATTGCTTTAGTTTAAGTCCTGGTAAGCTTTCAAATGGCAGCCTATAGTTGAAACAGCCTGAATATTACTTTTACCTTTTGAATCTCTTTCATAAAACCTATTGCTTTGCTATGCAGTTTTCATTCTATATAAGTTGATATGCAGCCTATATTGACTTATGGCATCTTTCTGCTAAAAGTTTAAAAATAGTCTCCTCTGATTTTTATTGCACTGTTTTATTTGGTATGACATGCAGAATTAGAGCAGCCATGTAGTTTATCACCTGAATGAGACCCTTGGGACATTGACAGTGGGCATATTAATTACACTGGGACAAAAGATGTCTAGGCTTTGCTTAGCTTACTAGCCCCATCCTCTTCTAAGAGCAGTTTACGAATGAGCAATACCAAAATCATTAGTGAACAAACATTGTTCCGAAGGCCTATCTGTGTTGTTCACAGCTGGATCTTCAATGCCTAATGCACTCCTCAGTACACCGTAGCTCCTCAATAACTGTGTGCAAAAGGAGGAAATGAGGCAGGGAGGCATTGAAGAAGAAATGAATAGATCACAGAGTTTTAGAAAGTTTAATTCTAGTACGCTGTCGTTGAAATGACATCGAGGTGAAGGTCTTACATCCTTGGAGAAAGCCAAAGGAGGCACAGAAATTTTGATACAGGAAGATTTAAAAAGGGAGGTCCCAAATCAGACCACCCTTGAAACTGACTTTCTGATCTCAACCAGATGCTAGTGAATTTGTTTGGAGAAACAAGTTTTTCCAGAACCTAATTATTCCTGTGAGAGTAACTACTGAGGTTTGTGCACAGCCAAGCTGGAAATCCAGAGAAGCGGCAATGACCTTGAGACCCTTCTCAGTGAAAGCTCTCTAATTCTAGGACCATGCAATTATTTTTAATTAGTACATTAGAATTATAAGCTTTACAATGTTTTGTAATTTATTTTGTACTGTTTTGTAATTTAACACACGACAACCCCTAGGAGTGCGATTCAAGTCCCACTTACCCAAAGACTTCCCTGCTTGTGTCATCAGGTAGACATATTTTTACCAAAGCCATATCTTAGTTGAAGAGAACTTTCATATTCTTCATAAATTCCTGGGCGGGGCTGTTTAAAAAGTTTTCACAGCAGCATTTTAGATGTTCTAATTACAAAGGAGTTATGTAAATGTCCGTTTTATGCTTCTGAAAACAGGTGCAATCTCTGTGCAAAAAAAGAAAATTTGTCATGAGCACTGGAATAAAAGGGGAAATAATGAATAAGAACATAATTTAATTACATGAATGTCAGCTTTCTGTACAAACTACATTTGATGTAATTAAAGTACATGGAACAAATAAAATGAATCAGAGAAATTTCTTACCTTTTTTTGAGATAAAGGAAGATTCAAAATGACATACTATTTATGGGAAACCTGTAATAACTATGCAAAAAATATGTGTGTGTGTGAGTGTATGTGTGTATGTCCAGAAGAGAGAAGCAGAGAGACTGAAGGGTAATTTTTTCTGGCCTCTTAGTTGACAACCAATGAAGCAGACAACATTTATGAAAATAAAGCTTTTGATAGTAAGGGGCTAATATCTACAAATAACTATAAATTAACATTTTTTTCAATGATCATGAGCCCCAGTAAAATAAACATGACATTTGTTTGATGATTGTTTCAGTCCTTTCCCCATCATAAAGTCATACCAGGAGCTCGCTGCCTTTGTTAGGTCAGGAATGCTTCTAGAGAAGGAAGCAAATCATGAATTTAAATTTAGAGAAAAAGAATGCTCATTCTAGGACGAAGAACTACTCCTAACTAATGGTTTGCTGGCATTACACGTGCCACTGGGGCATTTATCTGGGGAGCCATTTGTTCTGTGCTGTGCTTATATAGGATATTTTGTTCTAGCTATCTACGAGCCTTCCTGTGAAGCATACAAACACCTAGGCCAGACGTCAAATTACTACTGGATAGATCCTGATGGCAGTGGACCTCTGGGGCCTCTGAAAGTCTACTGCAACATGACAGGTAACTGTGTCACATTTATGTTTTATGAAGATGGCTTTTCTCTATGTTATGAATAAGTAGTTCCACCAATGGTTTATTTCTTTGGTGCTGTGCTTTTACCACAACATCTAATCAGTAAGATATTGCTGGATTTGTCAGATAAGATGTCAAAAAGTGTTATTAAAGCAATAAAACATTTTGACACTATGCTTTTCCAAAAGTTTACCTTTGACATGAACAATTAAGAATCTTTTTTTTTTTTAATCAACATGTCGGGGGAAAACCAGAAAGTAAAGTTAAAAAGTTAAGCCCACAGCAAGGACTGGTAACCTAGACTAAAGAATTTCAGTATCACAGCTCCAATATCCTCACTGTGCATGCTGGAGGAAGCTTTTAGATCATACCAGACCTTCCTCTATTCTCAATGGTTATGAAAGAAATCTTTCTAAGGGCTGAAATCTCATTTTGACAATAGCAAAAATTACTGGAAGTTTTATGGAATATATTTAGAGTTTTCTTCTTGGGAAGAGAACCTAGTTTTTCTCCACTTCCATGTTAAACGAGATAGTGGGTTCTTGTAAACTTCCACAACAATGTGTAAGAGATACAGATCTCGGAGATTAAAAACAGACTTTCCACCAGACACTTGGCAATATCTTACCCTTCAACAATCCAGAGGAAGGTGTGAGGTATGCATTATTTACTGGCTTCAGAAATAGACCAGCATTTGATATGAAGTCCTGGGCATATGATGATGAGGGTAGTGATAATATGATGCTATTGATGGTGATTACTGAGTGTGACTGTTTATCATCTGTCAAGTACCATAATTCCTTTAGACAGACCAACACTTGGGTTTACATCCTGGCTTCATTAATCACCCCATGTGTAATATTTGGCACTTTACTAGCTTTACTAAATGCAGTAAGCCTCAGAATCTTTATCTGTAAAATGAGTTAATAAGAATACCCACTTCATAGCATTATCATATGAATGCAATAAGATAATCTGCATATGGTTCTTAGCATATTGTCTAACACATGGTAAACTTTCAATAAAAGTTACTGGATGAGGGCCAGGTATGGTGGCTTACGCCTGTAATCCTAGCACTTTAGGAGGCTGAGGTGGGTAGATCACAAAGTCAAGAGTTTGAGACCAGCTTGGCCAACATGGTGAAACCCTGTATCTACTAAAAATACAAAAATTAGCTGGGGTTGGTGGCATGTGCCTATAATCCCAGTGACTTGGGAGGCTGAGGCAGGAGAATTGCTTGAATCTGGGAAGCAGAAGTTGCAGTGAGCCAAGATGGCACCACTGCACTCCAGCTTGGGCAACAGAGCAAGACTGTCTCAGGGGAAAAAAAATAAAAAATTAAAAAGTAATTGGATGAAAATGTTTAAAGGGTCTGGGAGTTAAATAACTTGCCCATATTTTTCAGGCAAGATTCAAATTGAATTATTTGCAGCCCATGGATTTTACTTTGGGCTATAGTTCAGAACCAAATGTGGAGTTTTCTTTTGTTTTTGTTTTGCTTTCCATACAAACTTCTTGGCTCTGCAGACTCTGCTTCATTATGTCTGAAGTGGAAATCAGGTTGTGCCAATAGAACTGAAAACCATGAAGGATACTACAGGCAAGCAGACACCAGCAGGGAACTCTTAGTAGTATCAGGAAGCCAGGCATGGTATAGAATAGAAGGGAAAATGATGAAAGCATCAGTGTAGATGGGAGACACATACAGAAGTCAGTAAAATGGAAGCCGACCAGCCTGGGCAGCATAGCAAGACCACATTTCTAGTTAGAAAAATTCCCAGCTACTTAGGAGGTTCAGGTGGAAGGATCCCTTCAACCCAGGAGATTCAAGGCTATAGTGAGTCATGATCATACCTCTGCACTGCAATCTAATAGAATAAGAACCTGTCTCAAAACTTTTTTTTCAAAATAGAGATAAAAAAATAAAATGGGAGCTGGCATCTCCTAAATGTCTAAATTTCCTCTAGAAAGTTGGAAGATGCTAGCTCCCATTTTATTTTATTTTTCTATTTTGAAAAAGAACTCTAGGCATGCCTCAGAGAAGGAACATACTTACCAGAGAGATTAATCTAAGAGTTCACGGACAGTTGGACTTGTTAATGCACTCGAATTCTTTTTTATATACCTACATTGTTATCTTGTTAGCACTCAAGTATTAACCTGTGATAACCTGACTTCATTTTAAAGAGTGTTGATTTTGGCTTCTCCAATACATCAAAATAAATAGGGTACAATAAAGTCTATTCTTAACCTCAAAGGAATTCAGGCATCCTGACTTGTATTGGACAATTAAGAATTTATTTTAGTTAGTTTCCTACATTCATCTCAACAAGATTATAAAAAAAATTAAAATGTACACAGTTCTCATGAAGGACACATACAACACACAGGACTAGTCCACTTTCAGGAGAGCTTCTCCTGTACATTGAACCCTTTGCTCAGAGATGTAGGTCTTATCTTCATCTATATCTCCCTTAAAGAGCACAGCTGCAATTTAACTCAGCACTTTAGATACAGTCTGAGCTGTAAGTAGCAGAGTACAACTTTTTGCAATTAGAATATTTTTCTTCTATTCATGCAAGAGAGTCATGAACATCAGTGTGGTCAGGGGCCCTCGAAGAATCTTGCCTTACAGACCAGCAGGCACCTTTTAGTTCTTTGTCACTGACCAATGCTTTCTTTTCCTGGAAAGAATGTGGATTTAACATCATTAAGAGAATATGATGCACAAGGCTTGGCTTGGGCTCTTCCATTTCCAAAAGATAAATGTTAAAGAAGAGAGAGTAACAGCATGAGGTGTTCTATCAAGTCTTGAAATCTAACTCTATGTCATGAAAAATTATATATGCTCCCAAAACATGAAGTATAAAGGGAGACAAGCACTCAGAAAGGCAAAGAAGAGAAATGAGCCCTATAAATCAATATGCTAAGTCACAAGAGAGGTTGGCTTACTCCAAAGAACTGAGATACCAGTGGCTAGAACATGGTGAGCCTAAGAGAGGGACTCAAAATAAAGCAGGGGAGTGGTGGGTGGCGGCAGGCCATAGCCAACCAGCTATAAGGAGTGTAGGGCAGAAAAAAAAATTGCTTTTATTTTTTTATTATTTTTCAATTACACTAAGGGGGAGTCCATGGAAAGATTTTAATCAGGGGAATAAGATCTTGATTGCATTCAAACATCTACCACTTGGACTGCTATGAGAGACAGAATGAAAACATTGTGACCAGTTCTAATGTTATTGCAAAAGTCCAATGAAGAGATGATGCTCTCTTGAACTAGGGTAGTGATGGTTTAAAGTGATGAGAAACTGATAGATTTTTAGATTTGTTTTGAAGGTAGAATTGACAGGATTGGTAAAAATTTGGATGAGAATGTTTAGAGACAGTAATCAATACTAACTTCTCAACATATGGACTGAATGACTGGATAAATTATAGTGCCATTTAGAAGAAATGGAAAATAAGGGCAATACAGTTTTAAAGGAAGCTCAAGAACTTAGTTTTGACTAATTAAATGTGAAGTGCCATATGCCATCCAAACTGAGATGCAAATTTTGCAGTCAGAGAAGCCCCAAAAGCCTGCTTGGGTTAGAGATATAAATGTGCCAATTATTAACATGTTAATATATGAGTATTAATAATATCATTTGGGGGTTGATATAACAAAGAAACAGCATCTCAGGAATGAGCTCTTAGAAACTCAATAGGCAGGGCACAGTGGCATACGCTTGCAATCCCAGCACTTTGGGAGGCCGAGGAGGGGGATCACTTGAGCCTAGGATTCAAGACCAGCCTGGGCAACATGGCAAGACCCTATCTCTACAAAAATAAAAAAAACTAGCTGGGCATGGTGGTGTACACCTGTGGTTCCTGCTACTTGGAAGGCCAAGATGGGAGGATCACTTGAGCCTGGGGGATCAAGGCTACAATGAACCGTGATCACAGCACTGCATTCCAGCCCAAGTGCTAGAAACCCTGTCAAGAAAAAGAAGGAGGAGGAGGAGGAAGGGAAGGAAAGGGTGAGGTCAAGGGGGCAGAGGAGGATGAGTGGGAGGAGGAATTACTTCCTTCTCACACTGCTCTAAAGAACTTCCCTGAGATTGAGTAATTTATAAAGGAAAGAGCTTTAATTGAGTCACAGTTCCTCATGTCTGGGGAAGCCTCAGGGAATTTACAATCCTGGCAGAAGGGGAAGCAGGCACCTTCTCCACAAGGCAGCAGGAGAGAAAGCATGTGAAGACGGAACTATCAAACACTTATAAAACTATTAGATCTCATGAGAACTCACTCAGTATCATGAGAACTGCACAGAGAAAACTGCCCCCATGATCCAGCCATCTCTCAACACGTGGGGTTTGTGGGCATTACAATTCAAGATGAGATTTGAACAGGGACACAGAGCTAAATCATATTACTCAATCATTCAATGGATAGAGATTTGGGTTCTAGTGTTAAAATATTTAATAAGTGAAAAAATATACATAATTAAGGGTAGATAGAGAAAAAGCATCTGAGGGCATTTGGGAGCAGATAGATATCTGTGTGGAGGTTGAAATGACTGCTTGGATCCTAGAGAATGACAAAAAGATTTGGAGAATAAAGAGCAACTTGGCATCTACCCACACATGCACAGTGGAGGTGGTGGTGCCACAGCAGTGTGGCAGTAAATAGGAACTAGAATGCAGGGAATGCGGTATGGCTGGGAATGATGAACCTTCTAAGGATGCTTCATAGACAGTGTTGGGGAACCATGGATTGAGCTACATCCCAGGGAATTAGGAGTGTTCTAAATGACAGAGCATTTTAAGCACTGCATAGGACACCAGCAAAATCTTCCATAAAACGGCTGACTCGCAAGCTGAGTCTTGAAGAACAAGTGGGTGTTATGAGGCTGGGAAATCAGGAGAAGGAAAAATAGGTCAACTTATAAAATGCTTTGTGTAGGATGCAAAGCAGTTGAAACTTTGTCCTGAGATTTGAGGACAAAGCAATCAATGGATGGTTTCAAGCAAAAGAGTAACTTCATCAGGCAGTGTATATTAAAAGCATCACTTTGGCAGCTGTGAAAAAGTTCTCCAAAGGCGACTGGGACATAAAAGAGGGAAACAGGTTCAAAAGCCCCTGTAGTAATTCAGGAGTTGAAAATGGAGACATAAAGTAGTAGCAATAAAGTAAAAGAGGAAGAGATTGATTTGATGGGTGTTTAGGAAGGTGAGTTGGCCAGACCGTTCCTGATGAGATAGAAAAAGTTGAAAATGATAACCCTATGACATGGAGCACAGAGAAGCAGAGGAAAACCAGGAAAAAGGGTAAGATTCTGTGTTGCTTTCGGTCTCTATAACTCAACCAGGTAAAGTGGTCCTACAGGCAGATGCTACACAAAGTCACTGTAGGACCTTGAACACGTCTATTTTAAAAAGTCTTTGGCTGGGCACAGTGACTCATGCATTTTGGGAGGCTGAGGTGGGCAGATCACCTGAGGTCAGGAGTTCAAGACTAGCCTGACCAACATGGCAAAACCCTATCTCTACTAAAAATACAAAAACTAGGTGGGTATGGTGGCACACACCTGTCATCCCAAATACTCAGGAGTCTGAGACAGGAAAATTGCCTGAACCTGGGAGGCAGAGGTTACAGTGAGCCGAGATGGCCCCACTGCACTCCAGCCTGGGTAACAGAGTGAGACTCTGTCTCAAAAAATAGATTATAAAAATAAATAATTTTTGTCTTGGTTTTGTTGTAAATAAGTGCAGATAATGGAATAAGTTGATCTCTATACTGCCTTTCATTCAAAAAATTTCTATTGTTACCATGAGACATGAAAAAAATTACTACTTGCAGTCAAATAATTTAGACAGAAACCTCTTATCTCAAACAAGCTTGAATTTACTATTTCATGACTAAGTTTGACGTAAATTGACCCTCTTCATTTTTTCTCATAAGGCAGTTGTTCAACTATGTAATTCTTCTGACTATCTGCAGTTCAGAGGTACATTTCTTAGAAATTTGGAAATTAGGGGGTGTCCTAAATTATAGAGCATTTCAAGTGCTGCTCAGCTAATGACATTGAAGAGAGATTTTTCACTGAAATCTTTTCTTAAAAAATGTATCATCCTGTGAAAGCCAAAGCCTGGTTTCTTGTTTTAGATGTTAGGGCACATTATAAAATGTGGTCGTTGTTATCCTTGCCTGCCTTCTCTGTTTTTATGCTCCCTCTGAACATTTGGTGTTAAAACTTTCGTGAAAACGATCTTATATTTTCAGTATTAACCTCTTTTAATTGTACATTTTTTCCCTAACATTTCAGCTTTTCACTTCTATTTTCTTCAGGTGTTACCAGCATCCTTTCCCTAGAAACCCTGAACCTTTGTATTTAAAGCTTCATTTAGGTCTTTCTGCTAGATGGTTAATAGTAACAACAGTAAATAAAGCAAGATCCAGCCATGATCCTTAGAACCTGCCTGTCTATCCTTAAACCTAAGACAACATTTTTCTTCGTATTCTACCCTCTAATTCATTTTCTCTGTGTAACTCTCCCTGCATTCATTTTTCTCTTAGTTTAAGTAAGCATCTGTACCCTAGTGCATGAAGTTTAAAGTCCAAATAAAGAACTCCTCTTGCGTTCTTCCTAGCACTGGTTTTGTAGTTTTCTCAAAAAGCCGTTAAGCTTGTTTACATAATTTGTGCTTTATAAAGCCCCAGGATTTAGCTGATCAAATTCTATTATCCTCTATAATAGTAAAAGCTGTTCATGCTTTTTAATCTAATATTTATAGAGAGCTTGTAACTGAAGTTTCTAAGCACTTACACTCAGTGTTAGTGTTATATTTGGTATTATGCTTCTCACAGGCTTTAGAAGTACAGTGTGAGCAGGAGGAAATGGGTCACTGAGGTGGTAGACTTGAACTCTAGTGCAAAATATCATAAACCACCCACCTCCACCTCCCCATGTCCACAAGGCAAAATAGTTTCTATCCTATTGTATACACCCAAACATTTTCAGTCAACAATAGGCTACATATACAATGGTGGGACTTTAAGATTATAATGTTGTATGTTTACTGTACCTTTCCTATGTTGAGATAGGTTTATAGACACAGATACCATTCTGTTACAATTGCCTACAGTATCCAGTATGGTAACACGCTGTACAGGTTTGTAGCCTGGGAGCAACAGGCTTCACCACACAGCCTAGGTGTGTAGCAGGTTATACCACCGAGATTTGTGTAAGTAAACTCTATGATGTTCCCGTGGTGACAAAATCACCTAAAACACATTTCTCAGAACCTATGCCTGTTGTTAAGTGACACATGACTGTGCTCTTTTCCTTAGCAGTTTACGGTAACACAAATTTAATATCTACAGTTTCTGTGTGTCAAGGCACAGGTTACCTGGGTCAACTGCTCAGTCTTTTTTTTTTTTAAAGAAAGAAAGAAAGAGAAAAAAAAAGGGGGAGAGAGAACAGGAGTCTTGCTCTATTGCCGAGGCTGAATGCAATCTAGAAATAGGTATTAAAAACCTCTTTTATGCTGATGATTGTGCTTAACAGCGGAGACAGGAAGGAGTAAGGAAAGAAAATAACAAACAAACAGTAAACCAGTATTTTGTTTAAATCTGTGAAATGCTGTGCAAGTGCTGAAGAGTGATTTGCTTCCATTTATGTGGTCACTTTCAAAATAGGTGTAATGTGATACTAAAAAAAAAAATGTATGTTCTGTGGACCTGGGGTGTAGAATTCTATAAATATTCACTGAATTTACTTGTTCCAGGTCTGAGTTCAAATCATAAATGTCTCTGTTAATTTTCTATCTCATTCATCCAACGAATATTAACAATGTGGTGTCAAAGTCTCCCGCTATTAGTGTGGGAGTCCAAGTCTCTTTATAAGTCATTGAAAACATGTCTTATATATCTGGGTGCCCCTATATTGGGTACATATATATTTATGATCATTGACTCCTATTGTTGCATTGATCTTTTTATCATTATGTAATGTCCTTCTTTGTTTCTTTTAGTCTTGGTTACTATTGTAGTCTATTTTGTCAGAGATGAAAGTTATGACTCCTGTTTTTTTGTTTGTTTGTTTTGTTTTTCTTTCCTCTCCATTTGATTGTTGAGTCTTCCTCCAACCTTTTGTTTTGAGTCT
>CM052658.1:9891253-9926796 GCA_028533165.1 Leontopithecus rosalia | reverse complement strand
CACTTATATTCCTCTCTAAATTGTCTATTCTCATTAGGATTTCGTCAAATCTCTTTTCAAAGTTCTTAGTTTCTTTACATTGGGCTAGAACATGTTCTTTTAACTCACAGAAGTTTCTTTCTTTTTTTTTTTTTTGAGATGAAGTTTCACTCTTGTTACCCAGGCTGGAGTGCAATGGTGCGATCTCAGCTCACCGCAACCTCCGCCTCCTGGGTTCAGGCAATTCTCCTGCCTCAGCCTCCTGAGTAGCTGGGATTACAGGCACGCGCCACCATGCCCAGCTAATTTTTTGTATCTTTAGTAGAGATGGGGTTTCACCATGTTGACCTGGATGGTCTCAATCTTTTGACCTCGTGATCCACCCGCCTCGGCCTCCCAAAGTGCTGGGATTACAGGCTTGAGCCACCACACCCGGCCCTCTTAGAAGTTTTTTATTATCCACCTTCTGAAGCCTAATTCTGTTGGAATGCACTCGTTCTCCATCAGGCCTTGTTCCCCTGTTGATGAGGAACTGTGATCCTCTATAGAGGGAGAGGCATTCTGATTTTGAGTATTCTCTGCCATTTTATGCTGGTTTCTTCCCATCGTTGTAAATATATCCACCTGTCATCTTTGTAATTACCAACTTTCAAATTAGGTCTCTTAGTGGATGTCCAACTTGTTAATTCCCAGGGCTTAAATGTGAGCAACCCACCGCACTGGCTAAAACAGCAGCATCAAGATTCTTGGTGCTTTTCTGTCCGGGAGTCTTCCATCTGGCTTTCCTCCTGAATCCCTTCTTCAATCAGCTACAAATGTCGGCCAAAAGGGGAACCAGTCCCGTTTACTCTGCACTGAAAACTGCCGGGCCGGGGCACCAGCAAAACCGCAAAGCCAGCTACAAGAGTCACGCTGGCGACCCTTGGGGCTCCTCCACTGGGAATCTCCTGGTCGTTGTGCAAGAAAGATTCATCTGAAAGTGTGGCGTCCTCTCATTCTCTGCACTTTCACTGGGAGCTACAAGCCTGAGCTGCTAGTGGTCAGCCATCTTGGATCTCTCTCACTGCTCAGAGTCTTAACAGGCTGAGACCAAGGTGTCAGCCAGGGCTTGGGTTTTACCAGACTTGGGATCTTCTTGGAATCTTATTCAAGTGTTGATAGATTCAGTTCCTTGTGGTTTAAAGACCGACATCTCATATTCTTACTGGCTGTTGGCCTCAGATTGCTCTCAGCTCCCAGAGGCTGCTCCCAGGTCCCTACCTTGTGGCTTTGCCTCTCTGACTCACTTTCCAGCACTCACCTGACTAGGTCATCACCCAGGATAATTACACCCATTTGATTAACTCAAAATCACCAGATTACAGCCCTTCATTACACCCACAAAATTTCTTCACCTGTTTCATATAAAGAAGCCCAATCCCATTAGTGACACCCTATCATATTTTCTGGCCCTACTCCCAGTCTAGGAGAGGGTATTATACCTGGTGTACCCACCAAGATTCAGGTTGCTGGAATCTTGAAGACCATTTTAGAATTCTGTCTAGCATGCTTACCTGCATGCCTCTGTATATTATTCACAATTCAAACAACCTTTGTTTTTACCTTTTGAATAGCAACAGTCTTATAGTTGTAACATATTATTTGATTAAAACTTGACAATAAAGAAAAGCAAAAGTAAAAATTACTTGTCAACCAGAAATGACAATTACTAACACATTAGGCATTGTGTGATATAGATTTTATATTTTATATGGATACCTGCATATATAATTGAGAGCAAACTAAATGCCAGGCACATTTTTAAAATATCACATGTGGTACCTCATCCAATAACTCATGACAACATCACAAGATGGGTAATGCTATTGTTCTCCCATTTTTTGATGATAAAACTAGAGCTCTGAGAAATGAAGTCCTAGGCCACACATGTAGTAAATAATGAAACCTGATTTTTTAGCTAGGCTTGTATGTTCAAAGCTAGTTTGTAGCAACCATGTGTGTCTGTGTATGTGCACACAAGCTCATACATATATAGGAACCACACTTCTCATTTACATTCTGTAGTATGATTTGCAATATGATTGCTGAAATGATGTTTTTTATTCAAATATCTTCATTATGGTTAAAATTTCCTTAAACTGCTCTGAGTTATCTGTGATTTGGACAGCATTTTTTTATACACAATTTACTTTTTATTATCTAATGCCTTTTAATCAGAGGACACATTTTAAATGAAATCAATATATAAACCATTATATTGTCAATTTTAGTTCTTAATTCAACTACAAATATTTTCTCTAATGTAATTTTCTGAGAGCTTTACATAATTTGTATTTTTTTTGTATACCTAAGTTTATCATCCCTTAGGGTCTGAGCCCAAATTTTAGAATAACTTAAACTCTATCTCCAACATCTAGTTCATTTTGCAATGTAAAGTCTTAAACTGAATTGAACAAAATCTTGTTTGAGTATGCAACAGGATTGAATGGAATTGTTCTTGATATCATCTGTAACACTTAATGTGATTGTAGTGTCTAATTCTTTCTCTTTTAGGAATGAAATCATGTAGAGATGAGGACACACAGAGCCTATTCTATATTAGGCCTTATTAACATTCATAAATTGGACTCTACTAATCTTCTAAGCCCTTCATTTTCCTATATATCATAACTATTTCTCTGATGTGTGCACTGGTTTCCTACAATTTTTTTCTACACTCGTTTTTACTTTTTTCTCATCAAAGCCATTTTCTCTCCTCTTTCTGTCTCCTAACCTAGTTTACCTCCTCTGTGGTTAACCCACTCAGAGAATAGCTGTCCTTTAGGTCTTCGTTCAGTCACATCTTCTCCTCTTTGTCGACCTCTCACAGGCTGTCTTTGTTATAAACCTTTGTAATCACTCAGCAACTCCTGCTTCACGCGTTCAGCTATTTCAGTTCTTCACAATCAGTATAAATCTTTGAATTCAATTCTGCTCATACAGCTTCAATTGAAAATCTCGGAACCAACTCACTGATCAAACGCAGCCTGTAAAGAACTCTTCTCCGTAACTGATTACCCACTCCTAAAGACTCCCTTCTGGATTCAGCCTCCTTCCATAGACAGCTTCTGCCTGCCAGGCTTTCTTTGCAATCTCGTCTTCATTGTGTGTCAGCCATAGGGATAGGTTAATACTACAGAAGTTCTCAAAAGATCAAAAAAAGGGAAGGGAAAGAGAGAAAAACCATGAAATCAAGTGAGGCCTATACCACAGGAGAGGACCCAGAAAGGGGGTACAAGACCCCAGGTGAAATCAAGATGAAATGGCTTTAGATGCATAGCAGGTCACTCAGCCCTTCTGAAGCCTCCAAAATCATACACTATATGCAAACGTTCTTCCTTCAAATATTTTCATGTAACTTGACAAAACAATATCTTATAGACACTGCTTGATTTTGTGCTTTAAAAGCACTGCTTTTGTTATACAATTTCTCTGCTCAAAATCCAAGAAAGGCTTCACATTGTGTATGGCTAGGGACTGTTGTTTGATTTCCTTTGGTGCTTGGAATCTGAAACTCTTGCCTAGTCCACAATCATCAACTCTTCAAACAGGATGGGAAACACACACACACAAATACACACACACACACACACACACAGAGGAAATTCAATTAAGTTCAACTCATTGCTTTGCAATCAAAAATCATAAACCACAGGAATAATCTTGTACTTTTTTACTACGAATTCCTCTCTTCTGGCTAAACTTAAAGCCAGTAATAACTGTGTTTCTGTTTCTCCAAACTTTAGGTTTTCCAGTTTTATGGGTCACCTTTTATTTCTTCTGAGTACATCAAGTTTCGTATCACAATATTCCTGGAAATGTTAGAAAGAGAATCTCATGTGGCAGCTAATCTCTCTTTTTATATTATGTCATTGTCTAATCACCACAACCAATAAAGTTAAATTGTAAACTGCACAAATATCATATGTTCCCCAAACTGGAAAATATTTAAAGTCATATTTTCTGGAACTGACTTAAACTAGAGGCCCTAAAAGTTATCTATGCCCCACACAAATGATGGCTACATCAAAGTAATTGTCTCATTAATGAAGAATGAAAATACAACTTTGGGAAAAAAAAATCCTTGTGGATGAAGTTGTCAAAAACTGTTTGCTGCATTTATGTACAGACAGCTTCATGGGGATTGACCACTCTTCACATAATTATTAATCTCATATTCTATTGTTACTCAGATTTTGAACAAAATCAGCATTAAACAGTGAGACTAGGTAAGAACTTGCTCTATCATTAACTTTATTATTTCTATTATTACTCATGTTTTGCTTTTATGTGCGTCCATGTTATTCTATCTTCACCGTACTCCTATTTGTTCTTCTGTTTCTAAGCTCACGTGGCATAGCTATAGGTTTTAGGGCTAAGACAAGGCTGCATAATTTTGAGAGGTGAAATGAATGCCTTCGCTGCTCCAGGCAGCTGTACATGAAGGACAGAGCAGGAAGTTTATTTGTACATTGTAGAATCTGACATCTTTCACTCTCGGGTTTTAAAAGACTATAAAATAATATTGAGCATCTTGCTTACATTTCACTTTTCTCTAACCTGAGGTATTTGTCCTTTGTACATGGGGTGTACCATCATCATGGACTTCATCTTCACCATGTTTGTGTTTGCCAAGAATGTCTTCATCTCCCCTATATTGGAATTCATGATTTTTATATAATGTCTTCTTCATTTTAATTTTACTCTCTATTTTAGATATAGCACATCCCTTGTGGCTTCTTAATCCTTCAGTACAACCTGTTTCTTCTCTGAAAGTCAGAAGAATCTTCCTTTTGTCCCAAATGTTCTGAAATTTCAAAACAACATGATTTGGAATAGGTCAGTTTTCATGTATTCGCTGGGTGTTCACTTTAACATTGGTAACTCAGGTTCTTAAATTTCTTTTTATTTATCTGTTTTTGATTCTGTCTCTTACGATTTATTATCTCTTTCTAGAATGCTTTTCATTTTGGTTTTAAATCAAAGTGTTTCTTCTTGAAAATTTTATTTTTAATTTGTTCTATTATTGCTTTATGAATGCAGTACCTTTTTTTTTGTATCCCAATGAGAATAAACATCTTTTTCCGGCTTCTTTCTTAGTTTTCTCCAAGTTTCTTGATTCTGTTCATTTTTTTTTCTGACCTTCATAGCTTTCCTCATATTCATGATTATTATTATCTCTGTGTTTATTATTAGGGGTAGCAGGGTCTTGTTGACTTGGAGGTTTACTCTGGGTTAGAGTAACACTTATGTCCTGGCATGCCTCGTACCCATGCCCCATTTTCCTCCCATTTCTCTGACATCCCTGTGAATGGCTCTTCCTTTGATTCTTGGTGGTGCCCTTGTGTGCATGATAAATTATATGATCACCTCAGTGCACAGGAAGCTGAGTGTTCCAGCTTTTGGACTGTCTCACCTGTTGTCAGCATTTTTTTCCTTTTTCTTTTTATTAGTCAGATTATCTAAGGGTAAGTTTTAAAATTTCTTTCCTGAAGGTTTCTGATCTGGTTGCCAACAATCTTGGAACCATTTGGGAAAAGAGGTTCAAGAGCATGAACATTCAGTATTTGGTATAAGCATAGATAATCTCCATTTTCTGTGTAGTTTCCACATCCTCTTCTATACTTGGTTCTTCTCAATGCAGGAATTCTTTTAGAAAATAAACCTCCAGTTATCTACCAGAGTGAGAGAGGAGTAGTCAATCAGCCTTAACCCAGTTCTACTTGCTTTATTAATTACTGAATCTTCTATGGATTCATGGTCATAAATTGGGTTGGTTCTCATCTTTCCAGACTGTTGAGTTAAAATTCAGTATTCTTAGATCTACTAAGTCAGTTAGCACATATTCATTTGCTTTCCATCCTCCAAAATTTTATGGCGACTATTGATTTATAATATCCTGGTCTTTGTGGGAAATATATATGTGTGTGTGTATATGTGTGTATGTGTGCACAGGCATGTGTGTGTGTGTGTGTATTTGGTAGCTTTAGGGGTGTGTGTGTATATTCCCTAGCTATAGGGATATATGTGTGTGCGTGTGTGTGTGTGTGTGTGTGTATTCCCTAGCTATAGGGATACATAAATATGGGTGTGTGTATTCCTTAGCTTTAGGGGTGCGTGTGTGTGTGGATTTGTGTATGTGAATTCCCTAGCTTTAGGGGTATATTTATATGTGTGTGTGTATATATATGTGTGTAAATTCCCTAGCTTTAGGGGGATATATATGAGTGTGTGTGCATGTGTGTGTACACGTGTGTGTGTATTCCCTAGCTTTAGCAGTATATATGTATTTGTGTGTGGGTGCACAGGCATGTGTGTGTGAATTCCCTAGCTTTAGGGTTGTATATATATATGAGTGTGTGCATGTATTCCCTAGCTGTAGGGATATATATATGTGTGTATCTGTGTATATGTGTGTGTGTGTGTGTGTGTGTATTCCCGAGCTTTAGATATATGTGTGTGTGTATGTGCGTGTGTGTCTGTGTGTGTGTGTATTCCCTAGCTCTAGGGATAAATATGTGTGTGTGTATGTGTATTCCCTAGCTGCTTTAGGGATATATGTGTGTGTATGTGGATTCCCTAGCTTTAGGGGTATATATGTATGTGTATGTGTGTGTAAATTCCCTTGCTTTAGGGGGATATGTGTGTATGTGTGTAAATTCTCTAGCTTTATGGGTATACGTGTGTGTGTGTGTGTGTGTGTGTATTCCCTAACTTTAGGGGTGTGTGTCTGTATATGAATTCCCTAGCTTTAAGGGATTTAGAAGGCATAAATGTTAAATACCAGTGTGCCAGTGTTTACTCCCCATCCTAACCAAATACACCTTATTTATTTTTAATCCCATAATTTAATGTCATAAAACCAAATATTTAAAATACATGTCTCAAAACATATTTTAATGTATTAAAAATCTCCAAATTTAAATGTAAATTAATAAATTTTCCTTGTTGGTTAAATAATATCATAATTCTTAAAGTGTTTATTATTGACTCTGCTGTGTAAGAGGTAATATGATAAATGCTTTCATCTATTGTGTTTCATTTATTCTTCACAATAACTGAAAGTTTTGCGATATAGAAACTGAAACACTAACAGATATTAACATCTACAACACAATTTACAAAGGGCTGTTTACACAAAGAATATAGATTTGGATGACATTCTGTATCATCTAGTGGCATTAATGTATCACTTTTTAATAGGTTGAAACATTCGAAGAAATCCTCAGTTCTTATAATATAAATTAGTTATTATTTGAAAATATTTTCCTCCTATCTATGATTTCTGGTTAACTGGATTCTAGATTCGTCAATAGATAGACACCATGTCTATCTTGTTCACTGCTGAACTCAGCAGAGTGACTGGTGTATGTCGGCACTTCTGCTGTGAATAGACCTTCCCACTGTGACTTTTTCAGTAAAGCTGAGTAGCCGCCACCAATCTCAGTGCTAAATAAGGAAACAGGTTTGAGATTGACAAGAGTGTGCCTCATTTATAATTAGAAGACATGCATTTATTAGCAATACACTCAAAAATTGTCCATACAATTCGTCCTATAAACTTGAAAAAGTCCAAGTGTTCTATCCTTGTAGGCGCTCCAACTTGTCCTTGTATGGCTGTTTTTACAGCAAATGTGAAAATGTTCCAGAAGCAGGATTGAGTTTGCCTTACATTGGGATCAAGTAGCTAGAATCCTCTAATTTAATGGATGAAAATGGTCTGTTTAAGAATCAGGCCTCAGTAAGCATTATTAAAAGTAAAAAGTTAAGAGTTCACTAGGTTCTTACTATTTTTTGTGCAAGAGTGAAGAGATACTAAAATGTTTTAGCTAAGCAACTTATGTGAACATCAGTAATTTCTTTCATCAATGAAAACTCAACTTCTATAATACAATTAATAACAAAAGAGCTGGTTTTGAGCAGTGATAAACATAACTTAAAAGCTTATGGTAATATCTGCCTCTAAAATCTGTGATTTTAATGTTGGCCAACACCATGTGAAGTTTGGGTTTTATTATAGCTTAGGGTTACTGATCAGCCTTATACCAACCCTTGGCTGTAGACCCTTACTGTCTAATGTGCATGTAATTACAACTAACTGTCCTTGGGATGAATTTTAAAAGTAAATTACAAACCACATAGCCTATGAGTTGACTCTCCAGGTTGTTTTACCTACTATTTATAAAAGAAACTATGTTAATATGAAGCAGTTAATTTGGAAAACATGTACAAAAGATGATTACTTTCACATTGCTAGTATGTTGATTAGTTGTAAAGTGCTATAAAGGATTATGTTTTACTAATAGTGTCACTGATGATCCTAGATTCACTTATCACACTTCTGCATGACTATTGCTATTTATTAACTACAATCCCAGGCCAGCTTGAGCAATATAGTTTCCTTTACATTTTTTGCTCATTGCTTCTTTACATGTCCTGATTTCCATAGTCTTCCTTCTATTCTCTTCTCTACTAGATAGGAAAAGAGAGATTTGACATGATGCTAAGTATATTAATATAATAGTTTCCTCTCCCAGTAGTATTTGCATTTCAAAAATAATAACAAGATGAACCAAACTATGGAAGCAATATTTCCAGACAGGATAGCTTTCATTGCTCTCTAAATCACTCCTATCCTGAGCCCCCATTCTACCTGTGTATACAAAGACTCATAGCCCATGTAATTTTCAAAGGCTCTCCCATGCAGTTTCTTTTATTGTGGTGGGTGGCAGGGAACTGGAAAGCCACTGTTTCTATTAACTGCTCTGTCTTTTGCTTTAATATCTGCTTCATAACACACCTTTTTTTTCCCACTTGCAACCTTATTTTATATACAAAGGCTCAGAGGAAAATGAAATCAGAGAAAAAAAGAGTTAAATATCATCTGTAAACAAATATAAAGCAACACACCATGCGCGAAATGTTTATGCCTTCTGGATAGAGAATTCTCTTTTGGTATCATCAATTGTTAATGGTACTAACAATGTTGGTGTCATTGTTCCCACCATCTCTACTCCCCACAAGTTTATCTTTCCTTTGAGAGTTCCAAATTCTGTTATTAAAATATCCAGTATCTCCATATACAATAGTCATTTTTAATATTTTGAAATCCTAAATTTTGAAATTCCTATTGATATGTGATAGCAAAATGTTCCAACTTCATATACGACATTTGAGTACTTCATTGTGGCCACTTTAAAGTCTGTCTGTATATAACTATGGGTAGGCAAGGACCAAACTTGCTCAGAAGCTTTCATAGATGCTGCAGCTTTATAATTACAATGCTTATCTGCATGGTCATTTTTAAATCAGTTATTATAAGCTTGCTTGATATTTTTGGTTGATAATGGAAAGTAAAGGGGAATAAAAATTTAGATAATGAAGATGATTTGAAAGAAGTTGGGTTTGCATGAGATTTGTTGATGAAACCACTGATATTTTCTTTCTCCTGTTTCAAGCCTTGGGCAGAAACCTTATGAAAATATTTAGAATTTAGAGAGACTATCATAGCCCCACTGAGCATCTGACTCATCTGGTTGCTGCAATGTCATTAAAATAAATTTTGGGTGCTGGTTCAGTTTGTCTTTGGCTCTACAGACATGGCCTTATTCACATTGATTGCTCTTCCATTAATGGTAGTGTAATAACGAAAACAAGAGCACAGTGTTCAAAAGCAGGTCCACATGCAAAGGATTTAACAGTATTATTGTATCATATTTCCAGAGATATGAAGTATATTTATTAAATATATTCCTAGATTATAAGACTCTTGCTTTAAATTATATATTAATTTTCTGCCATAGTGGAAAAATATTTAGTGTACAGTACAAATCATCCCTAAAATAGAAAATTATGGAATTGATATAAGCATGTTGATCTCAACTTTTCATTTAGAAGATTACAAAAGAAACCATTTATTTAAACACTTTAAAACTGTATATCACAAAATTAAACTATTATTTTCAACAGAGATATAACTTTTCTCCCTTTCACCTTCACTAAGGCTAGAAAACTTTCAAAATTTACAAACTTTAAATCAACTTTGTTTTTAAGTTTCTCACCAATCTTATTTTAAAATATTGCACATCTTTAATAAATATGGAGAAAAAGATCAGTTCAGAAATATTATCGCAAATAGATCTCTTTTAACATAATCTTTAAGTCATCACTTAGACTTCCCAGTCACCTTTGTAAATTCTTAATTGACATGGTTTCAAATCTCTTCCTAATTCTTGTCATTATGTTCTTTTTAAATGTAATGAACTATGTGGTTTGATTAACAGCAAGCTTCATGGCAAATGTAATATAATGGGGTTTTGTCAGAAAGCAGAGATAGGGTGTGAGTCATTTCCCAGACTTATAAAATATCTATGTTTACCATTCTGTGTTATTTCCCAGGTACAGTTTTTGGAATTTTAATGTATTTACCTAAGTTTGTATAATTGTTCGTGTGTTTACTTAACCAATATTTATGAGTACATCTTATGTTTCAGGTACTAGGTATACAGTGATACACATAAAATCTGGTTGTGTCGAACTTATAGTGTTATATGTATACAATTATTTCAAATAATCTGTTATAATATTATGCCAGAAGTCCAGGTGTTGCTATCAGAAACATTGAATTATTGAAAAATGAGAAAAGTTTTTATTACTAATGTGCCATTTATAGCCAATTTCTAATAGAAAATTAATTACTTTAAGAAAGCAATTCTGAAACTTTAGCGATTTGTGTATTGTCTTCAGAAGTTTCACCAAGCACCAGACCACCTATTGAATTATTTAATAAATATATTTTTAATTGATTCCCTTTTTTAAAAATTTATTCTCATTCTAAGCAATGATTTCCATAAAATGTTGCATTTAATACACTTGACCTTCCTTCCTACTGTGCTGTTAGACCATCATGTTGTTTAGATATATCATAATGCAATATAATATGAAATGATATTTCACAAAGCATCAGTGGTACTCACACTTGGGAAATTGTGGTTTCACTAAACCCTTGTACCTAATGTAATATTTTTTCCCTGAAACTATTAACTTGTATGACCTTAGACCAAGAACTGTGACTAGTACAATTCACGAATTTTCACAATTGAATACCTTATCTAAATGCAAAGAAGCCTTCAGCATGATAACTTTATTTTAAAACACAAATGTTGTCATTTGATAGTAAATTATTCAAATGGATTCTAATCAGTTATTTGCTGACAGTTTATGCATGTTGACCCAAGTATTCTTCATTCCCACATCTGTCCTTCAGACAGTTTTTTTCTGTCCTTCCAACATAACTTTTTCTGTCCTTCCAACATAACTCCAATTTAATATTTCATGAACAATTACTATATTTTATATTCTTTCCCTCAAAGGAGACAAGCTGTCCCAAGACATTCTAAAATGACCACTCCTCCCACCCCTGTGAGTTCTCTGCCCTACCCTGCTATCCCTGGCCTCTCCTGTCTTTCACCTTACCAAGCCCACAGTCCTAAATTTCAGGTAATGGCTATATACTCTCACTGAATTTTGAGCTGAAGAGAATATTAATTACCTAGTCACATCTAGTTTCACAGATGAAAAAATTGAGATTTTGTTTTGACAGTCCAAACTTAAATGCTGAAATCTATTCAAATTGCGTTCGGCATATTCACAGAATTAACCCCAATCATAATAGTTTGAACACTTCCTAAAAACACCTTGTGTTGCTGTATCTATTTCAATCAGTTTGCAAAATGATGGTGATCCTGTTTTTCACATTATTTGTTAAGCTAATAGCTTAAGAGTTTGAGCATATAAACAACATCAACTACAATAAAGTTCTAAAATTTCTCCAATGCTGTGTTCCAGACACAGCACTTCACATAAACAATTCCACAAGAGGTAGGTGGTACTATTACTATTCCCTTTTATATGTGAGGAAATGAAATCACAGGTAGATCACTGGCCTAAAATAAAAAATTATTAAATAGGAGAGTGGAAACCAGCTTTGCATGGTGTTGCCGACCATCGTCTTAATCACTTCATTATAATATCCACTTTATTCCCAGTTGTCATGCTAGAGGTGTAAGATACTGTATAAATTCATAAGATACAAATCATATCTTTAATAGATCTTTGGTTTAGTTTAAAAGACGGAAGTAAAAATATTTATTCACCAGATTTATATATGAATAATTTTGGCTATTGTCAGAATTCACATCTACCTACATAGGAGAAAGATTATTATTATCATTATTATTGATATATATGGAACCATGCTGTATAGGCAGTTCCAGCCAAAATGCTTCACATTGCTTTGGACAATGTCCAGATCACTGGAATAAGTACAAAGCATGGCAAAATGCATTTTGTGTTATTTTTCCTCCTGGAAATAAAGGCAGTATAAGACCCCTGGTCAACCAAGAGAAAAGCCATTGAAGGCAGGTTCCAGTAGCTCAGAATAAGTATATAGGATTTCTTGTAGCAAAAGAGTTATGACATATCTCAGGTGAATTTCCCTTTTCCCAGCCAAATCTGGTGATTAATCATTTTACCTCCAGCTTAATAGCAAGTCGGCAGCAACAACACGTGCTCAGTTTAGTTATCTGAAATAAAATTTTAAAATGTTTCTGGTGATATGAGTGTTACAAAAGTATACATTATATACAAAGCAGAGAACTTATGCATAACAGGAGTTTCCTAAATAAATATTTCTAATTGACTAAATATAGTGAGGACATACTATTATACATATAAATAATTTGAGCTATGGAATATAATATGAGATTATGTAATTTGTTCTCTTTGTGCTGTAAAATATAAACAGAGATTTTGGAAGAAAAAGATATAAAGAATTGAATCACTTATTAAAAATGTAGGTTTTTGAAATTCTTTGAGAGACATTACACTTAAATGAATTTTTGTAATAGGCTCAAGTTTCAAAGAAGTGAATGTCTGTAATTGACAGCCAACTCTAATGAGAGTTGTGGTGCCATAATTAGCTCTGTAGCTTCAATTCTTTATCCTGAGCAGGTTTACATTGGCACTTGTAGATTGCATGTTCTTATTGCAGGTGACATTGAGAGACTATATTAGGTTGGTTACCGATCATACTGTATAGGTTCACTTTACTAAAATGTAATCTCTGTTTCAACAAATCTAAATCAGACAAAATATGCCATTTTTTATGCCTTATGGTCTCAGAAAGAAGTTATAAGGGAGATGAGAGGCAGGTTGCAGTCCCAAACTCTGGGCATTTCAAATCTAACTCAGAGTGTTATTTATTAAATCAAATGATGCATATGAACATGTTTCCTTTATATTAATAGGTACATAGGAAACTATAGTACTTAAAAAGTAGAAAACAAGTGTCATTGAATATTTTCTATCTATAAAACATTGTTGAGAGTATTGGAATGAATAAATTAATTCCCTCCAGAGATTTAGTAGTAAATAAATTCTTCATGGCAATAGTGATATAGTTATGCTAATTATCATAACAGAAGTAAAATAGTGTATATATATTTTCTTATTTCTAGCTTATCTTATTAATTGTGTCAGTTTCTTTTCATATTTCTCCTTATATGAGTTAATCTGGTCCCATTCATTCTAAACTAACCATATCCTGCCTTGACTTTACCAAACATACAAAAGTATCTATAGCCAAAGCTACTAACATTAATCTGGACCTTTTTGTGTAGAACAATGTTCACATTCACTTAACTGCTGACTCTAATGCCCAGAGCCTATTAATCATTATTGGGAAAACCTTTTTGTTATTTCAAACATTTGGCATGCAGGCAGAAAAATGTATATGTGTGTTCCCGGGAAATATATCAGGCAGATTCCCAGAAAGTCTCATAAGGTGATATTCATTACATCCATAATGTTATTATTGTCCAGGCACCCTGTTGAAAAACAAGAGGTAGTGAAACCCTAAGCTAGTGACCCATTAACTAAAACTCAGTATATTGATGTATAAAACTAAAAAGCCAATTCATTAATGAGAAATAATTATCTAGAAACCCTGGTGCTCAAAACTATAACTACTGTATCCTCTCCCTATGGCAGTTCTACATAATCAGCTCCATTTGGGGGCTTAGAATCAGTACAAAAGGAATTACATAAATCACATGAATGGATGACATATGGCTAAGCCTGTTTGCTGCATTATTTTGCTACTTTAGTCTGCTGGATAAAATTCCCTTTCCATTGGATAGTGCTTTGACAATCACCAACCACTTCTGCTCCTATGACTCTTATTATTTTTCCAAACTTCTAAAATGGAACAAATGCCATTCTGCTCATTTCTTTTATATAGATAGATAGATACATAGATACATAGATACATAGATATAGATAAATAGATAGATATAGACAGATAGATAGATAGATATACACACACACACACACACACACACATATATAATGTCAAACATATGAAAATCAGTTCTTTCAGACATACAAATAAATCCATCTCATATAGGTTAGTTTACATTTTTCTCTTCTGATCCAATTTAAAGTTTAACTCTTTAAAAATAATTGAGTTCATGTCCTTTGTAGGGACATGGATGAATCTGGAGAACATCATTCTCATCAAACTGACACAAGAACAGAAAATGAAATACCGCATATTCTCACTCATAGGCGGGTGATGAACAATGAGAACACATGGACACAGGGAAGGGAGCACTACAAACTGGGATCTATTGGGAGGATTGGGGAGGGACAGTGGGCGGTGGGGAGCTGGGGAGGGATAGCATGGGGAGAAATGCCAAATGTGAGTGGAGGGGAGGAAGGCAGCAAAACATACTGCCACGTGTGTACCTATGCAACTATCTTGCATGTTCTGCACATGTACCCCAAAACCTAAAATGCAATAAAAAAATTAAAATAAAAAATAATAATTTTATTCCTCACATATTCACATTGTGGGGACACCAAAGTACTCACAGTATATTTTCTAAGGGGAGATTCCTTGTAAGTCAACATTATAAAATATGAACATTATATTTACTGTCAGTGTCTCAGGTTAAAAAAAAATAGTTCATTGATTCTCAGATGAACATGATTCTTCACAATTCAGCATCCCTGAATTCAGCATGTGTCTTATTATTGGTAGCATCTTACAATCGCTACTGGTCACACCAAGACTGTGGCATGGGTGTCTTTGCGTATAAACATATGATGCTTGCATCAAAACTTGAAGCATAGACCTCAGTGCCTTAGAGGGAAGTTCTGGGGAAAACAGAGGCTCACCCTTTCTAAGAAATCACCATTCCTTCGTAGACACAGAGAACCATTCAGAGGGCACATCAATGATTCAAGCTGCAACGTGCTTCAAGAGAGTCAGACTATGAATGAGAAGAAATTTGGGGAATAGCTTAACCAAGTCATGTCACTTATGTTTTCCTTTTCAAGTATGCCCAAAAGTGATATAATTTAAAAAGATTAGAAGAGCTCTTTTGAGATGTTTCATTTTCTCTTAGTGGTGCCCAAAATAGTGGTGTATCTTACAATCCATGGCCTCCTAATTATGAAATATAACAATGCATACTTAAAGTAATATTTCATCTGTTTACACTTATTGGACATTTTAGAAATATCTAGGAGCAGAAGTCAACATCTTTTTCAAGGCAGGCAAATCTTTCTTCATTTACTCCTTTGTAAAGGATAATTGTAGAAAGTCATTTCCTCATTCTGAAATATATGATGGATAAATTTAAGGAATATTTTCAAATTCTGTCCTAATAGCAAATGGAAAAATTAAAGCTGTTGATTCATGAGGTATGATAATCTGCCCATTACATGGTTTGCCTGTGAAAAAATAGTAGAGAAATACAAATTTATGTAGAAAAGATACGACACGAAAATGTCATGTTTAAGTCTGTAAATGGAATTTCCTGGAAAAGGGTTAGCAGCACCACTGTTTTTGATGTGAACAATCGAGAGCTTCTTTCCTCTTCCTCTCTGACCCAGCAATGTTCCTGAGAAGGAAATGGCTCTGCTTTGAAGATGCTACCACAGGTGGGAAAGAAGGCTGCCCTTGATGGGCCAGTGGAGATCACACACAAAGTGTGTGGTCAGGACAGATGTTGATTGGCATGATCCTCAGTGAGAATCTCAATGACCTTCCTAGGACCTTCTAGGTCTGCTAAGGCACATCAGTTTGAGTCTCTGTTGCCCACAGCCTTCTGTCGGCACTTTCCTATTTGACAGAAACAGCTACATAAAAGCAGTTCCCATAAACTGAATTCCTGCAGCTTGACTTAACTTAGTGTCTCCATACGTCAGTTTCAAATCAGAAGCAGGTACATTTACAGACCTGGGTTGGTTGGCTTACCCAACTAAAGATGTCAGGTAATTAAACTGTATTATTTTTTAAAGTATGTAGTATTATTTTTTAAATAATGCAGTATATCCTTACATACTGCATATATCCTTATATACTGCATTGTATCCTTATATACGGCAGTATATCCTTATATACTGCATATATCCTTATATACTACAGTATATCCTTATATACTGCATTATTTAATATGCCGTCCTAATTTTTAAAAATTAAATATTATTACTATGAGTTAAGAATAAAGTAACTTTGGTGAGTGGTTATATATATACAAATTTATATGGGTATAAGATATAAAATTATATGTAAATATAAATATATATTTACATTATATATAATCATATATATAAATCATATATATTATTTATATTATATAGATATATAAATCTATTAATATATAGATAGATGATATATATAGATCTATATGTATGATATCAATATCTTTATATAGATATAGATGATATTAATCTGGAATCACCACTAGGAATAAATAATAGGCAAAGGTACTTTGGATGCCAAAATGTAAATTCTTATAATCTCTCACCTTTAATTAATTGAGGTTTTAATAATTGACCAACTTATTTTAAATTATTGTCTATGAAATTTCTGTGGTGTTTTACCCCCTAAAACACCACTGTGTGTGTGTGTGTGTATTTATATATATACATATAATACTTTATATGCTACATGTCAGTCAACTATTTGAAGAGATTTATTCTGAGCCAATATGAGTGACCAAGGGCCTATGACATAGCCCTTGGGAGATCCTGAGAATATGTGCCAAACTTGGTTTTACACATTCTAGGGAGACTTAAAACATCAATCAATACATGTAAGCTGTACATTGATTCAATCCAGAAAGGTGGGAAAACTGGAAGCAGGACGGAGTTGGGGGTCCGGGGCTTCCAGGTCAAAGGTAAATTCAAAGATTTTCTGATTGGCAATTAATTGAAAGAGTTTAGTTATTGTCTAAAGACATAGAATCAAGAGAACGGCATCTCTGGGTTATGTTAAGGGGTTGTAGAGACAAAGGTTTTATTATACAGATGAAGCCTCCTGGTAACAGGCTTCAGAGAATAGATTGCAAATATTTCTTAAGATTTTAAATGTTTTAAAGTTCTCAGACTTAAACCATTCTATCAGTCTTAAGGTCTGTGTTAATGTTAATGCTGGTCAGCTAGGGCTGAATTTCAAAAGAAAGGAGGTATATCTGACTCTTCCTTTCTATCGGGGCCTGAACTGATTTTTCAGGTTAATTTTGGAATGCCCTTGGCCAAGAGGAAGGGTCCTTGCAGATGGTTTAGGCACAGGCTTAGACGTTTATTTTTAATTTACATACACACACAAATGGAAAGAAGGAAGGGAGGAAGGGAAGGAAGGAGGGAGGAAAGGAGGAAGGAAGGGAGAAGAAGGAAAGGAGGGAGGAAAAAAGTGAGGAAAAGAGAATGGAAAAGAGTTCCAGAATGGAATGAGGGAGAAACAAAACAGAAATACCCTTCACAGCTAACCTGTGCATTTGTGCTGCCATTTGGCTTGTCATTACTTGTATTGGTTGTTCCCTGCACAAGGGCAGCAAGACTAGTGAGTCAGGGCTGAAATCAGTTCCTGTTCTACTTGGAAACCACATGCTCTGGCACTGATCTGCATTTGTGGAGAAAGCAACACCTTTTTCCAATTCATGCAAAGACACCATATGGGCTACCTGTGGCTTGGTAACAGAGTCTAAAATTTACACCCACAGAAGTTTCAGCATTTGTGCTCATCATTACCCTTTCCAGCCACTGTCTATTAAAATCTAGTGACACTTCAGTGCAAAGTTGTTTAATTGATACTTTGTTTTTGGTTAATTGAGTTGGTACTGACAACTAGCAAACCACAGGAATCCCCAAAAGAGCAGTGAGGAAAGGAAGGGGTTGCAGCTGAAATACATTTAATGACATCCTGGGACCACTTTAACATCTTGAGCATGTGGACCACAGGTACCTCTTCATTAGATGCTGTTCTCTATTTGATTTATGGCGTGCAGGGTCAACACTTGTGAATTAGCACCATCAATAAGACATTCATAAAACCTTCTCAGTTCAGAAGTGATGCTAGGACAAGACTCAAACCTAGAGTTGATAAGACTGGTAACAATTTCACTTATTCATATCAGAAAAATGTTACACCTGTGTTTTTATAGCATAAAGTTGGGAGCCTTCCTCTGTGCAAACCTCATCAGCCAGACAGCACAGGCAAAAGAATTGACAGAGACAAGAGAATCCCCATTTCTGTTTTGTTTTGGCTGTTTTGCCTACATTTCAGCATATTTTACCTTTCTCAGCTTTATTTTTGAACTTGATCTAGTTTGGATTCTGTACACCCCTAAGAATTACCTAAATCAACTGTAACAAACATTGGACTGCTACTGAAATCCATGCTTATAGAGTTGGAAGTGTTCTGTTGAAGGTCATTTATCTAAAAGCAACAGCAAAGATTTATCAATACCCAGCAAAATTCTGCCATTCCATCATTCACTGTCCAACTCTCTTCTGAAGATCAGACATTCTTTTAAAGGCAATAAGGTTCATAGTGGTATTTTATTTGAAACTTTAGAGTGAGAGACCAATATATTTGAAGACCCTAGCGGTTGATTTTTAAAATACTTTATTTGTCTGATTTTTTTTCTCCCCATCATAGCATAGTTAGGGGAGAAAATTGCATTATTTGAAAGTATATTATATTTGAAGCCAGAAGTCTTGGGCTATATTTCTCTCCTCTATGTATATCCATGAGTCCATGGATAAATAAGTTTGATTTTCTGAGACTTTGTTTTCCTGTTTAGAAAATGAGACAATTGAACTAGGTAAAATTTAAATTCCCATCCAACTATAAATGTTCCATAATGCAAATATAGATAAAGCAAGTAACTCAGAACCATTTCTAAATCCAAAAAGATAGATAGATACATAGATACGCTACTTTATAAGTTGTAGAATTTCTTAGAGTCTCAGACTTTATGCAAAAGAGAAAAAGAGATGGACATACAGAGAGAGAAAAAGAGAGAGAGAGAGAGAGAGGTGCTGGATATACCTGGAGCCTCCTTTTTGAGGAGAGAAGAGATGATCCCCAGAAAAGATGGGATCATCTCATCTCAGGAAAAGATGATCAGCTAGAACCAGATTGCTGGGGTAGTCTAGAACAAACATTTCAAAAGAGTTTCACTATTTTATGAGAAGAGAGCTCACAAAGAAAAGATACAATATGAATAGATGCATTAGAATTTTTCAACAGAAGCAGTCATTCTTCACCCCTTCTAACTATAGTACTCCAAAGATTTGGATATTTTAATGCAAAAGAAGACATATTGCCCTAGGTTTTAATTTTTGACTACTCAAAAAAACTATCAACCTATAAATTACTCTCTTCTCTATATTGATACAATAATTAGAACCAAGCTAATCGAATGTGTCATTATGTTCTTTTCTTTATGTCATAGTGCCAGGCAATATTGAGGGGACAGCTGGCCAGCCTGATGCCGAAAGAGGGGCATGTAAACTTCTTCAGGCAACTGACATTTATAGGAACTATGGTATGGCATCAATAATTCATACAACCTCACAACAAGTGCTGGCAAGCAGCTGGTCTGTAGACAGGGGCCTCATCACATATTCATGTTTAAGACATTTATACTGTTTCATTACCTTATTTTAAAGCTTCTTTAATTGTAGGGACTACAAAAAGAATGCAACAACCAGCAATTAAAGCAAGAGTGCTGCTCTGCATTACAAGGGGGTATATTGATTACTTCATGGAGAGGGTGATTGGCTTTTGAAACCCTAAGTGAATGTTTGGTCACAAAAATCAAATATTTTAAATGATCCATTTATTTCTGTTTATCATTTCTTTGAACTGTGAATTGAAAAATCTGCGTATTTTATAGAATCATAGACATTTAGAATTTTTTTGAAAATTCCAAATTTTGGATTTGGAATTTGGAAAATTGGATTTGGATTTGGAAAAATCCAAATGAGTATTTCCTTAGAAATGATCAAATTATTTATTTTATTTAAAAAACAAAGGGCTAGAGAACTAAAGTAACTTTGCCCAAATCAAACAGCTGGTTAGTAAAAGGTTTAAGACTAGAACTCAAGTTTGTTGAAAATCTTTACCCTAACTGAACTTGGCATGCACAAATTTCAACAGATTATAATCTTTGGCTTGTGACAGACTCTCATTATTGATCAATAACTTATCAACTTTTATTTTACAATAATAAGGGCTTATGAACCCATCAGGTCCCCAGAGAGCAAGGAGCATGTCAATAATATGCTAAACCTATGGTCCTTCTCATTCCCCTCTCCTTCTCCCTTTGCTACCTCGAAGTAACCAGCAACCTGAATCCTGCATTTTCTTGATACATTTTTTGTAATTTTATTGCATGTAAATGATTTTTCCTTTTTTTCTTTTTTTTTTTTTTTGAGATGGAGTCTCACTCTGTCACCCAGGCTGGAGTGAAGTGGTATAATCTCTGCTTACTGCAACCTCTGCCTCCCGGATTCAAGCAATTCACTTGCCTCAGCCACCCAACTAGCTGGGACTACTGGCATGTGCAACCACACCCAGTAAATTTTTTGTCTTTTTAGTAGAGATGGGTTTTCACCGTGTTAAACAGGATGGTCTCGATTTCCTGACCTGGAATTTCGCCCACCTCAGCCTCCCAAAGTGCTGGGATATCAGGAGTGAGCCACTGTGTTCGGCCAAATGTATTTCTTAAAAATATATTTTTTAATATATAAAATATGTATCATGCTGTGTATAACATAACATAATATTGCCAAGCCTCATCCATATTGTTGTACGTGCCTGTATCATAGTGTATTTTTCACTCTCCCATTAATAAACTTTTGAATCACCTCTAAGTTTTTCTATTATGAACAGTGCTGCTATGAAGATTCTTATAATTGTCATCTATTCCAAAGGCGTATGAGTATCCCAGGAGTATAAACTTAACAAGAATTTCTTGGTATGAGATTATAGAGCTGTTCAGTTTTAGAAATTACTGACAATCTATGTCCCAAAGGGGTGGCATCAACACGTACGCCCACCAGTAGATTGTGTATATCTGGCTTTTATTGTAGAAGGGCATACAGTCAGTATTGTTGGCTTTAGGGACCTCATGTGGTTTCTATGGCAGCTACTGAACTCTGTCATTGCAGATAAAGGTAGCAGTGGGTGACACATAAATGAGTGAGCATGGCTGTGTTCCAACAGCACTTATTGATGGGCATTGAAATTTAAGATTCATAAACTTTCACATTACAAAATATTATTCTTCCACTTCTTTGCAACCATTTAAAAGTGTAAAAAACATACTTAGTTTGTGAGTCACACAAAAACAGATGGTAGACTGATTACTTTTTCCTTCCTTATCCCTTCCTCCCTTATTTTTTTTTCTTTTTTTGATTTAGTTAAAAAAATTATTGATAGCTTGTTACCAGCCATAACCTGTTTCAAATTGAAATGGTTTGGCTCTGTCCCCACCCAAATCTTATGCTGAACTGTAATAATCCCAGTGTGTCAAGGGTGGGACACATTGGGAAATCAGTGACAAACTACATCCCAAAGGAGTGGTGGGACCAGGTAGAGATAATTAAATCATGGGGGTGGTGGTTTCCCTCATGCTGGTCTTATAGCAATGAGTGAGTTCTCATGAGGTCTGAAGGTTTTTATAAGGGGCTTCCCCCTTCGCTTAGCACTCATTCTCTCTCCTGCTTCCCTGTGAAGAGGTGCCTTCCACCATGATCTCCAGCCATACGGAATTGTGAGTCAATTAAACCTCTTTTCTTTATCAGTTACCCAGTGTCAGTTATTATATATGAGAACAGACTAATACATAAATACTGAGGATTCTGTCAGAGAACAGCACATAATATTCCTGCTCTCACAGAGTTTGCACTCTAATCAGAAGAGGCAGAACATAGACAAGTGTATATATTCTAAGTAAGTGGGGATAGGTGTCGTAAAGGCAGATCCAGGGAAGTTTATGGTGGTGGTGGGAGGTGCTAGTTTACATAGAATGATCAGGAAAGCTCTCTGGAATAGAACACAAGCTGAGCTCATTTTTAAATGACGGATTGGAACATCCAGGTATCTAAGGAGATAACTGCTGAGTGAGAGAGCACATCTCTACACCTCCGCTGAGCCCTCGTGTTTCTAATAGCATGCTGACATCTCTTCCCAAATATTCCACGAGCTCCTTCAACTCTTCATTTGCCAACTTAAATTTATCATTTACCACAGTCTTGGGATTCCTAACTTGGTGAAGGGCATCTGTGTGAACCTGCCACTCCAACCAAAACTCTTCAAGTTTTCCTGCGTCTTAGTTTGTCTTTTACTCAAAGCATCTAGTTACTAAACAAGTAATTTCGTTTTTTCTTTAGTATCTGTATTTGCTTTCTAGGGCTGCTGTAACAAAATACCATGGACTAGGTAATTTCAACAATAGAAATTTATTTTCTCAGCTTCTGGAGTCTTGGAGTCCAAGATCAAGCTGTCTGTAGGTTTGTTTATTTCTGTGGCCTTTCTCCTTGGCCGGCAGGTGACAGCCTTCTCTCTTTCTGTCTTCACATGGTCTTTCCTCATTTCCTCTTCTTGTGAAGACATCAGCTGGATTAAATGAAGGTTCACCTTCCTAGCCTGATTTTAGCTTTATCTCCTCTTTAAAGGTCCTATCTCCAAATATAGTCAAATTCTAAAGTACTGCGGATTAAGACTTCAACATATAAATGTTGAGAGGACACAGTTCAACACATGAGTATCTTTTAATCCCTTTCCTCTGCTTTCAATACCATCACCTTACCATTTCCTTCCCTTTTTATTTGTTTATTGGTTTTCTGATTTTAGATTATACTCTTATGATGAATTCTCCCCCAAACCAGCAGAGTAATCATACAAAAATAAAAATTTGATCCTATTTTATTCTGATTGAACCTTTCATTGGTTCCCAGTACACTTCAGAATAACTCCCACTACTATACTATATCCTCAAAGAGCTGTATCTGTCTACAGCCCGGTTCTTCCTCTCACCAGGTAAACCCTCATGCTCTCAGCTACAGTAGTAAACTACTTGCAATTCAAGGCCTTTACAAATTCTCTAAGCCTGAAATTTCTTCCCAGCCCTAATCTAGTCTTTTTAAGTGATAAATGAATATATTCCAAGAAGCATGGCTCAGTGTCATCTATGAAAAACGTTAGCAGACCATTATTTTCACCATTGTCTGAGTTACCTGATCTTCCTCTATCTGCCACATTGTAATACCTTTCACATCACTGACAATGTATAGGATAATCATTTCTTCCTTGGACTGAGCATCTCTGAGCAGGGACTGTGTCTTGATTTATTTTTACATCTTTAGTGCCTAGCAAAGGGCTGCTCCCCTTAGACACTTAGTAAACATTTGATACATAAGTGAATGAATAAATATACAAATAAATAAAAAAGATTAGCCAGTAGAAACATTTTTGTATATTATTTATATACTCTAAACCTAGTTTAAAACTAAACCATTCAATTTTACTAAACAAAATGGTCAACTACAATTGGCATATATGGTATAATTATGACAATATGCATATAAAAATTAAAAGTCTGCATAGAAAATTAATACACCAATAATTACTGAAAATTAAAGCACTAATAATTAAAAGTAGTTGTTTCTGTTTCTTGCAAGTGATTAGGCTGTACACAATTTATTCTTTTGTTATACTTTTCTGTATTTTTCAAATAAATGATTCTGTGAAATAGCTCATGACTCAATTCATGTTAACAAATTTACTGCCTTTTCCCCAACATTTCCAAACTGTTTTCTTTACATTTCACTGTTTAGAAAATGTAAAATGATATCTGCAACAAATTACATCCTGCTACCAGTCCACATTTTCACAACAAGAACAAAAAAAATACATAACAAGACATAGAAGATAAATTTTTCTCCAACCTACTGTGAAATTTTCATTAAGCCCCTCATATCTTCTCCAGGTCTAGGCCCTAAGGACAAATGAAGAGTGTAATCTTTGATCAAGGCTCACTTCAAGCCAAAATTATCTATTGCTCTAGAGAAACTCTTCCAAGCGGTCACATCCTGCTGCTATGAAGGTGAGAGACATCCCCACAGCTCACATATTGCATAGCTGCAGGATGCGAAGCAAAGACTTGAAAAAAAAGATTAAACCGTACTCAAAACATTATTTCCATTAAAATTACATCACACTGAATATTATTACCTACATATTTTTATCTTTCTGTAACTTTCACAAAACAAACATTACCCTTGAGGCAACCTTGCAGAGCAACTTTCACTTAGGAGAAATGAAAAAGGAACAGACATTATAATTTTAGGGAAAAGATAAAACAATAATGGTGAAAAAGGCCTTTCCTTTTTTTTTCATTTGTTTATTATCCCTGTGGCCAAATAACAGAACTGTGGAGGTTCAGAGATGGAAGGAATCTTATTGATCGTCTAGTATGTATAGCGTAATTTACAGTATGGAAATTGAAGCCCCAATAAGCCAAGGAAGTTGGTTAAGGTACTGATTCTTCTTCCTCTGGGAACCTAGGAAGTGAATTGGATGGTAAGTGGCATGGCTCTGTTGTTAATTTCAGCCACTTGATTGATTTCACAGCCTCTTCGGTCAAAAAGACCTGGGTTCTAATCCTTTTACCACTTACTATCTGTTTAACCTTAAGTAGATTATTTAGGCCTTTAAAAATCTCCATTTCCTCTATTGTAAAATAACAATTTTAAAGGACCTATCATGTAAAGATGTGTTAGGATTAAATGAGAAATTGGTTAGAACAGTACTTGTGGTCATAGTTGGATACTACTATCATTGTCATTTATTTTACCTATAATCCTACTGTGTGAGGTAAGGCATTCTGGGAGATCAAGATTTAAGAGCTTTTCAAGAAGGCAACTTTTAACACATTTGCTTCAGACTGTTCAGTGTGTGTCCAGCTTTAATATCTCTCTGTTTCTTAGAAATTTTAAAGACTGGCAGAGGAAGAGGAAGGCCAAATTATAACAATTGTTGCCATTTACTGAGGGCTTAGTATAAAACAGGCTCTCTCCTAAGTGATTTTTGTATAGCAACCTGTTTATTCCTGAAAACAGCTTCATGCGGTGGGCAGGTACTGTTATAATCTCTGCTTTAAAGATGAGGAGACAGACACGGGGGTTGCTTTAGACATGCGAAAGTATATTTTATTACCACTTCCCACATTCACTCCTACAACTTCAACATTCACAAGGCAAGAGAGCAAGAGAGGATTTGCCACCCTCTGGTGGATTTTTTTTTTTTTTTTTTTTTTTTGAGATTCAGTCTCTCTCTGTTGCCAGGCTGGAGTGCAGTTGCACGATCTTGGCTCACTGCAATCTCCATCTCCACTTCCCAGGTTCATGCGATTCCCCTGCCTCAGCCTCCTGAGTATCTGGGCCTACAGGTGCATGCCATCATGCCCGGATACCCTCTGTCTCTTGGGTTTGATCTTCTGCTTTGGGCTGTGGCTTCAGGCGCTGGCAGTAGCTTGCGTGGTGGCAGGTGAAGTTCTCTGGCTGCCGTAACATGCATTTCATAGATCTTACCATACACCAGCGAGCAAGGTTTTATTCATCAAAAGGGTAGCCTTTGATGAGGTGCTTGAATACCTGCTTATGAATTAACATATAGCATATATAAATATTTCTAAGTCATGCTCTTGGGGCAAGAAGATGCCTTGAAATACAATCTGATCTGCTCATTTTCTGGGTTTTTGCCTTCTCCCCTTCCAAGTCAAGATCTGAGTCTGAGTTCTATTGGATGTTCATTACAACTGAGAGTTATTATTATTATTATTATTATTATTAACAGGTTTTGAGCCTGGGCTTTTAGAAACTCTAAGCAAGATAGCAGCTTTAGAGAGAAAAATTTTTCCTGGACCACTAAACTTAGGTTTTATCATAATCAAAAGCGTAGATTAACCAAGGTAATCTCTAAAGTAAGAAGCAATGTAGTAAAAAAGAGAGCATGGTAAAAACAAAGTTCTTATCACACAATAAATAGGCCTTTCTGTTAATGATATACAAGAGAGAAAAAGAAGGAGAAAGAGAGGGAATGGGAGAGGAGAAAGGAAGAGAAAAGGGGAGAATGAAAGTCAAAAAGAAGAAATAAAACTGATGTGAAACAAAGACTGAAAGACAGCAGAGAGGAGCAAAGCAAAACCAAACTTTCCTTCTCCCCTCACTTTGTGCATGGGGCCCAAATCCAGAGTGGAGGCAGAATGTAGAGATGCCCAGATTGTTTTCAGGGAACTAAGACAGGGAGACATGTAAGGATCATCTCCTTCAATAACAAGAGTGTTGATGTCGTCACATATTTTCTCTATTCTTCATGTGTCACTCTCCTCTAACAGCCATAGTCAGTAAACCTTTTATGAGTTCCTTCTTAGCTTTGTGACTCATGTCTAGATTTAGTAGCCCTGATCTCTGTTTGTCATCCCTTAACCTTAGCATTCAAATGATTCACCAATTTATGTATGCAATTGTATTGTTACGCCTTATTTTCCAATCTCCAAAGAAGTGTCATTTGGGAAATATTATGCAAGTCTGGATATAAACGTTACTCTATCCGATATGTAACTCATACTTAGAAATTGAAAAAGTTTCAGAATTTTTATGGGGACATTGAAAATCATTAGGTGGCTTCAAATATTCCCGACTGATCTACATCATCTCATTTGAAATAATGTATTCAATGGAAGCAAATGATCTGGTGAAGAGTATTCTTCATCTTGCTTTCCATAATAACTTACAGCTGTATCTCATGCTTTTCCAATTACAGCTGGCAGTTGATCATTTGCGTGCACAGCACTTTACCTGAACAATTCTTGTGGCGCTTTTACCTTTCTACCTTGCTACCTGTCCTGAGACCCTCCTCAGAATCTGTAGTTGCTGAGTCTGGAGTAGAGGGAGGTGGTGATGCAATAGGAGTACAGAGTCTCTAACTGTGAGGATCTGACAAGATTTTGTTGACTTCCGTCTTCTTTGAAGACTCTCTCTGTGACCTCTAAAAGTTGGAGTTCCCCAGGCCCTACCCTGGGCTTTCTTCTCCTGGCTCGATGTCTAAATTTGATTTTTCTTGGTGGTCATCTCTTCCATTTCTTCCATATGGCACTAAATGCAGTCTTCATGCTCCAGCTCCAACAGCCACATCTGCTAAGCTCCAGATGATTACATCTCATTGTTTACCAGGCATCAGCATTTAACAGTCTCTCAGGCATCTCCAGTCTGACTTGTTAAAAATGAAACTTTTGATCCTTCCAGCAGGAAAATGTGTTCTTTCATTTACTCATTTGAGATAAAAAGCTGGCAGTCATCCTACACACTCGTCTCTTTTTCTCTCCTTTTCTTTTTCTCAGTCTCTTTCACTACCTGCCGTATCCAACCCATCAATAACTTTGACTTTTGTAAGTTATGTCAAATATATTTTAAATGTATTTACCTTATGTCCACCTTCATCACCCCGGTTGTAGCTACTCTCACCTCTATTCAGGGCTACAAGATCTTCTACCCCTACCTACCCCAATGCATTGTCTATTTAACAGCCAGAGTGATCTTTTAAAAACAGAAATTCTATTATTTTGCTTCCCAGCTTAAAACCTTTTGGTGCGTCCTCTCATCCTTTGTGTTAGGTATCCACACTCCTTCTTGGGGCCTCAACCCTTGTGCAGAATGGCTTCTTGCTAACCTCAGCCTGAGCCCCATCTCATTCAGCCCTGTGTTTTTTCTGGAACTCACCAAGTTGTTTCTCGTCTTACAACCTTTGTGTGTCAGAGGCATTTGAACCAGAGCAACTACATCGTGAATAGGGGCTGGATACAATGAGGCTGAGATCTACTGGGCTGCATTCCCAGTTAGGCATTCTGAGTCACAGGATAAAATAGGAGGTTGGCACAAGATACAGGTCATAAATAGACTTCGCTGAGAAAAGAGGCTACAGTAAAGAAGCCAGCAAGACCCACCAAAACCAAGATGGCAACGGGAGTGACCTTGGTCATCCTCATTGCTCCACTCCGTCCAGCACCATGACAATTTACAAATGCCATGGCAATGTCAGGAGGTTACCCTATATGGTCTAAAAGGGGGAATAATCCTCAGTACCAGGGAATTGCCCACCCCTTTCCCAGAAAACTCATGAATAATCCACCCCTTGTTTAGCATATGCTTAAGAAATAACCATAAAAATGGACAACCATCAGCCCTTGGGGCTGCCCTGTGTATAGAGAAGCTATTTTTTATCCCTTTACCTTACTCTATTATAGTAATATATATTACTATAATATATTTCCTGAGAACTACCCATCCTATTGAATTCTTACTTAGTCTCTTTTCCCTGTTTCATCTTTTAAGATATTATTTGGGCCAGTCGTGGTGGCTCATGCCTATAATCCCAGCTCTTTGGGAGGCCAAGGTAGATGGATCCCCCCTTCCCCCTTTCCTTCCTTCCTTCTTTCTTTCCCTCCTTCCCTCTTTTCCTCCCTCTTTCTCTCCCTCCCTCCCTCCCTCCTTCCCTCCCTCCCTCCCTCCCTCCCTCCCTCCTTCCTTCCTTCCTTCCCTCCTTCCTTCCTTTTCTTTCTTTCTGATGGAATCTCACTCTGTCACCCAGGCTCTGGAATGCAGTGGCATGATCTTGGCTCACTGCAACCGCCACCTCCCAGTTCAAGTGCTTCTCCTGCCTCAGCTTCCTGAGTAGCTGGACTACGGGCATGCACCACCACATTCAGCTAATTTTTGTATTATTAGTCGAGACTGGGTTTCACCATTTTGGTCAGGCTGGTCTCAAACTCCTGATCTTGTAATTTACCTGCCTCAGCCCCCTCAAAGTGCTGAGATTATAGGTGTGAGCCATTGTGCCCAGCCTTTATTGATTTATTTATTTTACTTTAAGTTGTGGGATACATGTGCAGAAAGTGCAGGTTTGCTACATAGGTATACATGTGCCATGGGTTTGTTGCACCTATCAACCCATCATCTAGGTTTTAAGTCCTGCATGAATTCGGTATTTGTCCTAATGTTCTCCCTTTCCTTTCTCCCCACCACTCAGCAGGCCCCAGTGTGTAATGTTCCCCTCTCTGTGTCCATATGTTCTCATTCCTCAACTCTTGCTTGAGTGATAACATGCAATGTTTGGTTTTCTGTTCCTGTGTTAGTTTGCTGAGCATGATGGCTTCCAGCTTCATCCATGTCCCTGCAAAAAACATGAACTCATTCTTTTTTGTGGCTGCATAGTAATCCAAGGTGAAATTACAGCCTTTCTATTCAGTGTCCTCATTTGTAAGCCTCTCAAATGTCTTAGATTATGATTAGCAGTGCATAAGTCCTACACTGTTAGCTTACTGAGAATATTTTCTTACGTCTCCTATCATTGGGTGATATGGTTTGGCAGTGTCCCCACCCAAATCTCATCTTGAATTGTAGTTCCCATAATCTCCACATGTCATGGGAGGTACTTGGTGGGAGTTAATTGAATCATGGGGACAGTTACCCTTATTCTTTTCTTGTGATAGTGAGTGACTTCCCATGTGATCTGATGGTTTTATAAGGGGCTTTTCCCCCTTTGCTGGGCACTTCTTCCTCCTGCCACCATGTGGAGAAGGACATGTTTGTTTCCCGTTCCTCCATGATTGTAAGTTTCCTGAGGCCTCCCCAGCCATGCTGAACTGTAAGTCAATTAAACCTCTTTCCTTACCCAGTCTCAAGTATGTCTTTATTAGCAGCTTGAGAATGGATTAATACATTGGCCTAAAGTAAACTGTCCCTATATATAAGGATCATGTTGTAAAAACTTGTCCAATGCTTCCATCTTTTGTCTAGAACATAGAACAGGGGTTGAATGCTTTCATGGTGCATAAGGTTGACTGATGGATTAAGAAATACCATCAACTAGGTGACTTAAAATAACAGAAATTTATTCTCTCATAGTTTGAGAGATCAGAATTCTGAAATAAAGATGTCCACAGGACCATGCTCTTTCTGAATTTTCTGGGAAAAAAAAACTTTCCTTGCCTCTTCCAGCGTCTGGTGGTTGCAATCCTTAGAGTTCCATGGCATCTGGCCACATACCTCCAGTCTCTGTCTTGTCATCATGTGGTATTCTCCCTGTGTGTGTCTGTTTTCAAATTCCCCGCTTCTTATGAGAGTACCACTCATTGGATTAGGCTTCATTCTTATTCTGTGATATCATCTTAACTTGATTACATCCACAAAGACCCTATTTCCAAATAAGGTCACATTCATGGGTTCCAGATGGCCATGATTTGGGAATGGTATTATTTAATACAGTGTATTTGGGTTCACTTGAATTCAATTAGATAATACCATGAAGTGTTTCTTGAGGTTTTAAAATTTGAAAACAACCTTATTTATAATAACTGATGAAATAACTAAATTTCAGAATGTAAATATACCTGTAAGAGAAATTATAAATGGTTGTCAAGAACTTTTATACTTAGAATACGATGCTTTCCTCATGCAGGAAATTGGAACAGACCCTGCTCATGGGCGTGTTAAATCCTCCTCTTTCATCCTCCACTGATCTGTCTCATAACTTGATCACTTCTTTGGAACTGACTGTCATTTCTCAGTTTCATTCTCAGAGGCTTAAAAGTTCTACAGAGTAAAAAGTATTTTTCTTTTTTTTTTTTTTTTGAGACGGAGTTTCGCTCTTGTTACCCAGGCTGGAGTGCAATGGCGCGATCTCGGCTCACCTCAACCTCCGCCTCCTGGGTTCAGGCAATTCTCCTGACTCAGCCTCCAGAATAGCTGGGATTACAGGCACGCGCCACCGTGCCCAGCTAATTTTTTGTATTTTTAGTAGAGACGGGGTTTCACCATGCTGACCAGGATGGTCTCGATCTGTTGACCTCGTGATCCACCCGCCTCGGCCTCCCAAAGTGCTGGGATTACAGGCTTGAGCCACCGCGCCCGGCCCTTTTCTTTTCCTCTTTTTGCTTTTTTGCTTGTTACTTTTGTCGAGGGGTTCAGCAAATGTCCTGTGAAGAGCCAGACAGTAAATAATATGAGTAACATTAGGCTGTGTGAGCCACATGGTCTCTGTCACAACTCTTTAACTCTGCCTTTGTAGTGAGTGGAAGCCAGAGATAAACTGTAAACAAATCAGCATGGCCAAGTTTCAGTAAAACTTTATTTATGGACACTGACATGTACATTTTATATAATTTTCATGTGTTGTGAAATACTATTCTTCCTTTGATTTCTCATCCATTTAAACCTGTGAAAAGCCTTCTTATAGAGGACTGGGCCAAGAGGAGGTGGGCCAGCGATTATTTCCTGATTTCTGCCAAGTCTTGTTCCCCCTCTTTTGTTGGTTGTCTGCCTTTCCTCCACCTTTTCTGGCCAGGAGGACATTCTGCAGGATACTGTGTTTCATTTCGTTTTTCTCTTTCCTTTTCCCTCCTCCCTTTACCTTCTCTTCCCTTTCCTTCCCTTTTCTTTCCATTTCTTCCCTCCCCCTGCTACTACTATGTCCCTAAAATAAATACTCACTTCCCCTAAACTACATTTAATCATTGCACATTGATTACTATAATAAGTTCCTATTTTCTAAAAATGTGAGGAGTGTGATATAGGTCATGGTGATAACATGGGGTAGTCATTCTCTTATTTAGAAGTAGAAAATAGATTTAAATTTCCGGCGTCAAGTATGAACTGTAGTAATTCATTGAATATTATTAGAAATGTGGATTTTTCCTGTGCTGAGTGATCAGCCTCCAAACATATCCAGAATTGGAGAGAGCGCTTTAAAGCCCTGTCCCCATTACTCAGCCTCAGCAAGTTTCCACTCAGTCAATGTTGTTTCATTTGTACCTCTGCCTCCTGCCTCCTATGGAATTATTCTGAAGCAAATTCCAGACATCAGTATATTTTAGTATATATCTATTAAAGACAATGACTCTTTAAAAAATAATTACACAATCACAGTAACATATCTAGAAATAAAAATTCCTTAATGTCTTTAAATATCCAGTGTTCACCTTTCCTTAATTGTCTTGTAATTGTTTAATGTACAGTTGGCTTTAACTAGAGCCTATACACTGATTAGTTCTTAAGTCTCTTAATTTGTAGATTCCATCTTTTTCTGTCTGTCTTTCTCTGTTTCTCTTCCCCCTATTTTAACAGTTTATTTGTAACAGAAAGTAAGTCTTCTACCTGTGGTGTTTTCTAGAGGAAACACCAGTCTTGTTATCTTCCCAGTGGTATGGTCTAGAGATTTGATGAGATTTATGCTGCATTTGTTTGTTAATAATATTTTATAATTGGTACAGTATCCTTCCATCAAGAGGTCCAAAATGCCTATTTGTCTTTCTTTTGTAGCGTTGGCAGTCATTGATGACTATTAGCATAATTACTAGCGGTTGAAAAATCATGATGTTCTTTAAACACTTGGGATACTTATCCTTAAAAAAAATGCTCCCTCTTGAACTAGTTGATTATCCCTAGTTTTTATAGGAATGATAAGGTGGTAAATGTTTAATTTTTTTTTTAATTTACAAGATTTCAAAATAAATTTGTTTTCTAGTATTCTCTAAAGGAAATCAGTAATACCTGATGTTTGTTTGTCATTACATACTTCAATTCATTGCGATTATTACTCTTATTCATGATCACATTGTCCCATGTTTAGCCAGTGGGTGTACCTTCCGGTTGGTTTTTATTATATTTATAACATGACCTTAGCTATCTGCTGTTTCTTCCTTTAGGATAAAACAGGATGTTGTCAGCTAATCTCTGGCCCCACATCAGGAGCTTCTCTGCCCCACCCACTTTGCTTCTCTGCTCTTCATTTGGAATAAGAAGCACAATTCATTTACCTCTGGAAACTCTAGTTTTAGAAGGGAGAACGTAGTTCTCTGGCAGTACTCTCAGAGAGTGAATAATGGATCCAACCAATCCAGCAACTCTGGCACTTCTGAAATTTGCACAAGTGGGTCATTCTTTATGCACTTGGAATGCACCTGCTTTATGTTGGGTAAAGCAACACAGGCAAACTCTGAAAACCACCCTCAGGTGTGACTCACTCTGAGGCCTTCAAAAACATTTTCTTTGGACTTCAAATCTCTCACTACACATAGGTCACAACAGACATCATATTACTCCCATATAGTCTTCAATGAATGTTTCTGAAACAAATATCAATGAATGGATGACATTTTCAGCTTTCAGAGGTGAAAATGACTTAGCACATTTTGTCTGCTACTCCATTTTTACTTCGGGAAACTAAAGGCCTTGATATCTCAAGTGATTTGTCCAAGTTCATAGTGCAAATTAGCAAAAGGTTTAATCCCCAATCTAACCTAAAGTGCATTGTTTCCTACTATTCCACTGCCTCTAGACCACATTAGATAACTTAGCATTAGTTCTTTTGATCATTGTCCATTTCTTTTTTTTTTCCTTCCTTCTATAGGGATGAAAAAACTTTCTACCCTCTGAATTTTTGATAATTGAGCCAATGAAATCAACTGACATTAGACACTTTAATTACATACAAATGCATGGAGTCCCATAAAATATGGGACTTGAAATGTGTTTGATGGCTGAAGCTTATATAACATCCTGCACTACAGAAAGGAATAGGTGCCTGAGGCTTCTAGGGATTGTGGTGACACAAATTATGGGAGATAAGGAAAGGAAATGCATGTCGAACAAAGGTTGTCTTGGTAATAAAAGACGTCTTCAAGCAGCCCTGAGAAGAACAGGTAAGTGCCTGACTAAGTCACAGTCTGGGCATGGTGCCCACCTCTCTTGTGATAGAAATTCCTCTTCCCTAGTTGATGAGATTCCCAGAGAGACAATTCATGACAATTCTGTTTCTTTCAGAGGATCTGCCCTTAGTCAGAAAAGGAAAGTTTAGAGAAACCTTCTCCCTGCACTTTTGGGGGGAAAAGGGGCCAGAAACAGGGAACAGAAGATCAGAGAGAACTTGCTTCTCCTACAGTTCAAGGCTCTCAGGATATCAAAGCACCATATTTTGGGATATTGTTTTGTGGCCCCCAGGACTTCCTTTATTTCTCTTTCTCTCTGTCCCTCTTTCTCTCTCTTTGTATCTATCTATTTTCTCTCTCTCCCTCCCTCCCTCCCTCCGTCTCCCCTCCCCCTCTCTGACTCTCTGTCTCTCTTCTTTCTAATATAAATAACTGTGATCACCCTGTGATTGTTGCTCCCAGGATAGTGAGTAGCAAGTCTAACAAAGGTTTAGATAACCCCCAGGCCAAAGAAACAAGCTGTTCACTGTTCACTAAGCTGTTCATACTGTATATCCGATGCCCATTTCCAAGTCTTGGATGATTTTTTGTAGCACAGTTCAAAAATTACTTTATTTCACAATAACAATCATAGAAACTCAGAAGGTTTACTTTCTCATTTACCCAAGTAAGGGTGGTAATGCCTTAGGCTACGGGAATAATCATCACTTACCATAAATGAATAAGCTTAGTGTTGCCAACATACTGAAATAGCAATGACAAATAAGACAATTTTAATAGTCACTTTACTGCCTTCCTGCAAAGTGCTGAATAACTGATTTATTTTCTTAAACGTTTCCCCTTGAAAGAACCCCTGGATCTTTTTAATTCCTAAGTCAGAGATTTGCTAGCTTAGAATTTGGCAAAAATGATGATATATCCTATTTAAGCATTAAACTTTTGTAACCGGGTGTCCCAGGTTCTTGGGCTCCCTCGCCCCAGGAATGGGAGAGAGGCCCTGGTGGTGTGGTGAGCTTATTGGTTAAGTAAATATCGGACGCAAAGAGTTATGCAGCGAGTGATTTCTTAGGCAGAGAGAGAGGTAGAGAGAGAGCTCCAAAGCTGTGTAGGAGGGGATCCCAGGGAGGGAAATCCGTAGAGGTAAGGGAGTAGAGGGGTATTTTTTTTTTTAATTTTTATTGCATTTTAGGTTTTGGGGAACATGTGCAGAACATGCAAGATAGTTGCATAGGTACACACGTGGCAGTGTGTTTTGCTGCCTTCTGCCCCCTCACCCATATTTGGCATTTCTCCCCATGCCATCCCTCCCCTGCTCCCCCCCCCTGCTGTCCCTCCCCTATTTCCCCCAATAGACCTCAGTGTGTGGTGCTCCCCTCCCTATGTCCATGTGTTCCCATT